>JAFBJS010001539.1:0-12705 GCA_016785265.1 Paraplagusia blochii
TCACCTCGTTCCTGATCCTGTCCATCCTTGTCACCCCCAAAGAGAATCTCAGCCTACTATTCCAAGAAAATTGATCAGAAGACACATTTGAAGTTAATTCCTTTCGAAATTGACCATTTCTCTGCAAACAAAATTTAATTACTTCCCCGTATGCTTAAGCAGTGACAACTTGCAGCTTTCCTCGAATCTTCTGGATCTCAGGAATCTTTCATGAACAAAAGTTTCTGATTTACATATGGCCCATTTTGTGGGAAATTCGCTTTAAAACCGTTTTGTATTGATGTGAGAAGTAGTTCAAATAAATGTTCAGAATATAGAGTGTTGTAGAATGAACGTTTCTTGACAAACAATAATAAATCTCTTTATATGTATTTAATTTGTATTATGAAAGTAATAACTGTATGTTGTTGTAGGTATTTTCTATATCTTCGGCTTATACAGTGTGCCTTTCAAAATGCGTTTTCTAGCACATATACAAATATCTATTGTAAACAATAACTTAAAAATATCGTTGGTTGTTTACCTTGAAAAAGTAATAACTTAATGTTAAATTGATTCCAGTGTTCCGAAATGGCCTTTTCTCGGTCTGAAAAGCACGATTCTGACACTGCATTATTTCAGAGGTATTTTCTATGTTTTCATCCTAATTTTTGTGTTGCCTTCCAAAATGTATTTTCTAGTATATATACAAAATATTGCTAAGAAAAACTGAAAAATCTCTTCATTTTTTTTACTTTGTAAAAGTAATAATTTAATGTTAAATTGATTCCAGTGTTCCGAAATGAGTTTCTCTTGTCCTGAAAAGCACGATTCCGACACTGTATCATTTTATAGGTATTTTCTATGTTTTCGTCTTAAATATTGTGTTGCATTTCAAAATGTGTTTTACTAGCATGTATACAAATAAATATAGCAAGCAATAACTGAAAAATATCTTATTTTAAATTATCATGTAAAAGTAATAACTTTATGGTGAATTGTTTCCAGTGTTCCGAAATGGCCTTCTCACGGTTAATAAATTCTGATTCCGACACCGTATCATTTCAGAGGTATTTTCTATGTTAAATATTGTATTGCCTTTCAAAATGTGTTTTCTAGCAAATATACAAATAAATATTGTAAAAAAATAACTGAAAAAAATCTTTGAACGTTTTAACATGTAAAAGTAATAACTTTATGTTGAATTGTTTCGTGTTCTAAAATGGCCTTCTTACGGTTTATAAAGACTGATTCCGACACTGTATCATTTCAGAGGTATTTTCTTTGTTCACGTCTTAAATATCGTATTGCCTTTCAAAATGTGTTTTCTAACATATATACAAATAAATATTGTAAACAATAACTGAAAAATATCTTTAATAGCTTTACCATGTAAAAGTAATATTTTTATGTTGAATAGATTCCAGTATTCGGAAATGGGTTTCTCTTGTCCTGCAAAGCACGGTATAGACAAATAAATATTGTAAACAATAATTGAAAAACGTCTTTATTTGTTTTACCTTGTACAAGTAATAACTTTATGTTGAATTGTTTCCAGTGTTCCGAAATGGCCTTCTCTCGGTCTGAAAAGCACGATTCCGACACTGTATCATTTCAGAGGTATTTTCTATGTTCACGTCTTAAATATTGTGTTACCTTTCAAAATGTGTTTTCTAACATATATACAAATAAATATTGTAATCAATAACTGAAAGATAACTTTGATAGCTTTACCATGTAAAAGTATTAACTGTATGTTGAATAGATTCGAGTATTCTGAAATGGGTTTCTCTTGTCCCGAAAAGCACGATTCCGACACTGTATCATTACAGAGGTATTTTCTGTGTTTCCGTCTTAAATATTGTGTTGCATTTCAAAATGTGTTTTTCTAGCATGTATACAAATAAATATAGCAAGCAATAACTGAAAAATATCTTATTTTAATTTATCATGTAAAAGTAATAACTTTATGGTGAATTGTTTCCAGTGTCACGAAATTGCCTTCTCTCGGTCTGAAAAGCACGATTCCGACACTGTATCATTTTAAAGGTATTTTCTATGTTTTCATCTTAATTTTTGTGTTGCCTTCCAAAATGTGTTTTCTAGTATACATAGAAATGAATATTGCTAACAGAAACTGTAAAATGTCTTTAATTTGTTTTACCTTGTAAAAGTCATAACCTAATGTTGAATTGATTCCAGTGTTCCGAAATGGCCTTCTCACGGTCTGAAAAGCACGATTCTATGTTCACGTCTTAAATATCGTATTGCCTTTCAAAATGTGTTTTCTAATATATATACAAATAAATATTTTAAACAATAACTCAAAATTAACTTTAATAGCTTTACCATGTAAAAGTATTAACTTTATGTTGAATAGATTCGAGTATTCTGAAATGGGCTTCTCTTGTCCCGAAAAGCACGATTCCGACACTGTATCATTTTAGAGGTATTTTCTGTGTTTTCGTCTTAAATATTTTGTTGCATTTCAAAATGTGTTTTCTAGCAAATATACAAATAAATATTGTAAAAAAATAACTGAAAAAAATCTTTGAACCTTTTAACATGTAAAAGTAATAACTTTTCGTTGAATTGTTTCCAGTGTTCTGAAATGGCCTTCTCCCGGTTTGTGAAGCCTGATTCCGACACTGTATCATTTCAGAGGTATTCTCTTTGTTCACGTCTTAAATATCGTATTGCTTTTCAAAATGTGTTTTCTAACATATATACAAATAAATATTGTAAACAATAACTGAAAAATATCTTTACCATGTAAAAGTATTAACTTAATGTTGAATTGATTCCAGTGTTCCGAAATGGCCTTTTCACGGTCTGAAAAGCACAATTCTGACACTGCATCATTTCAGAGGTATTTTCTATGTTCACGTCTTAAATATTGTGTTACCTTTCAAAATGTTTTTTCTAACATATATACAAATAAATATTGTAATCAATAACTGAAAGATAACTTTGATAGCTTTACCATGTAAAAGTATTAACTGTATGTTGAATAGATTCGAGTATTCTGAAATGGGTTTCTCTTGTCCCGAAAAGCACGATTCCGACACTGTATCATTTTAGAGGTATTTTCTGTGTTTTCGTCTTATTCATTGTTCCTCCTTAAATGTATTTTCTAGCAAATATACAAATAAATATTCTAAAAAGTAACTGAAAAATATCTTTGAACTTTTTACCATGTAAAAGTAATAACTTTATGTTGAATTGTTTCCAGTGTTCTGAAATGGCCTTCTTACCATTTTACTTATAAAGCCTGATTCCGACACTGTATCATTTCAGAGGTATTTTCTATGTTCACGTCTTAAATATTGTGTTACCTTTCAAAATGTGTTTTCTGACATATATACAAATAAATATTGTAAACAATAACTGAAAAATATTTTAATAGCTTTACCATGTAAAAGTAATATTTTTATGTTGAATAGATTCCAGTATTCGGAAATGGGTTTCTCTTGTCCTGCAAAGCATTGTATAGACAAATAAATATTGCAAACAATAATTGAAAAACGTCTTTATTTGTTTTACCTTGTAGAAGTAATAACTTTATGTTAAATTGTTTGCAGTGTTCCGAAATGGGCTCCTCTCGGTCTGAAAAGCACGATTCTGACACTGCATCAATTCAGGTATTTTCTATGTTTTCATCTTAATTTTTATTTCCTTCCAACATGTATTTTCTAGTATGTGTACAAATAATTGTGTTGCATTTCAAAATGTGTTTTACTAGCATGTATACAAGTAAATATAGTAAATTACAACTGAAAAATATTATTTTCTCATTTTAATCATGGAAAAGTAATAACTTTATGTTGAATAGATTCCAGTGTTCCGAAATGGCCTTCTCTCTGGAGGGAATGTTGGTGTTGATGGAGTGGGACTCATTTTAATTTATCATGGAAAAGTAATAACTTTATGTTGAATAGATTCAGTTTGCCGAAATGGGTTTCTCTCGGTCTGAAAAGCACAATTCCGAAACTGTATCATTACAGAGGTATTTTTTTTAGTGTTTTCGGTTTATGCAATGTGCTACCTTTCAAAATGTGTTTTCTAGCACATATACAAATATATATTGTAAACTATAACTAAAAAATATCTTTGTTTGTTTTACCTTGTAAAAGTAATGACTTAATGGTAAATTGATTGCACTGTTCTGAAATGGCCTTCTCACGGTTTATAAAGCCTGATTCCGACACTGTATCATATCAGAGGGAGAGGGAAGTATAGGTATCCCTCCTCCAAATGGTGCCCCGGGATCCGGCTCCGGATAAGCGGATGAAGATGGATGAAGAAGATGGATAAAGTGCACACTGTATAAGCCGAAAACATAGAAAATACCTCTGAAATGATCCCGTGTCAGAATCGTGCTTTTCCCATTACGGAACACTGGAATATATTCAACTCATAGTTATTATTTTTACACAGTAAAACAAATAAAAATTATTTATCAATTATTGTTTGAAATAGTTATTTGTATATATACAAAATACCACATTTTGAAAGGTGGGACGCTGTATAAGCCGAAAACATAGAAAATACATCTGAAATGATGCAGTCTCAGAATCGTGCTTTTCAGAACGAGAGAAACACATTTCGGGACACTGGAATCAATTAACTATAAAATTATTACTTTTTCGTGGTAAAAGAAATAAAGACATTTTTCAAATGTTGTTCGCAATATTTACTTGTACTTAACACGCAAAATACACATTTGAAAAGACGGCACAATCTATAAGCCGAAAACATAGAAAATACCTCTGAGATGATGCGTTGAATCGTGCTTTCCAGACTGAGAGAAGAACATTTCGAAGCACTGGAATTATTTCAACATAAAGTTATTACTTTTACAGAGTAAATAGAAGAGAAACCTTTTTTTGTTTGCAATATTTAATTGTATATGTGCTAGAAAACACATTTTGAAAGGATGCACACTGTATAAGTCGAAAACATTGAAAATACCATTGAAATGATGCATATATCAGAATCGTTCTTTTCACACAACGATAAGCCAATTCCGGAACACAGGAATCAATTCAACATTAAGTAATATTTTTAACAAGTTAAATAATATTCCATATTTGAATTGCTTTTTCTAATCATTATTCTGGGAATAGTAATAGCTTCAAGTGTAAATAATGAGAGATGATCAGAATTTAGTGTCTGAAACACACAAAGTCTAACCATAGTAAAATTCATGCAATGCAAACAACTATTTTACAATGATGTGTGTATGCACAAAACAATACCATACAATTGTGTTGTGTTCATTGAATATATTTACTTACCAGGTATGGAAGCACTTTCTGGGGCCTAGCAAACAGCACCACCGCAAACCAAGACTGCAGAGGCCCCAAGTACACTTACGGAGGGCTGAACGCAGTGATGAGCTCCTGTTTCTTCTTGAATCTCCTGATGGAAACTGTAAAAAATGAATAGTCCACAGTGAGATATGACTGGTTCTGAGCTTTATTCAAAATAAAACTGTTGTCTTTTGTATATTTAAGCGTTGTTTAGGATACTTTAGTGTTTTGAGTTCAAAGAATTTATTCACTTACCAGAGATGCATTCAGTAGCCATGCAACCAAGATGAAAAATACGCATCAAGTGCCCCAATGTGCGCTCTCCGTTGCCAAAGGACAGTGCCTTCGGACCCGTGGATCTCACGAATCTGTAAATAAATTGGTATTGTGTCAGAAAACAGGCTTTTTTTGCACAATTTCGGCCATCACAGAAATCCTTTATTTACTGTTTATATATACACTCATATGTGTTGTACTGAAGAGATTTATTCTTCTTATTCTTATATTTATTCTTTCTTATATGGAATGCAGACTACTTTTTGAAGCATAACATGAGAGGTTCCCAAAGATTATGTAAAAAAGTGTATCTTTTTGATTGGGATGTGTTTAAAACTGATTAGGGTAAAAATTACACCATAGTTCAAATGTATTCAAACAATCAACAATGCTCTGTTGTGTTGTTACCTGAATTTGCCACTAGATGGCAATGTTACCAATTTTATATTTGGAGTCTGCTGTTATAACCAGCTAGGGGAAAATAAGTAATGTTTGTTTGCAGAGATTTGGTAAATTTCGAAAAGAATTAACTTCAAATGTGTTTTTTGATCAATTTTCTTGGAATAGTAATAGGTCAAGTGTAAATAATCAGAGATTGTCAGAAATTAGTGTCTGAGGCTGTTATACACACAAGTCTAACCATAGTAAAATCCATGCAACGCGGACAACTGCTTTACAATGATGTGTGTATGCACAAAACAGTATCAAACAACTGACTTGTGTTTATTAAACATATTTACTTACCAGGTATGGAAGCACTTTCTGGGGCCTAGCAACCAGCACCACCGCAAACCAAGACTGCAGAGGCCCCAAGTACACTTACGGAGGGCTGAATGCAGTGATAAGCTCCTGTTTCTTCTTGAATCTCCTGATGGAAACTGTAAAAAATGAATAGTCCACAGTGAGATATGACTGGTTCTGAGCTTTATTCAAAATAAAACTGTTGTCTTTTGTATATTTAAGCGTTGTTTAGGATACTTTAGTGTTTTGAGTTCAAAGAATTTATTCACTTACCAGAGATGCATTCAGTAGCCATGCAACCAAGACGAAAAATACGCATCAAGTGCCCCAATGTGCACTCTCCGTTGCCAAAAGACAGTGCCTTCTGACCCGTGGATCTCATGAATCTGTAAATAAATTGGTATTGTGTCAGAAAACAGGCCCTTTTTGCACAATTTCGGCCATCACAGAAATCTTTTATTCACTGTTTATATATACACTCATATGTGTTGTACTGAAGAGATTTATTCTTCTTATTCTTATATTTATTCTTTCTTATAAGGAATAAACTAAATAATCAGATATTATCAGAAATTAGTGTCTGAGGCTGTCATACACAAAAGTCTAACCATAGTAAAAATCCATCCAATGCAAACAACTGTTTTATAATGATGTGTGTATGCACAAAACAATATCAAACAATTGTGGTGTGTTTATTGAATATAATTACTTACAAGATATGGAAGCACTTTCTGGAGCCTTCCAACCAGAACCACCGCAAACCAAGATTGCAGAGGCCCCAAGTACACTTTTCAGTGGGCTGAACGCTGTGACAAGCTTCCATTGCTTCTTGAAACTCCTGATGGAAACTGTAAAAAATGAATAGCCCACAGCGAGATATGACTAGTTCTGAGCTTGATTCAAAATAAAACTTGTTTTTTTTGTATATTTAAGCGTTGTTTAGGATACTTAAGTGTTTTGACTTTATAGGATTTATTGACTTTGTTAAGAATGGTTGAGCTCAGTATCCAAAAGTCATAACTGAGGGATAATAGCAGGCGATAAATAAAGTTAAAGAAGTGAAATTATCAAATGTTTGTTTGTTTTATGATGATGATGGTTAAAATAATATAACAGAAAAATAAAATTATGATTAAAATGATGATTTATAAAAAATGGTGAAATTATCAAATGTTTATTGTTGTTTTATGATGTTGATGGTTGTTTATTCTATTATTGTTATAATAGAAAAATACGTGAGAGGCATGAAACAGGTTGAGACATGTCTAGGAACGTAATGGTGACGCAAAGCAAGGCCTAGAGGAGGGGAGAGATCTGGAGGACAGGACATGGAAAAAACCCAACATGACCTGATGGGGGAATGACCAATAAGCAATGGTAACGTAAAATCAAAGAGAGAAAGAGCAGGAGAGAGAGGAGAGAAGAGGCATAAATATAGGTGTAAGAGTCTGGAAAACTTCAGTTCGTGCATCGCCCAGTCCCTGGACGAAGGATGGACTCACATCCCGGAATCAGGACCCTGTTCACCCTCGGAGAAGACTGTAATCTCCCTCAGTCAGTTTAGATAGAAAGAATTGGACGACTCAGAAAAAAGTTAAACTGGAGGAAGGAAGAAAGACAAAGAAGATGAAGAAAAGACTTCCATCCACCTGTGAAGAGGACTCTTATTTTTCTTCAGACAAGATAGTGATTGGACCATAGAAATAGTTAAGTTGACAAGAAGAACGGAGGTAAGAAAACTCTCGTTTATTATCATAGATGACTTGTGTCTGACCTAGAAAAATTAAATAGAAAGAATTAGACGGAACAGGAGTAGTTAGGTTGAAGGATAGAAAAGAAGACGAAGAAAACTTTCATCCACCCTCGAAGAAGACCCTTCTCTAGCTTAGGTAGTGGGAAGGATAGCAAAGAAAACGGAGAACTTTCGTCCACCCATCGAGAGGACTCCCATCTCTCTTAGAGGAGATAGAGATAATTAAACGGGATGGAATAGTTAGACAGGAGGAAAGAAAAGAAGACAAAGAAAACTTTTATCCACCATCAAAGAAGACTCCAATTTAGCTTAGGAAAATTAGACAGAATGCAATGAACAGAAAAGAAATAGTTATTCGGAAGAAAAGAAGAGGAGAAGAAGACATCTTTTATCCACCCTTGGAAAAGACTCTTATCTATCTTAGAAAAATTAGACAAAAGGAATTGAACGGAACAGGAAAAGGTAGATCGAGGGAAGGCAGAGAAAACAGGTATTATTAGACGGATAAGAAGAAGAGGATCGTGGATTGCAACGGTCAGAAGAAAACAGCCTCTCATTCATCTTTGAAGCAAAGAGAGTCCCAGCCAGAATCAGTTAATCGTTAGATAGTGAAGGAAAAAAGAATTGGAATTGCGCTCTCTCCCTCACTTCTCACTGCCTGCCACAGCGGCTGCTGGACAACCTAAGGAGAGCGGCCCTGTTGAGGGCCGAGAAGGGAGCGTCTGACTCGGCCGCAGCCGTGAAACTAAACCAAGTACAGTGTGTCCCCGGCCAAGGACCCTCTACTTCTCCCCCTTTTCCAATCTGCTGATATGAACAAAGCAGGGTCAGCTTAGAAAAAGTTTATCAGAAAAAAGCCTCAGCACATTTATATTATTTTTCATCCTTACTTCTAGAATTGTTGACTTATTATTGTTTTTTTTCCTTGATGATTAAATTGGCTTAAGATTGCTTTTGTGCTGCTTTCCTTATCAATAAAATCATTTGAATAAAATTGTAATTCCTGACTGAAGGAAATTTTTGTCACCGCTTCTCTCTTCACTATTTGCACACATTAAATAACAAGTTCTGGTTCATAGGTGGTTAACGGTCCAAGAGTTGGTGGTATGTTAATACGAAGGCCTGTCTATTTTCTTTAAAAACAGTTACATGCCCCCGACACCGCTACGAAAGGTGTCCAAAACATTACTCCGGCAACCAACAAGTGCCAGGATCATGAGAGGTGAGCTGTCACGAATGGGTGTGGTCGCATAGTGCACCACGGTTATTTGGGCTACACACTGTGGTGCGCTAGTGACGGCAGCAGGGCGGACACACAGAGGGACGACAGTTAGAGGCCCGAGCGAATCACCTCGTCCACCGAGTAGGGTCAAGAAGGAGCGAAGCAAGGAGCGCCGGAGCGAGAAATTAGTGTCTGAGGCTGTTAAACACACAAGTATAACCATAACAAAATCCATCTAACACAAACAACTGTTTTATAATGATGTGTGTATGCAGAAAACAACATCAAACAATTGCATTGAGCTTATTAAATATATTTACTTACCAGGTAGGAAAGCACTTTCTTGAGCCTTGCAACCAGCACCACGGCAAACCAAGACTACAGGAGCCCCAATTACACTTTCTGAGGGCTGAACGCAATGACAAGCCTCCGTTTCTTCTCGAATCTCCTCATGGACTGTACGAACTGTATGAAATGAATAGTCCACAGTTAGATATGACTAGTTCTGAGCTTGATTCAAAATAAAACTGTTGTCTTTTTGTATCTTTAAGCATTGTTTAAGGATACTTTAGTGTTTTGTGTTTATAAAAATTATTCTTATCAGAGATGCATTCAATAGCCATGCAACCAGGACAAAGATTAGGCATCAAGTGCCCCAATGTGCACTCTCCCTTGCCATAGGACAGTGCCCTCTGACCCATGGATCTTATGAATCTGTAAATAAATCAGTAGTTTGCCAGAAAACAGGCTCTTTCCCACTATTTCAGCCACCACAAAAATCTTTTATATATTATTCATATTCACACTCATATGGGTTATGACAAATAGATAGAGTAAACAAATGGTTGTTGAGTATCACTCAACTCGGTGTCAGCAGTGGTAGAACTCATTAAGCGCCAGAAACCTTAACAGATCACTCATGTGATTCTTTTTATGGTTGGGGCTTACGCACATAAATGCCTTTCTTGCAATTCTGCTAGGACTACCTGGAAAGCTATTTTTTAAATAATAATATAGAATAGAAATCACTAAAAAGTGGTGTGTCACAGTAGGATTCCATCCTTTGCCAACACCTATTATAGTGGGTTACATTCTGCCTGCATCAGCTAAAAATGTTTTGGATTCTTTTGATAAATTTGATATGATGTTGGCAAAAGGTGCAAATCTATTCTTTGCCAACACTATAATAAAATACATTCAAGCTTCCGTTAGAAATATATAATATTAACATTTTTATTTTATCCAGGACTCAGACAGTACAGGTTTTGAAATGTATATTAGTAATACACAGGGCATAAAAGCAACCGTTATTCAGTGTAATTTACACTGAAAATGCCAAATTGTTTGGACAATAGGCCTGAGGCTTTAGTTATTGCATTTACTAAACTTTATGTAATCATATATGTTTGGTAAATTGACATGTTGTGGTATGTGTGGTATCAAAGTGGTATATGTGGTAGTTTACTAGATTCCTACCAACATATGGCATTCCTTATTAATTCTCATACAGTCATGCATTCATTTATTGTCTCCCAAAATATGTTTTTTCAAAAGACATTAGTAAGAAAGCACCATTCACAAGGAAAACAATAGAGAAAATTAGATACTGTTGAAAATTAATTTCATTTTTTGTCTTGTACTTAATATTGCATGAACATGTGCATGAGTGCCGATTCACTGGGAGCCTGATGCAAAGCACCCACAGGGAGAGCAGAGGAGCAACCATCATGAACATAAATATGCACAGGCGTGCCGCGTACCATACTGTATATAGTGAGAAGATTGTAATAATATGGTAATTTAAAATTGCATTACCCATAATGAAATAAGTCTTCAATTAGGGTAAAATGTTTTTGGTAAAGAAATTCCCATTTTATGCTTTCACTGCTTGTTTTGACAAACCACATGCTCTGTGAGATTCCTCCTGAAGTTTTGCCTAAACCTTGACCATGCAGCTCTGAATGACTCAAACGTTACTTACCAAAATGTCTAACCTCAAATGTATGCACAGACGCTGAACTCTGACAATAACATTACAAATTATATGTATTAACTGTTGTATTTCAATTCATAATTTTAAAGGGTCTTAGAAACACGATATCACATATGACGGCGATCTTTCCAATCAGTAGATACCAATAAATTCAATAGTCTTAAAGTGATCATAAAGCCCTTTCATCTACATCCATTAATGTTTCTGGTGCTTAATGAGTTCTACCACTGCCGACACCGAGTTCAGTGATACTGAGGCTGTCAACAACCATTTGTTTACTGTATCTCGATGCAAGGATGAACTTAGATGCTGACAGTCTCAGAAGCACTCAACCCACTGCCAGCACACTGTCAGCACACACTAATGGAAAAATAAGACGAGGCTTTCTCTGAAATAAAGGAAAAAATGAAAAGATGAGAAGACTAAAACCTTTCATTAGTCTGGGAGCAATTGGAATCATCTCCATACAATGTAATATAAAGTTTTCGAATACAAAAAATGAAATGAAAATTATATTGAACAGAAAAAACAACAATAGGATCATATAATTTGTAAAAAATTATGTGTGCAGAAGCTGTGCACACATCAGGATAAGATATTGGGTGAAAAAAAACATTTGAGCCTGTATTTTTAAGAGCACCATGGTCAGAAGATTTAAGCCAGAGTTTGCTTGGAATCTATTACAGCATCTGTTTTGACAAGACAAGAAATGAAAGCATGAAGGGGCATTTCTTTACAAAACATATTTTACCTTGAGTGAAAACTTATTTTAGCGCAGCAATGCAATTTAATATGACCATGTTATAACACTCTTCTTATTCTAAACAGTATGCCAAGTACATATTTGAATTCATTCAGGTGGTCCCTTGGCACTATGGAATCTCCGTGTGTACTTTGAACCAGACACCGACGTTATCGGCATACATGTACTTTTCACATCATCACGCATTGTGAAGAAAGACACTAAAAAAGAAATTCATTTTCAACAGTATTCAGTTTTCTATATTGGCTTCCTCCCGAATGCTGCTAGGTTGCTGGTGTCTTTTGAAAAAAATTATATTTTAAGAAAAATGAATGAATGCAATCATATATAGATTAATCAATAATAAAACAATTCCACAAAAGGCGTTCCATCATAGTTGCCACTAAATGTTAGCATTATTCAAAAACAGATACATTAATGGAATATTACATTTCTATGGAGTCAAGTTATCTGTTTTTTCTGCAATAAAAGTGAATTGTAATTAAAAAATAAAAAACAATAATCTAAAAAGGTCTTTTACTTACGCGTTCAAAGTCCATCTTTCATCGATGTTAATCTTTATTGTGTTCTGTTCTCCAGTCTGTGGCGAAATGGAGGACCCTTGAAAAAGTAGATGAGTCCTTTGAGTGTTCAAGGGGTGAACACGTGTTTACATTTAGGTTAATG
>JAFBJS010001541.1:0-77838 GCA_016785265.1 Paraplagusia blochii
ACAGAGTGTGCAACAACAAATTTATCAAATTTGAATATTTTCAATCAGTCACTCAATTTCACAGAGCTTTCTTAGTTACTTTTTTAGGGTAACAACCATAGGCGTAGCCACGGGTGGGCCAGGGAGGGCCTGGGTCCAACCACTTGTCAGTCAGGCCCACCCAATCCAATGAGAGGGTTGATCAAACTTGGCTATAATACTTTGGGGTTGGCCCACCCTAATATTTTTAAGGCCCACCCATTTTAAGGGGTCTGCCTACACCCCTGGTAACAACTATACAAAGAAGTAAAGTTCACTTTTTCCAGCAGGAGGCGACCTTAATGTTGAACTATAGAAACCATCAAGCCAAACAGTAAAAAAAAATATCTGGGCCTTGGTCAGAAGGGTGACCTAGAAACATCAAAACTACTTTGCAGTAAATGGAGAGGCAGAAAATAAACTGCAGGAAAGACAAACTTTCCAGAAGTATTTACCATGAGATGTTTCAGGTCAGGAATTGAACTAAGACATGTAAAGAATATATATTGTTGATGATTAAGATGGTGTAAAGGTTTTGTTGTGGTTTTTGTTTTTATTTTTACAACAGGTGTTTTCAGGGGTTACCAGAGCGAGTCAACACTATCATCTCCCCCTGTCCTCTGTATCTTCTACTCGAACTCCAACTACCTCCATGTCCGCCCTCATTGCATCCATCAATCTCCTCTTTGTCTCCTATCTTGTAGCCCCATCTCTACGATCATTCTTCTACCAATGTATCCACTGTCCCTCCTCTGAACATGTCCAAACCATCTCAATCTGTCTTCTCTAGCTTTTTCTCCAAACCTTCATGTCTCTGTTGTCCCTCTAATCACNNNNATTCCTGATCCTGTCCATCCTTGTCTCTCCTTAAGAGAATCTCAGCATCTTTAACTCCTCCACCTCCAGCTCTGTCTCCTGTCTTCTACCTATTCCTTGGCGTGGCTGGTCTCACAACTGTCCTGTAAACCTTTCCCTTCATGTTAGCTGACTCTCTTCTATCACAAATCACTCCTGAATTTCTGCAGTTGTTTCATTCAATCTCAATCTATAGTACAAAAAATAATGAATTCATGATTTTTTAAAAAATGAATTGCCATGAAAACTAAACTGCTGATAAGATGAATCTATGGCTTCAGAATGAACTTAAATGTACACACGGAAATGACCTTCACTGGAAACCGCAGCCCACGATGGTATGCAAAAAGTCATAGAGTACAAGCTCTAATTTTACAGATTTCTATCCATCATCATTTTAAAACGTGACATTTGCCACATTGGGAAAAGCTAAAAAGAAGATTATTTCAATTTTCTATGACTTCAAACTAAGTTAAAAAAACGAAGTTTTCCTAAAGACAAACAAGTTTCTAATACAGAATCTTATGTCATAGTGAAGGAGCCTGGCATGGTGGTTTTTTCCTGCCTCCATGCATTAAAACAAGATAGTCTTAAATGCACATCTGAAGCAGTTAAAGTGGGAAAACCTTCTCTATCCTCTAGTTTCCTGTATACATGTCAAAAAGACCACTTTATGACTTGAAAGAATTCATCAACTTTATGCCTGTACCCATCAGAACAATGAAGAGAGTCTCGCCAGTTGGCCGGTCAACTCCCATCAGCAGTACGCAAATTAAAATTGGAACAGAGAGGACAATTCACTCAGTGACTCCAACGAAAACAAAAAGTCTAAGATGTGTAATTAGGCAGAAGTCCAGGCTGTGGTTGGCAGAAGCGGCACCACTGTAGATCTCTTACATTGTCTGCATTGTCTGACAGGAGAGCTGGGTCTTCAAAGACTAAAAGCAGCAGTGCCATTTACCTAACTGATGGTGGTGTGACTTTGCAACTGACTGTTAAGAAAAACTTTGGAAAAGTTTTAAATTGTTTTGCCAGAGCCTTGAGAATTTTCAAGCCCAAGATCTTATTTTGTTTGTAATGATTTTGTTCATGATTTTGTTCATGATTTTATTCCAACCCTTTTTTCTCTTGGCTGCTAGATTCCCACGGAAGGCATCAATACTATGAATAAACATGTGAAATAATGTACTTAAAAACAGTGTGAAATACTTGGAAAGACATCTTATATTCTAGTTTTTTCAATAGTAGCTTCTTGCTCAGATTACTTTTTTGCTACTCTCTGGATTTTCTTGATTATTCCTAGAGGTAAGAGGACTTGAAATGGTTTTCCAGACAGACAGACAGACAGACAGACAGACAGACAGACAGACAGACAGACAGGCAGACAGGCAGTTGGATGGATGGATGGATGGATGGATGGATGGAAAGACAGACAGACAGACAGACAGACAGACAGACAGACAGACAGACAGAGAGTAATTGCAATCTCAATTAATCTACTGCATTAAGTTTGAAATATTTACGTAGTGTGTTGTATACACACTACGTAAATATGTAAACACACACACACACACAAAAACACACATATATAAATATTCAAATATATATGTACTGCACATGCATAAACATACATACATGCACATGCATATGTATATACAGACACATATAGCATGTCCATACAGTATATTGTTTATACATTGACACATATTTACATACATACATGCCTACATACACACACACTGTATATTCATACATACATGCAGATATACATACAACTATAATTACACATGGACTGTGCAGCACATACAGTATATAAAAGTGGCTGATTTCCTTAAAATGAACTGATTCAATCAGCTGTAAAATCATCAGCTTCTTTTGCAGTAATTGATTCCATATCTATGGTAATGACATATCAGATAGCCAAGGAGATTCATACAAACTTGTTCATCTGACCAGTTACTGCCCTGTATTTGGTCATTCATGTTGTGCTAGGACAAAAATAACTCCCCATAAGCTGTTAGGTGCTCAGATCCCTGACGGTAGTCATTAGATGATGGAAATCCAAAGTTGTTCCAAAGTCTTCTTTGTAAGCAAATGGGTCATTTAATGGGTTATTCACAGGGTTTTTCTCTCACTCTCTCCACAGCCCACAAAGCACAGTTGTAATTCTATGAATGCAGTCATGACTCTTCTAAATGTGTTGCCCACACACAGTGGCACCGCATAGACCAGTCTGACCAGTCAGAGAGCCATAAAACCTGCACTTAGCCAAAAAGTGAGGTACTTTTTCACAGGATGAAGTGAAGAAGCCGGGCTTCATTGCACAAATGCTGTAGTTTGTGCTGATGGCAGATTGCTCTGCGTAAGTACGGAAAGCAGAGCAAGTATCGCTGCAGGGGCGAGTGGAAAACAGGGAAATGAAAGCATCTATCAAAATGTTGGAATTGGTTATGAGACCCACGGGACAAATGAAACCCACCATGTAGTGATAGTAAAAAACCATACAACCTCACAATCTCACAACAAATGATCAGATGCACTTCATAACCACGGAAATCTCCCAGGACTCCTCAGGCTACGACTAAAAGGTTGTGTTCAATTGAAGGAAACAAGGAAACTGAATAGTAAACACTGGCAGAAAAACGTCGCTGCTCAAGAGCATTATATCCAAGTGCAAAAGGTGATGTGAGTATATCTGACTGATCCACTGTGTCAGAAAGACAATAAAAATTCCAGCCATTTGCCAATAAAATCTAACTTAGGGTTGCATTTATTGACTAAACTGAAAGGAGTAACTTTATGTTGCATTTTACTTAACTTCTTTGCTGTGTATTTTTTGCAGGATGCTGATAATATATTCCGAAAGATACACTCTATGTGTTTTATATGCACAAAAAGTCGATAAAAAGTAAATTAAAGGAGATTTCATTTGTGTTTACGACATAATATATGATTTTTTTTAAGTTGATTACTGACATTTAGATAAAACAAAGTAGAGTCATTTAAGTTTATATTTAGAATTCACTTGTTGTTCATATCATTCTTCATTATATATTGTGATAAACATTCATTCATTTTCATCTGCTTTTCTGTTGCTGAGCAGCTGGCACGCAAGAAGTTATGTAGGTCAGTACAATGCTATGGTCAGAGTACCTCAGTGGCAACCTGGCAGATGCTGGATTTGAACCTGAAGAACCAGAGTTTGCTTCCTTAACCACTAGGCCACCAATGTCACCTTGTGAAAATCCAAAAATCACTAAAATTGCATTTATACTAATGAGGGTGAGACTTGATTATTCTTACTGTCTTCATTGTGACCCAAAGTTTGTGTGTATTAGTGCAGAAATTGAATGTTTCTTTGTTTTTTCACACCTAAATGTAATCCATTTTTCCTTGTTTGGCCAATCTGGGTGTTATGACAATAAACAAACACACTTAAGTTATGATAGAATATCTTAAAGTTGGTTCCCGGCTGGCAGGCGTGGAAGAGGGAGGAGGAAACGAGGACGAGCAGAGGGGGGTGACAGCTTCTCTGACCAGCCGAGCTTTGCTGACTATAATTGGAGTTCAGGAGCTAGTGGAGGCTGTTGGGCATAATTGGACAGCAGCCAGGAACTTGTGCGGATCGTTGTCTGAGACTCTCTCTCCTTCTCCACCAGCCATCTCAATTACTCCTCTGGTGTGAGGATCCTCACTGCCAGGCCACTGACACAACAACCTCTATTTCTCTTCAAAAAAAAAATGTGTAGGCGAGTGTGCACCAGTGCATGTATGTGTGTTAGGTTGTCTCCATGTGTGCTCATCTGTGTCAGTGTCAGTGTAGTAGAAAGGAAGTGCTTTAATGAGATTCACTTTTCTCAGGACCATGGATAGAGCCCAGAGAAAACTGTTCGTTTGTCTGAAAGATGTTAAGGAGAGATGGTCGCATGCAGTGGCCTGTGCAGAAAAAATGGCAGATTTACACTCAGAGGAACCGAGAACACGGAAGGAAAAGCATTTCTAGAACACAGACACACACAAACACACAAAAAGAGCATCGTACATACCTACAGACTACCTACATACCTGCAACACTTATCGCACATACAGTATATATAAAGCCCAATTGGGACTGTTAACTATCTGCTGATCTTCTTGGTCTATTTCTCTTATATCTTTAGCCTCATCTCGCGAAATGCTTCTTTTTTTTTTTTTTGGCAACAAGCAGCATCACTCTCTGCTCATCTACAACTTTTCATTTTCAGCCTGCTGACTGCCTTCCTTTTGCCTGTTGGTACGGGTTTGTTGTGGCAGGGAAAGATTAGTAAAAGAAGCATGAATGGAAAGGGACAGGTTTTTCTTTTTTTATGGATGAAAAACTCACCATCACTAGATGACTGTATTTCAAACCAATCCACATGGACACAGACACAGGACAGGACCTTTCACATGACAGAGAGAGGGTATAATGAAAAATTATCCTGTATATTTGTAACTATGACATTTGTATGTTATAATAAATCTTTTTATAAGCAAGACTCCAATTTGTCTTTCAAATGATAATCCAAATACATTCTTTACAGTCATTTGTGTTGCTGGATCTTTGATTAATGATGATTTTATTCCCATTTTTCCCAAGATACATCAGCGAACACAGTTTGGAAATGTCTTTGGTGACAGTTTGGGGACTTTTCAGCCCTAAAAATGTCTCCTCTTCCTCAAAAGTTTTTACTGCTTCAAGTCAAATTTCTGCCAAAAACAGGAAAAATGTTTTCTTTTTTAGTTTTTTTTGCCCAAGAGACCAATCTGTAACAGGCTGCGTAAATTTGTCAACTCTCTTCTGGTGTAGGGAGAAGACGTAGTAATTAAAGAGACAAACTGCTGATCTAGAAAAGAAGCAACTTTTACACCTGGCAACTAATTTGATTTTATATAAAAATAGAACTGGTGAACGTCCTTCAGCTAGAGCTACACCTGTGTTCCCAATGCATTTGATGTGTCAAAAATGATATGTGTATTTCTTCACAACAAGGTGTCAAAACCTAATACTTCCCTTCACTACAGCACTGTGTTGCTGTGATCGCTGGGACAACACTGTCAGGAATTGCAGACAGTTCCGGGGGCACAGGGTTGCTGATGGATAAAAGAAAAGAAGTCAGAAAGTGACCTAACATTCACCATATCATCAATTTACTTTCAACAAACTTTATAATACTTTGACACTGAGGCTGGAAATACAGCTTTCTTCTGAAGGCATGTAGGAGAGATCGGTACAGGAGAGTCAGAAGTGTCACTTGGGAAACTGTCTGTGGTCAGAAGAGTTCATTTCAGTAATAACGACCACCTTGCCTTTATCAAACGTGTCCCTGTCACAGTCATGAAAGATATTGGTGTGGGGTCTCACCAAGGACAGATTCTCCAGTCTTAAAGGACTAAAGTAAGAGTCCTGTAATATAATTTCTTCATAACATCTCAGCTACAAATGAGTTAAACTGTACATGTGCTGGTCAACACATTACAGTATGTAGCAGTGTGATTTGGGTGGCAGTCATGGAGACTGTTACCCTGAGACACGGTAACGATAACAGGATGAAGAAGAATGAATAAATCTACATGCAAACAAAGAGGTTTTATAACAGAACCTGGTAGCTCTGACAGCGGTGGGGCAGTGGTGGCCTAGGAAACGGACTGGGGTCCGAAGAGCTCCAGGTTCAACTCCACCAACTGCCAAGTTACCTCTGAGTCATTGTCCCCACTGTGTGCAGTGCGGTGGTGTGGATCACAATGTCACAATGACAAGGAGTTTGCTTCCCTTTCCTTTCCTAAGCTGATTTCCCCAAATGTCTTGCCCTGGGAGTTTAATGAAGGGCCTTCAGAGCTGAAATAATGTGAAATAGTTTTCTCATCACTCAACCAGATGCAAGTTCAAAAACTCTTGAGGGTTTCAGGTTCAAATCCACCAGCTGCCAGGTTACCACTGAGCATGGCACCGTCCCCACTCACTGCTCCCTGAGCACTATAAGTTGCCCACTGGTCACTTTGGTGATGGGTTTGATGCAGAGGTGACATTTCCTTGTGCGCAGTGGTGTGAATCACAATGTCATAATGACAAGAAGTTTGGCTACATAGACAGGAAGGTTTGGAAAAACAAGAGAAGCCAGATTAAGATGGTTTGGACATGTTCAGAGGAGGGACAGTGGTTATATTGGTAGAAGAATGCTAGAGGTGGAGCTACCAGGTAGGAGACAAGGAAGAGATGGATGGACGCAGTGAGGGAGACATGGCAGTAAGTTGGCGTGAGAGTAGACGATACAGAGGACAGGGTGAGAAATTGTTGACTCGCTGTGGCAACCCCTGAAAAAAGGGACAAGCCAAATGGAAAGGAAGAAACAGAATTATAGTAATCCAAGTGCGTTATGAAGACTTCGATTTCCCGGTCAAACAAAATAGATAATAAAAAAAAACATAAAAAAATTAACCAAACCTTCAGTGACTGACACTCTGTTCCTTAGAATACCCTCTCAACACAGGTCAAACTGACATTTCATTTATTAGATATGGCAGTGACTGGTTATCAGTGTTCATCTCCTCATCCCCACCCCTCATCAGCTGTAACCATAACAACCAAGGCTACAGTAGCTAGAACAAACAGGGTGTCTCACACAAGGGAGCAAACAGCTTAGATACAAAGTCTCTGCCTGCAAGTCTCAAGGCCATTTGCTCACTCAACTCGCTGAAAAATACCCTTCACAATTTTGCTTAGGCAAGTTAATGTTTCTCATTAGTTCCCAAGGCTCTTTATGTAAGACATGATGTTGCAGCACCTGGATGGATGTTGAGAGGGAGAAAAGTGCTTGTTTTACTGACCTGCCACTAGTAATCTGCATCAGAATAAAGGATCGGGGTGTTTTGTTTGTGAGGTTCAAATTTGTTAAAACAATGTCAAAACAATGCAAAGCAGATTTAACAAGCAGCAAAGGAAGCACTGCATGTTCTACAATTCATTTTAGCTCCTGGCTCTGGGAGGAAGTATATTCCGGTATATTTTCACTCTAGGACACTGTGTTTATCGCACATTCTTCACAAATTTGTCCTGCATTCAATTTGAATACTAAACCAGACTAATCTGTGATGACATTGTATTGCATTAATCAATC
Organism: Paraplagusia blochii; assembly: GCA_016785265.1. Taxonomy (NCBI): domain Eukaryota; kingdom Metazoa; phylum Chordata; class Actinopteri; order Pleuronectiformes; family Cynoglossidae; genus Paraplagusia; species Paraplagusia blochii. The sequence goes on from JAFBJS010001541.1 coordinate 8,010, forward strand.
TGTTTATTTATTTTTTATTAAACCTGAAATATAAATCCTGGAATATAGGGAAAGGTGGCGGGTATTGTCTAATATTTCTGGTGAAAAAATGTATTAATTCTAAAGACAATCATGTTAAAAGAACTCTTCGCCACAGCTAATGGAAAAATCCTTTCAATCTTGAAAGCAGGACAAGCTCTCTGCCTGAGTGTTTGGACCTGATATGCTCTGGTTATACTTAGAAGAGACAGACGGCTTCATCTGGCTTCTAACCAGACCTATTTATCACCCTGGCATCTCGGTGTCACTTCCTATATGAGATAAGTTTAAAGAGTGGTCTGAAGGAAGACAAAAATAAAGAAGGAGAATTCAAACACCTTTGGACCCCCAGTGTCACCAACACAACAATCACATATGTAGGGCAGATCCAGGGCAGGCTTTTAACATCTCCAGCTCCAGTCTCTCATGTCTGATTGGGCAAGATGAGTCGAGTGAAACGGAGTCAAGTGGGGGTTGAACCAAGCTGAGAGACGGTGAGTCAAGTCAAATGAAGTCGAATCGAGTGAAGTTGAGTCGAGTGAAGTCAAGACAAGTCGTTTTAAGTCAAGTCGAGTAAGGTCGAGACAAGTTGTTTCAAGAACTTAGTCGAGTTGAGTCAAGTCAAATAAAGTTGAATCAAGTTGAGTCCAGTCGAGACAAGTCAAGACAAGTCAAGTCAAGTTGAGTCAAGTCGAGTAAGATCGATTCAAGTCAAGTCAAGACAAGTTAAGTCAAATCGAGACAAGTCAAGACAAGTAGAGACAAGTAGAGAAAAGGCGAGTTAAGTCGAGTAAGGTCAAGACAAGCTAAGTCAAGTAGAGACAAAATGAGTCAAGTTGAAACAAGTCAAGTCAAGTCAAGTCGACAGAGTCAAACATTTGACTTGATAGGCAGTTACAGTTATAAAACTAGATTACCATATAAAATATCACAATTATAGAAAATAATAAAACAAATATCCTCTTATTAAAATATATAACTGTAAAACAAGAGAGAATGCATATACAGTGTACAGAATATCAGGGCATTATGTGATTTTCTTTATATATGTCCTGATATACATGTCTGAACTTTCCCAAAGTTTAGACATGTACCTTCAGCCAGGTTCTTGGGATGCTTGACATTATATGAAAAAAAAAAAACTTAAATTATGTAGGTTTTAATTATATTCATTCAGAATTACAGGTCCATACTACACCTTAAGTAAATTACCTTTATGATAAATTGTTTAATTAAAAAGTGACTTGATATTTTTACCCAGGCTCTCTTTGCTCTACTTACCAGGACCCGTTGTCCTCCTTCCCTACACAGTTTTACCTCACATGCTCCATCATACACCGGCAGTAATGAATCAAAAAGACACATAGGTTGGACATTCGCCCAGAATTCCTCTCCAGAAGCTGGGTACTTCCAGGATTCAGAGAACAGAAAGATGAAGAGCTGGAAACATGAGTTGGTGCCAGAGGAAAAAAAAAATATTGGTACTTTGTTCACAGTTTTGTTTATTGATAAAAAAAAAAAAAAATTAAATAATAAAGTGGCTGAGAGAGCCACTAAGATATTAGAATAGAATAGAATAGAATAGAATAGAATAGAATAAAAGAGAGAATAAGTTGAATTGATCTAACGTTTCAGTGGCCATTGGTTATTATTTTGAGCAAATCAGAAAGGAGCAAAAAATATTACAAATGTATAATAACTGGGCTAGTATAAATAAATATTTACTTTCATTTATCTACATCCAGCTATCGTTGCCAGGTTGAGACAGCAGTCTCCATTTCTGCCACCCAAATGACACTGCTGTGGTAAGACCTCTAGAATGACGTTGATCCAGTATATATATGTGTGTGTGTGTGTGTGTGTGTATACACATATATGTGAATATATACATATATAAATATATATAAACATACATGCAATTGAAATTAACAATGAAAGATCTTGCTCCATAACTCAGCTATAAAAAAGAGAGACGTATTTAATAATATGGTAAAATACAGAATGCAAAAATTGACACACAAATAAAAACATATTGCCAATAAAACGCAGCTCTGCAGAATGTTTGCCGCTTCAGTATAAACAACAACACCCATGACTGAACCCTGCAGTTATAATAACTATGGTAATAACCAACGTTAGCTATAGAGAAGCCACTGAATCGACTGTTGGTTCAAATTTTATGTGTTTGTGTCCAATATCCTGGTTCTCCTTTACTGGACACTCTTTAGTTCTGTTTATGGGCGTGTTGTAAAAGAATTAAATAAATGCCCTGAAATCTGTGATTTATCAAACACCCCTTTCCCATTTGGAGGAAGCAATTATTTACAGAAAGCAGTAAACGTTTTTTAATGATCAATGGCTAGATAAAATTATAACTCCAGTTGGGTACTTGTGCAAAAAAAAAAAATATATATATTTTTTTTTTATGTAAAAGAGGATAAAGTGTGGTTTAAATGATATACACTTGAACTGCTCCGGGCTGAAGTATATTTGCAGGGACGTACTTGAAGGAACAGTTCTGCGGCAGAAATAGAAATTATTGATATTCAGTTAAATGATATGGCTGCTGCAAATTAAATTGTCAAGATTATAAAGAGTTTATTTTCCACTTTGTGCCTTTAAGCCTCAGGACCAGGCCAAAGGAAGAGAGATTATATCACTATGGATGAAATATCTGACATATAAGTTCTTAAATCATTTTATTTTGGGTTTTCTCTTGTTTAGTCTGTTAAGGTTTGCAATAAAAAGACCCATCATGTCTGACAAACTCACAGTGTCCCAGCCCTGAATGATTTTCCTGTTAATGTTTAATACAAGCAGGCAAGTTCATTATTTGCTCTGTATAAATTAAGGTCAGATAAAATTGATTAACCCTCTGGAGCTCACAGAGCTGCCCTTTAGATGTGTATCTGCCTGGGACTAAGAGATATTGACATGGAAAGTGTCTGCTTGCTGACAAGCATGTGGCAGAAGCCAAAGTAGATGCTGTTGAGCTCAGGGAGAAAATAAACAGTTGATGGCGAATAGAGGAGACAAAGTCAAATACTTAGCCAGGAGCTGGTCAATGCAGCGGATTAAATCAGCGCCTTGTGCTGCGACCAGAACAGGAGGGATAAAGAGGCTTGGACAGGTGTCAAGAGTACATTTTTTTTTGGCGTGAGATCTTTCAAGGATTCTTATTCAGGCTTGAACGCCTCGGAGTTATGACTGAGGTGACGTGTTAGCACAGAGAGGTCGGTTGATGTGATTGTTGTCGTGAACGGATGACTGCACAGCACCTATTAACAAACATGCAGGAACCAGTGTTCATTCCTGTCCAAAGGAAATGCAGATGATTGTTATCCAGCAGACGGTCGTCCTGTCAGACCCAGGAGAGGATCTGCCCTGATCGTCAACATGTCAATTCTTCGTCTCCAACCTTGTCAAACTTTACCAGAGTCAGTATTGTGTTGATTCTGCTCACTCACCTCAAGTGCCTCGACCTAACAAAATTTTTAACCTCAAAAAGACATCAGAATCCTACAGTATTCTGAGTTTTAATATTTTTTAATCATTTTTTGGATTGCCATAGGGATTATGCTTTATGTTCATTAAAATTGGACTCAGTCACACTGAGCCACCCAATTCAATTCATTTGACTTATCAATGTGAGAAGGGGTCTCCCTTGTGCTATAAAGGGACATTTTGTCCACAATTGATCATTTGTGAATATATCTGTGTGTCTCTGCAGTGTTTGCCTTACTCTGTAGGTGCCAGATTTACCTAAGTACAAGTTTAATCATCTGCCAACACCAGGATATATACGTAAAAAATTGAAAATTGCTGCCATTTATGCAGATTGTGTAAACAATACCGCACCCAGGACTGGGTTTCTCCACTGGTGCTGCCAATACTAGCTGCTCTCTGATGGTATGCCAGACCGCGACCATGTGCCACCCTGAATTAAGCTGAGCTAAGCACATCCGTGCTACAGGAACAAGAGGTATTTTGTATGGGTTAGAACACAAGCAGGGTGGCCAGTGCACCCCACAACCTTGGTTAGTCTATGTACAAGTTAGAATACACATAATGTAAAGGTGAAAATCCTTAATAACCATGTTATTCATGTCTGTGGACACTTATCTAAAGTATTGTCTTGTTGTAACTCTGATTTAAATATATACAGGGCAGATGAAGCGCAGCTTGTTACAGTAGTGGCCTCAGGTTTCTGACCTGAAGTAGCTCAAATGAGTGAAAGTAGTCTATCACTACTACTTTACTCTACTTCAAATACCCATAACATATCTAATATAATATCTTCTTACCCTACTGACCCTTTTAAAGGTGTTAGGTAGATATTATAGGTGTTTAGCATCTCTAGAAAAATTGCTACCACCTTTAAAACAGAGGGTAGGAAAATATTATGGGTAGGAAAATACTTCAGAGCAACAGTACCTACATTTTATGTCGATACACAATAAACATAAAAAAAAATAAAATAATACGGCACTTGTAGAGAGATAGATGGATAGATACAACTTTATAATCCCTCAGGATTATCCTTTAGGAAATTATGTTGGCTTGTGTCTTGTGTCAGTTCAACTGCCGCGATAAGGATAGGACATAAAAAGCCCTACGATGGTTGTTAGCTCCAGGCCTAAAGTTAATATGGTCTGGTAGTGATACAGTAAGCAAACAGTAAGTGTTTTTACAGTATTGGCTTATTACAATTGAAGCGTAAAGGCACAAAAAAGCCTCTTGAGTACAGGGGTGCTAAATGGGTGAGTGAAGAGTTCATTAGGGTTCAATTATTCAATCGCAAACACAACCTTAAAGTTATATTTCCTACAGAAAAGTGTTGTTTATTGTTTTCTCTGGCTTTTCTCTATAAAAGATCCCATTTTTTTTGACACATTCAAGTCCCTCTGTGACATCTTACACATAACACTGATCACCTCATTGTCTCCAGGGACAGTTACTCGCTGCAGTTCCCGCTGTTGGAAATAGCAGTTCACTTGTGAGGAGGGCACATTTACATTTTCATGTTTATTTTATTTTATATTTTTTTTTGTACAGGAGTGCATTGTTTATTCATTTGTCCCCTGGAGATGGATGACTGTGAAAACAGTCTTTGCCTGAAGAACATAGGATGCGGAGGAGTCAGAGTGAGGTGTGGAGATGCATTGTTAAAATCTGAGTCAAAAAATTGCTTCTGGAAGTGACAGTTAAATGTCAGTTAAGTGAGAGATTTGGTTACAACAGAGATGACAGAGCAGCAACAACAAATACATCAAATAGGTGGATTGTGTGGGAAATGCATAATGTCATACAGTCTGATACATAGACCTAAGGCTCCAAATGAAATACAAATAAGAGGGAGACTTTTGTAGAGAGCAGTAAATGAGACTGAGTCTGACTGAGACACAGTCAGGTTCTTTTTTTAAAAGTCCTTCAGCCCAGTGAAAGGTTGATGAATGACTTCACACTACCACCTGATTGGAAAAGTTTTTTTTTTTTTTTGGTGCTTAAACTTCCAAGAGAAGAAAAAGTCATGCAAATGTAGGCATGTGACTTCAGATGAATAAACTGTAGTATCAGTTGTGGCAAAAAGTTCTCGCAAAAGCTCTGTGTTGGAATTCACTTGACAGACGACGAGATGAGAAGTGCTTTCGGCTGCAGGATTCAAGTGGACTCTAAAATGTCCTCTTTATTGTAGGGAATAAAGTGCTATGCATGATGTTAACACCTTTTAATTCTTGTGTGGGAGGATATGATGGGTGCTGTGAAACTGTTCCACCGTAGAACATGCCTTTGTTAAAGATGAAATCACCAGCTGTTTGAGCAGCAAAGAAAATCTCAGCTGAAGGCGTCAAAGAAATACTTTAGTTCGTGTTCATCCTTTTCTAGATAATAACGATAAAGGTTTAAAGTTGTTATTTAAGCTGCTGATCTGCAGTCATGGTCAGTGACACCACTGTGAGACATTATTGGTGACAGTTGCTGTGATATCTAGCATTAAATGTATCTCAATACTTAGCCGTCCTTAAACTGTTGTGCGTTGGGGAAGATGGTTCTTCATGTCAGTTTGACCAACCTTATTATTAAAACCAAATAAGGAATATGCCATGAATAGTATTTAGTTCAATGCTGAGGATCATCAATACATTTATCTTCTTCTGCTTGTCCGTAGCCAGGTCACGGGGGCAGCTGGCACCACCCAAATCACTTTGCACCATATTGTCAGCCTTCCTATGGGTGGTGAGCCCACAAGAAGTCATGTGGGTCGGGACAGTGCTATGCTCAGAGCACCTCAGTGGCAACCTGGCATCTAGTGGATTCGAACCAGAAGCCCTGCAGAGTCAGGTCCGCTTCCTTAACCACTAGGCCACCACTGCCATTAGAACAGAAAAAATTCAGAATTTTTTTTCTGCATCTAAAAAAACCCAAAACAAAACAAAAAAACCCAACTAATTATACCACAAGATGAATGAATGCAAGCTGTAGCACCAACGTGTGTGTCATGTACTTTAGACCAATAGTTATAGGAATAACTGTTAAATAATTAAACAACAGGCGACATACTTCATCATCATCTGAATCTGGGGAAGGGATCAAGCTGGAATTAAACCAGAACCAGACCAGAACCAGACCAGCACCAGGCCAGAACTAGACTAGAACCAGACCAGAACTATACCAGATAGGAAATCTAACAGCATCACAGTAAATACACAGTGTACACCAGAGTGTATACATGAATCATCTGTTAAATTATCATCATCTTACGGTACAGTCAGTACTATTCTTCACATTGTCGATAAAAAAGTCAAACGCTATAATTCCTACTAATGGAGTACTTGGATTGGGAAACTGATTTCCCTCTCACACTAGTATATAAATGATTTAGTATCTATTTTAGACTAGGCTTTGCCTTGTATTAGAAGGGGCCTTCATTTTGATGCAGAGGCAACATCTCTGCCATTGGTGCGACACTCCAGGGTTCACCTCCCTGGGAAGTCAAATTCCCAGAACCTCTTGGGTGGTTGGCTTCCAGTGGGCTCATCACCTCTAGGAGGGTACAGTGTTGTGTAATGTAATTTGGGTGGAAGTGATGGAGACAACTGCCTCTGTCCCCCAGTAATCGTGGATTAGTGGAAATGGACGGATGGATGGATGGTTGTTTGAGAACTTCCTCATAATTCGTTATTATAAATAAACTGTATTATTCATCATTATGATTATTATTATTTTACCAACAGGAATTAATTGGATTTATTGAAAATGCTGAATTAAAATAAAATAAATAAAAAAAAAAAACAATATAACATTATTATTAATTTATATTTAATTAAATGTCAATCATAAAATTAATTAGGATGCACTTGTCAAATGGCCCATCAAATGCCAGGGTTCCTCACAACTTCAATTGTCTTTTCTGTTTTATGGAGGAGTCTTTGTGCAGCAGATGCTGTTTTGTAGGCTTTTAATGTTGTCCATGAAGCAAAAGACAGGGGAAAATATTGTCCAAGGACTCTTCATCTTATTTAAAGTAAAACCCTCTGGGGATGGGGATGAATGAGCGAAAGAAGTGTTTGATGCCACCATCCAGCAGAAAGCACAGTCAGTGACTTTTCTGAGCATTTTCCTTAATATTACAGTAGGTGGCCATAAAGTTGGACAACGTTTGTGGCCATGGTCTTGTTTAAGGTGATGTCAACTAGGGCAGTGGTTCCCAACCACTGGGCTGGGGACCAGTACTGGTCCATGGGTGAATTGTTGCCAGTCTGTAGAGAGATAATGTTTCCTTTTGGCCCCATCTGGCTATTACTTCCACTTGATTCATACCCATGAAGAATTAATCAATAGAATGGCTAGGATTCCATCATCAATAATGCAACTATATTTGATTAGGACATATTTTCTCAGTGAAGACAACAACAAAAAAATCAAAATAAGTCATTGATACAAATTCTAACCTTTTGTACTGGTCTGGTAGCAGAAATATATAGGCTGTGTGTACTTGAGAAATCCTTGTTTGGATTCAGGTAGGAAGATTTTATAGGTAGGAAAACACTTCAGAACACCGGAAATGTTATTTTACTAAGGGGTACTAGTCTGCCACAACTTATCGACTGGTCAGTGAAAATAGCATGAGACATTTAGACATTCTGCTCCGTGGCACACAAAAAAAAAAGGTTGGGGGACACTGAAACAGGGTTTTTGACGAGTAAAAGTGAGAGGAAGTTAGAAGACAATATATGATTTGAGGACTTATGTAGTGCTTGATGCTGCATTCAGGCAATTCATCATGAGAACTATCTGTTCTACAGGAGTTGAAGTATATATATATATAGGTATATTTTAAAGTCAGAGATGAAAGTCACCTATATTGTGATAAAATAATGGGATTCAAACAACAGATGTAACAAAAAGTAAAATGACAATATCAAGCAGCCAAGACTGCTAATTGCGAATCCGCCGGGATATAAAGTGGGACAAACCCTCGTCATCAATGACAGGAAACACTTTTTGATGCAATTCACAGTGCCTGCAGTTTCAGAGACACCTTGAAGGATTATTCTCGTTGCTCGTTGGAAACATCTACCTGTGACGAACACGGCCAAACTTGCCTCTTTCTCATCTGTGCGCGTCCATCAAAGGCTACAAAGGCTTCAGCTGGAGCAAACACAATACAACACTTAGAAAAAAAAGTCCTTTCCTTTGTGCGAAGGCACCCGAACACAGCGTCTCTTTGAAGCCTGACTGTCCCTGGTTACTGTAGTGCACTAAAAAGACATTTTAAAGGCTCACCCTGAGGGCCCGTGAGGGAGATGGGACTCAGAAGAAGGAAAATGAATGAAATCTGATCGGGTGGAACAAGTCTACCAGGCTGCTTGAAAAGAGGCAGAGACACAGCAGCAGCAGTAGTGGCACCGGGGTGGGTTGAGAGACAAAAATACTGTGAAAACACTACATTAGCTCCCACTCTTCTGCTGGTGGAGGCAGCAGCCATAATCATTTGCCAGCCTAATGGTAGTAAGGTGGTGATGAGCGCTAATGCATACTGTCACAGGAAATTAAAGGGAGGGAGGCAGACCTTTTTTGGAGCATAATTCCTCCCGTCCACAACCCTCCTTTTTTACATAGTTCCACTTGATTGATAGTGCTCTAAATGTTGCTCTACATTTAGGTGTAATCAGGACAGGCTGATCAGAGGAGATGAAAGACTTCTCTATTCCGGGGTTTCTTCTATTTATAGACTGTTAATGACACAGTCGTTTAATTTATCAGTTCAGCATTTCATCTGTGAGGCAGCGTGAACGTAATGTATTGACAGCTGTTCAGACTGCATGATGTTTAGGATGACTGACTTTATGTAATGAAATTATGTAATATGAGTCAATTCTGTCAGGTCTTGTGTGAAACATATGTTCTGTATGCTGTGTTTGGTGTTATTTTAGTCAATAATTTACATTTTCAACAACACAGACTGGATGGTTTGGACATGTTCAGAGGAGGGACAGTGGATACATTGGTAGAACAATGATCCTAGAGATGGAGCTACCAGGTAGGAGACCAAGAGGAGGTTGATGGATGAAGTGAGAGAGGAGACTGATGAATACAGAGGGACAGGGTGAGACGGGACTTGCTGTGGCAATCCCTGAAAAAAGGGACAAGCAGTAAGGAAAAGAAGAAGAATTTACATTTTGAGGAAATGTGAAAAATAAAGGACAAAAGAAAAAACAAGAAAATATTAAAACAAAACCTTAACCCAACAATGTTATGTCTGTACAATAGTTTAAGGACATCTGAGAGCACACTCAGTTCTACCTCATAGTATGATGTCATCCCTTCCCAGTATGGGGATAGTAGGCCAGTTCCATTCAGACATGCTATGTTTGGAGTGGGTCTGTTCTCCTTTGTCTTCTGCCCCTAATCCCTGTTCTCCTTCTGTCTGTGGAAGTAGACAATAAATACAGTGTGTGAATCAATGTGGGCCACTTATTTTTAGTGACATTTTGCCCAGCATCTGAGCAGCATCGTAGTGTTTAACTTAGCGACAGAAAACAAACACCTGCTTACTATAGTAGTCTGCAACATGCCTGGTGTAAAACCTGTAGTACTATCAGATCACAGTTGGGAATTCATGTTGCTTTTTCCACAACGTTTTCCTGTTGACATAACCAAGCAGCAACGTCATCGCACACAGTTGCTTTATTACATATTTTCCTTTAAATTGGATCAGAATCCAACATATTTGTGTAGCTTTCTATCAAAGACCAAATGTTAGAAATAAAGTCATTGTTTCCAGTCTAAATATTCAGCTTTAACTTTAAACTTGACTTTGACAACTAATATAAGTTTAAATTAAAAATGTAATCCCAGAATAAATATTCAGCCAGGATAGAAAAAAATGTTTTTATACTAACAAGATTTCCGTGCGTTAACCCATATATTTCGCGACAAACTTAAAGTAAGAATGCAAGTAAACTTGCAGCAGTAGTGGGCTATCGCAGTGTTCCCCAAACTTTTTTGCGCCACAGACCTGTTCTCATACTATTTTCACGGACCTGTCGAAGTTGTGGCGGATAAATACCCCTTAAGAAAATTGAATTTATGGTGTTCTGAAATATTTTCCTACCTATAAATTCTTCCTACTTATTCAACTGTACATGGGCACAACAAGGGTTTCTCAGGTGCACACGGCCTATAACTTTCTGCTCTCAGACTGGTATACATTATAAGTTAGAATCTTGTATCAATGACTCTGCATCATTTTGAGTTTATTGTTGTTGTCTTCACTGAGAAAATATTTCCGCATCAAATATAGTTGCATTATTGATGATGGAATCCTAGACATTCTATTGTTCAGTTCTTTTGTTGATATGGGTATAAATCAAGTGGAAGTAATATCCAGATGGGGCCATAAAGTAACATTATTATTATTACCACGGACCGGTTGCAAACCACTGGTCCAGTGGTTAAAGAAGCACTAGGGTCATTTGCAACAAGTCTGGAAGGCTTCAGGTTTGAACCACCAGGTTGTCCCTGAGGTGCTTCGAACAAAGCATCGTCCCGACCCACATAACTTCCTGTGGGCTTAGCACTCACAGGAAGGCTCATGGTATGGAGCAGTGTGATTTGGGTGGCTGTTGTGGAGACTGCTGCCCCGGCAAGTTGGTGATGGATTAGATCCTAATGAAGATAATGCAGGTAAACAGTTTGTGTGGTCTTGCCCATAGGAAAAGAATCACAGTGTTGCTATGGTTGACACTAACGTTCACTGCTCTAACAACTGTGGATGCACTTCTTATTATTTTTCAATTCCGTCTCACTCCTGTCCTGTCCAACCTACGGTATTGGCTCAAGTCTAGTCAGCTGACTTCCCAGTACCACATCGATACTCCTTCATATAATTCTGTAGTTTAGAATAGCTGTGATTTTCATTATTCTGTTCCCAGCTCTGACTCAGCTCTGTGGTTTCAGCTGATGCTCTGTCTCATTATACCACCAGTTCACATCCTACTGTTTGAAATAAATTATAAAAAAAAGAACGAATATTCAACATTGAATTTGTTTTCAACTGCTGTAGCGACTGAGGTTTATGGTAAAAACACGTCCAAAACAATAAACCACATTAAAATTATCTTCACACTGTTGTTGTCAGTCTTGTCAGTTGTGTTTAGTTTACATTCATAGAGGAGGAAAGGCATCAGGGGAAGCATTTGCTTTGCAAAACGATTTATTTTTAAGATTAGATTTTTCAGCAGCAGTACCTGGGTCGGGTCATTTCTTCAGCTCAAGGTCTAAACTTGATTATAATGGAATGAAAAGGGTGCACAGTGTAATTTCACTGAACTGAGTGAGTAATTTGGAAAGAGAACCACTTCACAGGAAAGATGGGCTGTTTGTGACTGGAGTTTCCCCAAAAATTCAATCCTTTCCTGTTGTGTTCATGTTTATGTCAATCAGGTTTTTGCTGGAATTCCTTCTTCATCCATGCAGAAAACCTTCATTACTGAAGTGGAGCAGTGTAATTAACCACCGTAGTTGAAGGGACCTCTAATTTCGTGTCAAATCAACCACCTGTGTTCGTGCTGAAGCTGTTTGCAGCTGTGATGGGACAGTAGTTAAAGAGTAGTACTTTATATCAATTCAGTTTTTTTCTTGCTTAAAAAAATGAATATATAATGATATAAGAACAGGCAGATTGACCTGCCTGTCTGTCAATCAGGACAAAGAACTTTTATTCTGAAATTTTCCACTGCATGCGGACAAAGTCTAAAGACACTAGCTGCTGCTGCTGCTGCTGTGCTTGTTCTTCAGAGCGATGGAATAAGACTTTGTTTACATTCATAGGACATCATGACCTAACTATAAAAAGCACATAAAATCCATTTAGATAAGGCATGGACAAACTAAGGCCCGGGGACCGGAAGTGGTCCATTTCATAATCTGGCCTGACAAACCTGTGCAAATTATATAAGGATGAAAGAACATTAGTTTTTACCTTCATGATGTAGGCACAAGCAGATTCCCCTGCCTATATGTCAATGACGACAACGGACTTTTATTCTGAAATTCTCCACTGCATGGAGAAAAATTCATCCAAACTGCTCACCAATTAGCTGCTGCTGTTGTAACATCATATTTCAGAGCAGTGGAACATGAATGAGACTTGAGACTGTTTAAATCCATAGGACATCACAACCTAACTATAAAATGCACATAAAATCCCTATAGATAAGGCATGGGCAAACTAAGGCCAGGGGACCAGAAGTTGCCCATTCACCTTCATAATCTGGCTGGTTAAACCTGTGCACATTATATAACTGGATAGTATTGTGATAATACTTCTGCTTTTTCTCTGCACTGCCCTATTTCCCCTATAGATGGCAAAGAGAATCATTCTTTATGTATGATTCTTTTATTAATCATAGCTTGCACAAACGTGGACACCAGGACAAACTGCAAATCCAAACGTTTGCTCAAAAGCTTGTCTTCGCAAAGTTTGCTACATACATAACATTCGTAAATTTGGTCTCAGCTTTACGCGCAAAAATTAGTGACATTCAATAATAATATAAAGACAGTAAAAATCAATGATTGGGGATAAAATGTATCAATACTCAAACACAGAGTTCATTCAATGTGGCCTTGGGCTGTAGCACTAACCGGGTCATTGACCAATAATTCACATAACATCAGGTTTTACCTTCATGATGTAAGCACAGGCAGAATCCCCTGTGGTTTGGACATGGTGAAAAAAAATCTATGCAATCAAACTGTAACTGTGTCTTCGGTCCAGAATTATTCCTCCATGACCAGCTCTTCCCTATACAGTTGGAGATACAGTATGTTAAGTCATCAATTATTAACCCTTTTCCCTTTTTTTTTTTTTCTAATATTGCAAAAGGACAAACCCCTCAGAGGACTAAATGAAAAAGTGCAGGAATAAAGCAGCAGCATGGTTATCAACACTATCACTTCCTGAAAGGTTGATATTACAATAACACACTGTGATTAAACGTAGCGATAAAATGTTCATTAAGGATGTGATTAATTGGTTGCCAAGCAGAATCTGCAGCATTTTGTTTAAGAGCTGTCATTAATTTCTAATTAGTTCTACATGAATTAACCAAAGACCTGGTTACTTTAATCATACATATTTATTAAGCACAAGTGGAGGAGAGTGAGACAAATAAACAGACTAAAGATTTAATAGCCCGGGTAGAAAAAAAAAAAAAAAAAAAATGCACCCACTGTTGAACACGGATTCACGCAAACAATGCTTGATGAATATTAGCAGCAACGTCTCATGTGGTGATAAACATCTTAAGATGTTGTGTGAGATTTAAAAATTAATTCGGTTTAAGTGATGCCAATCCTGACTGTACGTGTCACACACAAGAATTGTTTTTTTTTTTTTTTTTTCTTCCTCTCCCTCTCTCACATTTGGCATCCACCCACTCCCTGCACCTGAGCAGTCAGCATTCTGTATTTTTAAACTGTCAGGCTACTCTTAGATAATCTACCTGCTGACAGCAGCCAAACGATCAATTATACAGTTGCCACTTTTAAATTTAGGAGCTCTTTGCAAAATCTTCAGGGAGAGGAAATGTCTTTAAATCCAAACCATGATGTTCTATTGACTATCGGAGTAACCTCTGCCTGCTGACATTCAATGTTTGGTGCAGGGCAGGGTGTCCAGGGGGGGCCGTCAGACCGTTAACCCCATGAGACACAGGTTTCTGTCAGATGAAGATGTGGTTTTGTTAATGTTGCTGTTTCTGGAAAGGTGAGTAAGAGGGCCTTAAAACCCAGCTGTTCCCGCAGGAGGACCGCCGTCCAGAACCATTGATCTGCTGTGGTGACGTGCAGGAGGAGCACGGAGGAGACTAATAAGGAATATCCACAGTATATCCTGCTCTACTGTCAACACTTTGTCAGAAGCTGTGTTATCAGAGGGAATGTGGAATGTGTTTGAGATGTTTAGATAAAGGATTTGGACGTCGAGAAGCCTAATGCGGGAAGAAGTGAGTCAGAGCTGGGTAAACAGACTGACAGACAGATAACTGGACAGACATACGGGTAAATAGATAGCTAGTTAGCTAGATAGCCAGACAGAGAGATAACTAGCTAGCTAACCTGACAGACAGACTGCTATCTAGCTAGAACGACAGACAGACAACCGGACAGACATACGGATAAATAGATAGCTAGTTAGCTAGATAGCCAGACAGACAGGCAGATAAATAGCTAGCTAGCTAACCTGACTGGCTGACAGATACTTGTAGATAACCTTACAGACAGACGGATAGCTAGCTAGCTAGTTAACCAGAGAGATAGCTAGCTAGTTAGCCAGACAGATAGATAGCTAACCTAACCTGACAGACAGACTGCTATCTAGACGGACGGACGGAAAGACAGACAGATTAAAAACTTAGAATTTTACTACTTATGTATTGATATTTTTTTACAATTATTGATCATTTATTGTTGCAATGTTGCTGTGCAGTGTAATTACAAAAAAAAAATCCAGTTGTAAATGTATTTTGCAAGTGCCAGACAAATGACTTGACGAGCCACATTTGGCCCACATCCTTTGGGTAACACATAAGGAGTGTAAAGTATTCAGGATAAATCTAATTTATTAAAAATAAATCTTTATTAATCAGTATTAGTCACAGTATCAAAAAAAAAAAAACTAAGAAACTTTGTTTTAATCAAACACTATCGGTTGAGCTAAAGAACTGCAGTTCCTACTGTTGCCAAGAAAGAAAAGTGTTATCAGTCAGCAAACATCTGATTGAAACACAAAGTCCTTTTTCAGACAGAATGGACCTGAAGAACTCCCAGACTTCATTTGGTCTCCAAAGGAGCTGAGTAACTTTTCACATTATAGCCACCTTTAGATTCACTATTGAGCACTTCACAAGCTGCACAATCCTGACTAAACAGCAAGACCATGTGGAGAATGCTTCAATGAAGGGTCTTCTGGGACCGAGCTGATTGTCCCACCCTCTGGTCCCCAGTTACATATACAGGTTATTGACCGAGGCCACAAACAGGCTGCAATCAATACATGAGCAACACTGCGGCCAGTGCTGCAGCACTTGATGTTTCATTGATCCTGCATAGAATTCCACAACAGGTCAGAGAAATGGAGGCCACCGCTGGGCTGCAGTGATTGGATTTGTTGTCAGGTTGGTTGAAAAATTTTTTTCAGACAGAGGTTAGTTGCTCAGAGTGAATATTAAAAACTACAGTGCACATTTGACTTTTTGGTTATGATGGAAACACCACAGACCATTGAAAAAACTTCAAGGCTTACTGTTGTGAAGATTTTTGTAAGTATTTTTGGTGTGAAATGCTGACTTCTCCATGATTTACGACTTGAACTGAATGATGTAGGGGGGAGGATCCTCTGAAGCCCAATCGCAAGACACAAGGTCGACCCTCGTGGTGAATAAATCTAACAATAAAAACTCGAGTGTTCAATGTTGGGACTGTTTTCTTTCAGAATCCTCTTTCTGAGTTTGTGGTTCGTGGTTTAGTTCTGGGTTGTTGTCTGGGCAACAGGTGATCCTGGCTAGATGCTGTAGGAGGAACGATGGGCAGCATGACCACAGACCTTTGGGCAGTGAATCCAGAATTTAATGAAAATATGAAGATAAAGAAGACATGTTCAGAGGTGGAGGGACAGTGGTTATATTGGAAGAAGATTGATCCTAGAGATGGAGCTACCAGGTAGAAGACAAAGAGGAGATTGATGGATGCAGTGAGGGATGGAGATGGAGATAGTTGGGGTTAGAGTAGAAGATACATGGAACAGGGGGAGATGGAAATTGTTGACTCGCTATGGCAACCCCTGAAAAAGAAATTTTCTTTCTATGAGTACAGTCGAATTTTGTATTTTTTCAATGTACTTTTAACTCGAATATATATGAGTTTTGGGAAATTATTTTCATTAACCCATACAAGTACCCGCACTGATAACATAAAATACACTTTAAGAGGGTTTTTTTTGCCAATTCAGAAAATGTTCACTTTTATTTTTTTGTATCATTACATTTCTATTTCCACCTTAAACTTTGATCAATTACTGAACTGGTTAGAAAAATATATATATAATGGTAACTTTCGGTTCAGCTGTTTTAGGAATTTGTGTGTGTGTGCTTTCCCTCAATTCCAGCTCCACATCCATCACCGTGGTATTTAGACTTGTTGTTGGTCAAAAGAAAAATGTTGTCTCATGGGATTCTCAGAATGTCTTTATAACACGAGGAAGTGGCAGAAATTATAAAGTTATTTATTCATGCTTAGCCAAAAAAATACCGTAGTATAACTAGACGGGCTAATGATAATGTATTGCTATCCATTTATAATAATTAATGTTAACCAGCCCATCATTAACATTGACAAATATATTGATATTGTGTCTGAAACATTTTCCATGTTGACAGGCTACAATATTGATCTCTCCTGGTTGCCTTTGAAATGTGACAGTAGTTGGTAGTCAGTCTGATGGTCCACCCACTCTCTCCATTCAGTCAGTGAGGTCATTGTAAGCTACCATAGACCAGACTAGGAGGCCAATGACTAGATACACAGAATTAAAAAAAAAAAAACAGCATTAACTGGTTACCATTATTTTATTATTAAGTATTTCTGACACAAAACTATATTACTATAATATTCTAATAAATAATAATAATGATAATAAATCTAATATAATTGTGTTTCTTTTCCAAGCAAAATGCCTGTTTTTGCCTTTTTTTTCGTTCCTTAAACTGTTTCAAAGCCCTGTTACTAACATTACTAAACTGTTTACTTAGTCTAAAAAAAAAATCAACTCATATCTTAAGATTACTCAGTAAAAAGTTAAATATCATTTTTAAATCAACAGTACCATCTGCACCGTTTCCATAGAAACAACAGAAAGAGGCTTCCTATGCTCTCAGTGTTTCAGTGAATGTCTGAGGTCATTTTTTTGCTCTTGCTTAGTGAGAAACTTTTGTGACTTTGTCAATGAAGAGACAATGTGTCTTTGTGCATGTCTCTTTTCATTTTAACATTTGAAATTCCACTCACAATGATTTCACAATGAAGGTTAAAACAATATATAAACCTGCAAATCCGTAGATACTTTTATTCCACGCTGGAAAACAGTAACGGTTGAAAACTGACAGCGATGTTCTGCTGGGTGAAACTAATTCTCCTGTTGTGACCAGGTTGTACAGAACATCCTTTTCCTGAGGAACACAGAAAACGCACTAAAATCAGAAAAAAAAAAAAAAAAAAAAAAACGCCCACTTCATTGCTATAAAAAAAAAAAAACGCCCACTCACCACCGCCGTGCACAGATAGAGGAGACATCCACTCAGAACATGCCCCACTCTGCCCAATACATATTCAATGCAGCACAGTCCTAATGTAGTCCTGTAATATGGAGTGAACATGTAGATGCTGCTCTGTCACAGGGGTAAAAGCATTTCCCTGTACCTGGAAGTCCAAGTGTGTTTTTTATATCATGCGCTGTAGGAGCCGCTGCCTTTAAGTGACCCTAACTGCTGTCAGAATCTTGATAGCAACATGCAACAATTATGAACTGAAGGACCAGAACCTAAGTGCTGCAGCTTGAAGGTGGGTGGATTTGGTGGGATTTAATCTAAGCATCTTTTCACTTTGCACAAAAGCTGCAAAACAAAACAAAAGCAGCTCCAAGAAATGTTTATGGATTATAATGGATTTCCTATAGCCTGAAACATGTGTTTAAATATGTTAAATACCTAAAACATAACATGATATTACCATGTTATCAGCAGAAAACTGATCTTACTTAGCTTAGATATGAAGCATGATGCTAGATTAAAAAAAAAAAACTAGAACGTATGTTACCACCACAACTAGAACTTTAATAAGTTCCAAAGGCTACTGTAGTCAGGAACCTTGAGGTGAAATACTGTGTTCTTTTTTTTTTTCAAGTGATGCCAACGTAAATCATCATTTTCCATCTCCCCCTGTCCTCTGTATCTTCTACTCTAACTCCAACTACCTCCATGTCCTCCCTCACTGCATCCATGAATCTCCTCTTTGTCTCCTACCTGGTAGCTCCATCTCCAGGATCATTCTTCTACCAATGTATCCACTGTCCCTCCTTTGAACATGTCCAAACCATCTCAATCTGTCTTTTCTAGCTTTTTTCTCCAATCCTCACTGTCTGTGCTGTCCCTCTAATCACCTCATTCCTGATCCTGTCCATCTTTGTCTCTCCTGAAGGGAATCCCAGCATTTTTAACTCCTCCACCTCCAGCTCGTCCTTCTGTCTTCTAACCATCATTAGTGTCTGTTTACTGTGTTTTAACAGCGTGGATATGTATTGGCTTTATCCTGATGTTATGCTTAAGATACATGGTAGTAAAGTGGATTTCAAACTCAAGGCTGGAATCGTCTCTGAGCATCAATGTAACAGCAGCAGGATTCACTGCATTGTTTTTTACACATTAAACTGAACAGTGTAGAGAGTTATTCTCACCAAGTGGAATAAAAACTCACTCCTTAACTTCACCACTTAATCCGAGTCCTGCCCTTTTAACACTATGATCTGTCACTGGAATATCTGATAAATGGCTCTTTCTTCCCTGTATTTATTTTCTTCCAAAACTGCGGAGGTTGTATTGGATTAACAACCTTGAGCTGTAACTGGACATCAATACTGGCTTAGACTTACAATTCACATCATTAGAGACACAGAGGTGTTCATTAATCAACCTGAGAAGCCCAGCAGTTTTAAACAAGTTGCAGACATTGACAAATATCTTTAAAGCTTTTTTTTACAGAATCCTCACCCTTTTCTTTATCACTGGTCGGTCTGAGAAACTTCTGTTTGATTGTTTTTTTATTTACAACTGGACATACATCTCTGAGACACTGTGGAAGCAGAAAGACAGTCTGTTGGTTTCCAGTTTTGTCTATTGACCAGATTGAATTATGTGTTGGTATAAAGCAGGGGTGGGCAAACTAAGGCCCGGGGGCTACATGCGGCCCATTGAGCCTTTTAATGCGGCCCGCCACCCCTATCCAAATTAAATAATTTATTGATATTATAATTAAACTTCCGACTTTTCCCTACAATGCCTGCGTTTCCCCAGTAGATGACATTATAAAGGCTATTGGAAATTTAGTATTTGGGGTTTGATACATGACTTTTACTTGCCATTTATCTTAGCTTACACGAACGCTCCATCTCTCTGCTCTTGACTCTGCCCCGTGTCCAATTTTAGGAGAAATTGTGGCCCGCAGGTCAAAAAGTTTGCCCACCCTTGGTATAAAGAAACATTATATTTGAGATGTTTTGCAACCCACGTTCCCAGTAAAGGACATATCCAGTGATCTAACAGAGGGTGTGAGATGATCTGTAGGGTCCAGTTCAGACTCAGGTGTTGGACGTCTGAACAGCTGTTACAGTCCATGCTCCACAATCAGCAGCTCTGTGTGGCCTCCATGCTCCAGCTGAGCCACAGCCTGTTGTCTTCCCTATGTTTAATACCTCACTAAGTAATTAATAAGGCTCTAATAATAGCAACAGGAGATTTCAAACATCACCTCTCACTCCAGCTCCCATGTTAGGATTGGACTATGATTATTTCGTCAGTATTTCTTTTTTTTTGACAGTGCATAAAGCTCTAATTATCCAACCCCACAACTGCAGTGTCATCCATGTCCTACAGGAGGTGGATCAATTCTATCTTGCCAATAATCAGACTATTCTATTCTGTATGTTGGGTTTTGCATCTGATCCCAGAACTCTGGATCAAGACTCTGTAGAAATCATCTTTACTGCAGCCCCATTAAAACCATGAGAAACAAACAAACCAAGAAAGAAGTTTCAGAAAATAGATGTCTGCGTTTTGTGCTGAAGTCAATCCGCATTTGGACTTTCTATAAAATCTTTATCTTCTCCTCATAAAACAGCCACACTTCCTGGTCTAAGCTCTGGGAATGATGAGGACAATCAATAGAACTGCTGAAAAGACTGACTCTGTGGAAAAGGACAGATGAAATCAAAGACAGGAAAAGAAAAAGAGGATACTACGTGGAAAAATACAGCAAAGATTTTAGATAATAAGCCCCCCATAGAGGTGGGCCATTTTTGGACCTCAGGCCAAAGGTTGAGGCCCCTGCACTAGAGTATTGTGAAGAAGAAATGTAATTGTGATATGTACGGTTTACATAGATACTGATCTAGATGTGTCACATACCCACAGTTTGTTCTGGCCTTGGGAAAAAAATCTATATTTCTATCATTTATGTTTGAATGGATTGAACAACCAACGCAGTCATAGAGAGAAAAACTGTACGTAACATGTAACCAGTTCAGCTAAACTGCTGACGTGTGACACAAGTATTTTGACAGTTGATTAAAACAATCAAAGCAGCTCAGTCTGATGGTTTAATGTCACTGCAAAATGTTTTGCAACAAAGCTTCTGTCACTGATCTGTAACCTCTGGATGTAACAGTCCTTCAGTTACATGCGTTTACTTTCATTTGTTACCTGCAATTTCACTGCTTCTCTATTGGATTTCCAACTTCACACCCTCTCAACCTCAATCTTGGAGAGCAGCATAGCTGCTATAGAAAAAAAAAATGTTATCAGTGCAGTAAATACCAACCTGGTTTTACAAGCTATAAACATTTATATTCACTAGTTACTGTAAAGTCTTTATTTAATCATTACTTTGCCTCCTGTATTGATTGACACACACATTGCAGTTGCATTTAGGTGTTACAGTCCAGTAAAGGCAAAAACAACTGCGAGTGTGTATGATCCCTCATAGAAAGCCATAGAAATATGCTGTATTTGACTGTCAGTATAATATGCATTTTTTTTATGAAACATCTATTCAATCTATTTTAATTTCTAGCTTAAAGAGGGTCGGCTGATTCTCCTTTGCCCAAAATCGTGAATTTTATTTTGCTTTGCCTAATAAAAAGCTCTGTCTGCCGATTTAACCATCGTCTGTATTTAGATCTGACCTTTTAAAAAGCTGTGATAGGCCGACGGCAGAGAGTTGGACGTTTGGTGGCAGCTGAGGATCTCCTCCCGGCGAGGTGACAGCAAAGACATTAAATATTAAATCAAAGGTTAGAGTCCCCACAAGAGGTCACTGTCTTTGTAGTTGCTGCATTATGACTTCACAGATTTCGCCGTGTTCCCTCGGCTCCCCCTGTGGAGGAAATGTCAAACTCAAGTTTAGGTAACTTGCTCCTCTTCACCTTTGGTGACCCATTAGGGATTCTCAGGATGAAAAACTGACTCGATGGGTTTGCCTTGACAAGACTGATCCCTTATGATGGCCCACGGAAAAAAAAAAAAAATAAAACACAAAAAATAATGCTCTGGCTGGTGCGGAATGGGAAGAGGGTGGGATAATCGTTATCATGATTTTGGTGATTTATCTGAGAAATGGGGAAAAAGGGATAGATAAAAATTTGCTTACAATAGAGCAGACAGACAGACAGTTACTGTATATAGTTAGATAAACAGACAGACACACAGACAGATACTGTAGATCAGTGGTGTTTTTACCAGGGAGCCACATCTACAAAATAATTTCCTTAAAGGGGCAGTTGTACTTGGAAGACCATAGATGAAACTACTCCAATACATATTTATAAATGTTCGCAGTTTATAATCATTTATTTACATAACTAATATTGGTTATTGGTTATTTTTATTAATTAGTTAAGAAACTCAGCTGATATTTACGTTATAAAATACGTTGTAAGATTCTGCGGGCCATTCCAATGACTTGGTGGGCCACATTTGGCCCCCGGGCCTTGAGTTTGACACATATGCTAGATAGTTAGAGAGATTGACAGACAGACAGACATATAGACAGACATTATAGACAAACAGACATTATGGAGAGACAGACAGACATTATAGAGAGACAGACAGACGGATAGAAATTATAGAGAGACAGATGGAGAGACAGACAGACAGTTAAACAAAAAGATGGACAGACAGACAGACAGACAGATAGACAGACAGATAGACAGACAGATAGACATTATAGATAACAGACGGTGAGACAGACAGACAGATGAACAGAGAGACAGACAGTTAAACAAAAACATGGATGGACAGACAGACAGATATTCACAGATCGCCTCCAGACTGCTTTATATGAAGACTGGAATACGAGCTGCAGTGATGGAGTGGCACTGGTTTCTGCCCAAACTGTGCCCACTTCATCAGCACCGTGAATCACTGATCTGGCCACAGGATGCACAGCTCTCCTGTTGTCATGGTGACCAGATTACTTCTGTACAACATGCCGGTTCACTACACTTTGCTCCCACCCCAGTTGCTAACATTTGTTTTCAGCGATAACCTACAATTGTTCATCACTATCCTGCCCAACATCTGACATGGCAGGTGTTGGAAAAATGAATTTCTCTTAAATCAGTTGAAATGATCAATCAAGTTAAGGCTCCTTCCTTTCTCTTCTCCTACTGTCGGTTCCTCTCCAGAGATCAGCGCAGCAGATCATGAAGTCTACCATCTTTATGCCTCTCTGCCAGGCTCTTAACTCTCTTTCTTTGCACAATCCTCTTCATTCTCTTAATCTTAAGTCAAATGTTTAGGTGAGTTAATACAATTTTCAGTTTGACTGTATGCACTGTGGACATAGAGTTTATACAAATGTATATGGATGTGAAAAAAGAAGCCAAAAATGGAATATTCTCCAAGAGGTAACAAATTACAGAACATCTTTGAATATGTTCTAATATTTACATTTTATTTATTTAATTTACAACAGAAGGTTTGGCCAATTTGCAGAGTTAAGACCCTTTACTGGAAGACAAAGAGACATATAAGAAGGAACAGCTCACGGGATGGAGGGAAAATACAAAACCCACGTTTGACTGATGGATCTGTCTGGGAAAATCTGGCAGAGCCTGGAGTTGTGGTGCACTATTCTACCAAAAAGAAATCCAAAAATATGGTCCTCACGGTCATCAGAAGAAGGTCCTCAACACAAAAATCTGCATTTGTCTGGAAACAGGTTGCGTGGACTGAGTAGGATATAGAACTTTTAGAAGAATCAACAAAGGCACATTTGGAGAAGTGAGGGCACAGAATGAAGTTAAAGGGTTACTGATCTAAACACACCTGAAATTCCAGAGCAGATTACATTAACAGGCGTGAACTGAAGTTTTTCCCACTGTTTTCACAATTGCCTGATTTCAACATAAATTTGAATATTTGGATCTACCTTAAAAAACGCAGGCGTAACGGACAGCTCAGAAATCTCCAAGAACTGGAAGACTTTTGTGAAGGAGAATGGATGAAGATACCTGGACCAAGAATTGGAAGATTCTCATTTGGCTACAAACAGTGTTTACGAGCTGTCATACCTGCCAAAGTACAAGGTAATGACTCTGCAGGATGCCATATGCTTTGCAGACACCGTTATTTTGATATATAAATAAAGTGGAAAGTAAATGATAAAAATCCAACTTTTTAAAAGAATATCATGACAAGCTTTTATCTTTAATTTGATGCCTTTTGGAGAAATGCCTAAATTGTTCCTTGACTTTTTTTTATCCACGTTAACACACAGTTAACGGTGCCCAAAGTTTTATTCCCTACTGTACAAACTCTCTATATATTTGTGTATATATTTGCCTTCTTCATTTAACCCACGTTCCATACCTGTGTAGCAGAAACATGGATTCAACTCAGAAAGGCAGATTGAGATGGGATGGAAACTTTAGAACCTCTGATACCAAGATCAGTCCAACAACCACAGCCAGAATCCTTGACACTATTGTCCCCTGAAGTTTGGATACGAACTCAGTTGTTCCCAAATTAAAATTAAAACGCTTCTATTCATTGGGCTTTTATCCAAAAGTGACCACAGAATGTTCATTTAATGAACATTAAAATGTCGTCAGAATCCAAATAATCACGTTGTTTTTTGTTCTTTCTGTTCAATAATCTGCAGAGGAATAAGTGAGTAAGTTAAGTGTGTGTCTGTTCTTTCTCTAGGAGTCATTACATCAGCAGAAAGTCAGTCATTAGGGAAACACTGTGTTTACATTAAATTATTGGAAAACTCAATGTGTTTACTTTTATGTCTCATTACTTGCAATATAAACATCAGCTTTAATTTACAGCATCACAAAGCATTGTTACCAAATCCCAAGTTCTATACAGAGTTTCAAGATTCAGAAAATGTTCAACCAGTCAGATAAATCAGGAAAATTCAGCTCAAAGCCAACGTCCGAGGAAGAAACAACAAATCTTATAATAACTCCATAATTTCTTTCAGCATTAAACCCACTCCTAAATGACAGGGGGCGCTTTACAACGCAAAACAAGTCAGGAAGGGAATTGAACCAGCACCATTCAGAGGACAAAGCCCTGATACATCGTTGGGACAAGAGAACATTTCAACATCTTGTAATTGAAGCCAGCAGAGTACGACTGAAACAGGAGTATTGTTCCTACACCTTTCCACGCGCAGTAGCAAAGCCCCATGTTTCTGAACCATCTGTGACTCACTAATGGATGACTCATCTAATCCCGCAAGGACTGAGTGACAATAATCCGGTCGGATCGCTGAAGGATTAGGATATTTATTCAGTCGAATTCTCTCACCCCAAACTTTTTTTGTGAAGATTTTCTCCTTTTTCCTTCATTTTCATACATGCTACACTAACAATGTCTTTGTCCCCAGTTTAGATAATATTTCAAGGTTAGATGACAAGGTGACCACCAGGGGGCAGTAGCTGGAGGTTTTACTGTGCAGGGAGATTAACTTTAGTCAGGATAAGTAAGAAGTTTGTGAAAATACTGGATTGATTTGCTGCAGCCAGGTTTGTTTCAGGGACAAAAAATCCCTTGGAGAAAAAAATAAATAAAAGTACATATGTTGAAGTAGAATCACTTGACACCAGTGTATAAAACTTCAGAAATCAGATATCTTCATGAAGAAAGTTCTGAAAAAAAATTTGTTTCGTGAAGTTGAATCCCCAAAAGCCAAGAATTTTGTCTATGGGCCTAAAAAATATATATATATATATATATTTTTTTTTTTTTTCTGTTTACCTCGGGGCTTTATGATGCAATGGCAAATGTTTGTTGCTGTTTACGTCAGCAGAATGGCTCTGGACCTGGCAGACATCTGGTCCAACCAACTACCATGAATCAGGGTGAAATACCTCGTCTCGATCGCTATGGTTCTGTTGCCCATCAAACTGTGAACGTGGAGTGAATCCTGGCCTGCAGTCATTCAGAATACAGTTTAGACTGAGAATTTAGAATGAAAAAAAAAACAATAAAAATGTTGGCCTGCTTGATTATTATACTTATTATTATATTGGTTGTAGTAGTAGAGTAAATAGGAAGGCAAAGAGGAGTTAGAGTCACATACAACAGGGGGAGGAGACTGGATCTGGCAACCCCCTTAAAAAGAAAAAGAAGAACATGTAGTAGTTGTAGTAATATTTATGGGGCTTCTGGTTCTGTCTATCTAGTCCTGGAATATTATTATTCATTGACTTTTACTTCTTTTTTTTCTGTTTGGAACTGAAGTTTTGACTCTGTTGCCCTCTTTGGGTCAGAATCTGTGTCTTCAAATCTCACATTTGATCACAAACCAGTTATTAACATCACAAATCAACACCTGATATAACTTCACGTCGACTACTCTGTCTCCAAACCACAGCAGCAAACGCCAGTCCTCACTGATCTCATACATCATTATTGTCCACAGGTTTTTCTTTATTGCTTTTTTAAAATTTTTCCACACAACAGAATTACTTTTATTTAAAACTTTAGGGATCTTGATTTGAGCAATTTGTTTATGCCACCCCATCAACATCTCCTCATCTCCACTCATTTTTATTTTTTTTTTTGTCTGTACTCATTAGCAATGCCTGATGAAGTTCCCAATCAAAATGTAGATTAGGCGTCCGACAACTCGTTTTGCATGTTGAGTTCTTTTTTTTTTTTTTTTTTCTAACAGATCAATCCAAATGAAATATTAAAGTGGGGAAAAAATAACAACAGGTCTGATCTTTGCATCTGCAGATACAAGCAGTGTTTGGTGGTTTTGAAGATATTATATAAACATAACATTTTCTGTGATTTAGATTAAAAATCAGTAGAATCCACTAATTATTATTTTAAATTAAAAGGTGCTATGTGATGAAAACGTTTCAAAAGTTGTTTCTTTTAGCTTTGACATTTATATTAATGAGAGAAAAATAATAAAATGTTCTCGAGGTCAGACGTCCTGTTGTCCAAATGAATATTTTCTGTCCTACATATGTACATATCACTAAATATAATAAAATAAAATGTGAAGAAAAACTAGTAAAAAAGTGAAAAACTCTTTAAATGCTCAGTTCATCCCTTGGTTCAACCGTGGCTCCGATTTATGGTCAGCGGTTGATTTTTTTTTTTTTTTACCTCATCATTTCCCCAAAACGTGCCTGCATTTTCACATCTTTTTTTTGTCGTCATGGAAGTCCAGATCCTCCGTGACTGGAGTTTGACTTATTGGGGTAGGAAGAGCAGGCTCAGCAAACATGACTAAGGAGACAGATGAAGCCTCCTTCACACTCGGGGTTTCTCATCATCCTTAAACCAGCAGAATTTACTTTCTGTCAAGTGCTTGTCATCGGTGAGATGGATTAGACAGTGTTTATAAGGCTGGCTCGGAAAAAAAGGCAGTTTGCTTGTCAAATTCTAACGCACATAATCACAACATTTTAGCAACTGACAACAAAAAAAGAGCTCACGTCATGACACATGCTCTAACTTTGAATGAGAAAGCTGTGTCATGGAGACCATTATAGACATATTGTCTGTAGATATTCCTTATATTTAAAGAATATATCACTTTTATTCCATTGGTATCATACACGTCGGGATTGTCTTAGTGTCTTGATTGTTTTTCTATTTACTAGAATACTAGAGATGGGACTACCAGGTAGGAGACAAAGAAGAGATTGATGGATGCAGTGAGGGAGGACATGGAGGTAGTTGGAGTCAAAGTAGAAGACACAGAGGACAGAGGAGATGGAAAATGGTAACTTGCTGTCGTGACCCCTAAAATAAGGGATAAGCCTAAAGGAACAGAGGAAAGATATTTCAGCACCGGACAGTTCCCACATGAGAGTGGAATTAGTAGGATTCTGTAAAAGCAGGAAGTAGGAAGCTGTAAAACGCACAGTGTGGAAGTCTCTGTGGTTTTTGAACCAGAGAGACTTCCACATGATACAACTGTCAGCACTGCATACAGTCTTGTCTCGTTAACATAAAAAAAGTTCCTAACAAAGTATGGCATGTGAAGTCATGCAAAGGAGGAGCAGACAGGAAGATTAGAGACTCTCTTCTGTCTCTGTCAGACTCTCCAGGCTCAGTTTGGTGAACTTGCACCTTAATAAAGAGAGGTTGCTTAAAGTGCATTATTATTTCAGTGTTTATTTCCGATACTGTAAACAATCTACTTCTGTCTGAGTCGAATTTAGATTTTAGATTGATGACGAATGAAACAGAGAAGATGCATCAACTACACCAGGTTCAGCTGGGGGGCACAGTGAGTCAGTGACTCACAAGGTCATATGTATATATATAAAAAAAAAAGGATTCCAGCTCTGAATGCTGTTGACTGAAGAAACTATAATGTGAACAGAGAGCAGCTCCAGGGCAAACTGGAATGTCTCCCTCACACAAGTCTTCAAATTGGATACCTCAGTCAGAGTGAGATGTTTAGGCTGATTGGCCAAAACCAGGTTGCTATACCACTAAAACAGGCATAGTAGAAGCTCCTACTAGGTCTATCAGGCTACCCCAGGAGGCGCCATTGAGTATTTAGTTCCTGAGCGACGTGGACCCAGAACCTTCTGCTTGTAAGGCAGATATGCGAGGCAAACATGAAAGGTTTTTACAAGTAATTTAAGACACTACAAACATAAGTTTGTGTACTTTTTTATTACCCATGATACATCAGTTTGGCTCTTGTGTCTTTCCCCGAGTTGAGAAGTTAAACTTATAAACTGCAAATTTCTGAAAGTGATCTGCTATCTGTGTCAATAACATTTCTGAATTTGACCAAATAAGTTAATTTTCTCTGCACTAAGGATTGAAAATGTTAATAAACACCAAAAAACAAAGAAAAACACAGTATTTCAGTAACAAATGAGCAACATTACTTCATATACTGAGATAAAACCCTGGCTCTTGTTGCAGGAAGTGGTTCTCATCATTAACAGTTGACGGCCAGAGTTTACAATGTTTCATCATTCCCAATATTTCCTCTTAGTTTACTCTCCAAACTATGACAAAGAGAAAGTTATGGCACGGCCACTAAACTTCATTATCTCGGGTGAATTTCACATTCAGTCCACAGCACTGATTCCATTCACCAGATACTGTTCTCAGGACGGACAGCTTTTCTTATCGGCGCTGACACAGCAATGTATGCGTAATATGTTACTTTTCATTGACTTTCTCTCCACTCTGATCCCTGGGGCTGCTTATACAGATGTACACTGCACAGTCCACTGGCCAGAAACACAAATCCTATTTCTAAATAAACTCTGACAAAGACAGAAGAAACTCTCTTTTTTTTCTTTGGCACGCCATGTATCAAAAACTATCTGTCAGCTTCCATAACAGAGTTTGGGCATTTTCCATTTGATGCTCACTGGCAGGGATCTGGCATCACTTCACCATCGACCTCCTCTGTTTGTGAGTCACTGAGCCGAAGCCCAGTTTAAATGTCTGAACACAAAGAAAAAAACTGACCAGAATAGACTGGAAAATGTGCAAATGAAGGACATTATCAGAGGAGCAGGTGACACCGTCGCTCTCAGGACGGGGAGACAATTTATTTGAACAAAGGAGTTTCTGTCCAGGACTTCTATAATTACGGAGTTGAAAAGAGTGGAAGTGGAAAGGTGAGAGGTTCTAGACTGATGGTCACTCAGCGGCTTTTCATCTCTTTTCCTTCCTCCAATACTTAAGTGACTCCCCTTACCTTCTCCTGACCCCGGTACTGTAAAGGTTGATTAATTATGCTGAGAGTCCACCTAAAGAGTTCACGCTCTAATTGCTCTCTGGATTGGTGTCTCTTCCCTTTGTCCTCCAGCCCTACTCCAAGTTTCTGTATATGTATGGAGAAAGGACTACAGTTTTTTTCATCACATGTGACCAGACTATAATCTACACCAATGTGAACACAGACCAATTATGCATTCACTGCATTAGTGCTGCTGCTTAGCAATTACTGCACTCTGCTGTGCTTGCACTTTATGCACGTGTTAAGACATGTTAAACCAATCGTTTCCGTGACTCTGGGGTCAATTACCTTCCCTAACGTTCCTAATGAATCCCTCGGTTCCATGTGTTTCTGCTGTGTTTTCAACTCGACGCTCATCCGTTTGCTTTAAAATTGGATGATGTGAAAATGATCGGCTCATTTATTTGTTTTTTTTTTTGTGGTAAGGTAAGCAATAATCAATAACTGCAGCTTAATTTGTTGAATCCACAAAGACAAGTGATTCTCAACTGGCGGGTCGTGACCCAAAAGTGGGCCGCAGGACTTTGCAGGGAAAATAAAAAATGGCAAAAAAAAAAAAAAATAGATTCTTTATGCATTGGCATGCCATCTACTTACACTCCTTAAGAGTAGGTGGCGATAAAGCCCTGTAATGCTGATTTTGACCCGAGAAGTGTGCAAGGTGAGTCATATATACTGTACAAGATCGGATATATAAATTAAAAAAAGTAAAGGTACAGAAGTGTTACTGAAATGTTATATCTACAGTATCTGTCTAGCTTTTTGTGTGTCTGTCTATTGATCTATGCACCTGTCTGTCAATCTATTTACCTATCCATCTATCTATGCCTCCATCTATGCATCAGTCCAACTTTGTTTTTACTGATGGACTTTCTTTTCGTCCTTTCCTGTTCTGTTTCTGACAAACAAACAAAAAAAAAAATGACGTCGCAAATTTAAAGTGCCATGACATATGTGACATAATTTTACATTAATTATATTTGATATATATATGTATATTTTTTGGTCCTTGCATGAGCTTCATGAGCCACAAAGAGGGGTCTTTTGGGATTATTTATTTATCAACATACCAGAAGAATTGATAGAATGAGTAGAAATGGTGGTGGTGGTGATCTTGACCACACATTTTCTCACCAGCACAAACATTTTTCATCAGAGTAACATGAACGAATGAAAACAGAAATATTTCTCTCTGTGTGTTCTGAGTGGGTCTGCAGAGCAGAGTGGAGAAAAAAAAAAAAAATCACCGAGCTGACAACCTGTTAAGTGGTTTATTTCCCAGCAAACTGCTCGCTCTCAGTGGCCACCGCTGCTTTACAGCCTCAATTCACTTGCACCAAGTCACTGTGGACCACAGCAGTTCAGGGTGTCAGGGGGTACGTCTGCATTTAGCAGTGCAAGCCATAACACAGTCAAACCCCGGGGATTTGGATGTATTGGCCCCACAAAATCACTTAAACCTCTTGGAGACTGTAAAGTAATGGTACGCGGGAATCCTGTAAACTAACCTTGAATCATCGCTGAAGAAGAAGTTTAGGGATTCAGGAAAATTTAAACAAAAACACAGACAAGTTACAGTAAAGCAGAAAGGAATGTTTGCAACAAATATGGCCATAAAGTGGATGATTTTTGGTTGATTTTCTCAAGATTTTCACTTGTGTGAGTGACTACTTTGGGGAATTTGATTGATGTTTGACTCAATGGTACAGTGTGATTATCAGAACACACCATAGCCCCTCAATTCATTGGATGGAATTCAACCAATTAGTATTTTACCTCAGATTTTTACCACATCCCAGATTTTTACCACATTCTCCAAGAACAATATAGAGAAACATGACTAAATTAACAGACATTACTGATCATGTCTAACAAGACATTTCCTGGTCCCTACACATTGCTGTGGCACAAGTTGCCAGGCAAGAGCAACTGTGAACATTCAACACCATCCCATAATTTTTCTATTCCCTTATCCATCCTATTCCTGAAGGACACTCCCAAAGGATTATTGAAATCCTATCCACCTATCTAACTATCTACTGGCGTCTTCTTCTTCAATGTCATTGTTATGCTACATTACAACATATTTGGGATATTCTTATATCCAAAGCATTTCTATTTACAGAGTCAGATCTGACGCATATAGATGAACATCAGTGGTGCACAATAGGTAGATCTGGATCTACCAGTAGATCTCCAAAGAAGTGTTGGTAGATCCTAAGCAATAACATAAAGAAATAACAGTAGTAACAACTAGAGATGTGGTTATTTTCCAAGATGCTAATCACTGGGCTAAAGTGAGAATAGTATAGGCATTGTGTCAGACATTATAACATATGTTATAACTAATGTAGAGAGTAATATATCCAGTTTATATAGGTAAATATATTTAGAGTTTTCAATCTAGGTAGGTCACTTCAGCCTGGTCATTTGAAAAGTAGCTCACAAGACAAAAAAGTGTGGACACCACTGCTGTATAGTGTGATCAGTCCAATAGCACTCAAGCATTGGGTCGTACAGTGTGAGAAGTCAAGCTGTGAGCTTCAAACTGCCAACCCCTCTCACACAGTATGATCAACAAACGGATGCCACGATTGGAAAAAGTCACATATTGTATTCCCGAACTTTAGTGCAGCACTAACTTAAGAATCTGTGACAAACCTCAGATGCATAACAAACTTTGACTTTCAAGTGACTTTCAAAATAAGCTGAACCTTCTAATGTTCCTTCAGTATGAGAAGATAAAATTGAAGATATGCTGATGTGAGAGTTGGTCCCACTGGAATCAAACACAACAGAAAAAAAAAATCAATAAACTTGCTGGATAGAAGTGGAGGGTCAAGACTTGGCCTTTAGCGTTCCCAGTCATCCTGATCCTGATCCTTCCTGTTAGAAGCCATCACCTTTGTGCAGCAGCTCACGCTTTACTTTACAACACCATCAACAAAAGGGATGTAATGAATTTTCTTGTCACCATCTCCACATCCTCTTTCCCCCCAGGGCTGTTGTATCCTACCTGGCAACGGAGCTGCTCTCACTGCACTTTAATAAGGCAATGGAGTATCTGGCAGCATTAGTAGATTTGGGAAATCCGTGGTGGCAGTTGTGATTGAGTGCCACTGCCAAACACTAAAAAGCCCTGCGCTGGATTGATGGTTGATGGGTAACCGGGTCGACCCAGGTCAAATACGGTGTGACGGTTGATTGGACATAATGGTGAATCGCTGTGTGTGGGTGGAGGGTCAACCTGTGCTTGTTACATGTTCACAGTGTAAAACGTGATTTGTCTGGTGCCGAGGCCCTGGAGTGAAAAAAACATGCTTTAGGCCCGGGGTGACCAATGGGTAGATCTGGATCTACCAGTGGATCTCCAAAGGAGTGCTGGTAGGTCCTGAGTAAAAAACATAAAACAATAATAGTAATAAAAACTAGGAATAAAATTGTATTTCAATATGCTAATCCAGGCATGGACAAACTAAGGCCCGAGGACCGGATGCGGCCCTTTGAACTGTTAAATGTGGCCCACCAACCTAAATTAAATAATTTCTTTATATTTTACTATTATACTCCTGCCTTTTCCCTGCAATAATGCATTTTCCTAGTGGATGGCATCATAAAAGGTATTTTAAATGTAGGATTGTTGGTTATATACATGACTTTCACATGCCAGTAATCTTATTTTAAGCAAAAGATCCATCTTTCTGCTCTGGACTCAAATTTTAGAACCAATTGTGGCCCACAAGTCAAACATTACTAGGCTAAAGTGAGAATAATATAGATATTGATTCAGACAGTGTGACATACGTTATATGTTAATATAGAGCAAAGGTAAATATATTTATAGTTTTCAATCTAGGTAGATCACTTCAGCCTGGTCATTTAAAAAGTAGCTCACAAGACAAAAAAGTGGTCATACGTGTCAAACTCAAGGACTGCGGGCCAAAAAAAGCCCACAAAATAATTTTTTGTGGCCCATGTGCACTTCAATAGATTGGCTAGAAATAAGCCAATGCCCACACTTTTTAGTTTGTTATAGAGAAGTTACATCCATAGTGGAAACCAGCCACTAGGGGGCACAAGTCAGTATTTTTTTCTAGTGCCAGTGATGTAAAACTTTTGCGAGAAAGATGTAAGAAAACAAAATGCAAGTTGGAAATTGTTGACTCGCTGTGGCAACCCCTGCAAAAAGGGACAAGCCGAAAGCAAAAGAAGAAGTTCCATCCATACTGTTTTCCATTCACACCTGCCCTTCAAGAGGAACTATCGCTGATGTGAAATGAGTTCACAGGACTTGGGAAACAACTATCTCCATCATCACCACACTGGATGAATCTAATCAATTAATAATTACTGGATTCCCTCTTGAGTTATCTTTGAAATAGCATCTGCAATGAGGATGGAATGGCAAATGGACGCAGCATCTGCCCCAGGAAGCCTCATGAATACGCAATGAAAGATTAAGGGAAATGTTCATTTCTAATTGAAGGGAGAATTGACGTCGCACTTCCCAGAATTAACCTCTGTTTCTTTACCTTAAAGAACATTTACACAAAGGGAAGCCCACAAACCAGCTCTGACTAATAAAATTCATTTATAGGCCCTATGGAAAATACACGTTAATCCTGCTTAATTCTTATATTAATTCATCTTTAATTGAATAATTTCCCATTTCCTTTGGGTCTTCAGACACATTGGAATTGTTGACGTTAATTAGACCTAAGTTTTACTGCAGTGCATTAACAAATCATCCCAAGTGTGAATGATTACGTTCAAGTAAGATTTTTGTCTTTATTTGAGGTTTATTTTAAAACTGATTTTTTTTTCTGGCTACAATGTGTTTTGCCGTTTCCTCTGGTCAATTGTGATTGATCTTGTTAGTCAATAGAAGTGCTTATAGAGAGAGAAGTATTTACTGGCGTCGATACAGGTTGACCATTTGACCTAACACACTACGGACATGTGTGGACATGTGGTATGAACATCAGCAACACCAGGAGAACCTGAGACATATTTCCTTTAGGGAACGATTTTCTGATTCTGTGGTCACAAAATAACACACATTGGACACTCGTCTTCTTTTCCTTTCGGCCACAGCGAGTCAACAATTTCCATCTCCCCCTGTCCTCTGTATCCTCAACTCTAACTCCAACTACCTCCATGTCCTCCCTCACTGCATCCATCAATCTCCTCTCTGTCTCCTACCTGGTAGCTCCATATTTCTCATTCTTCTAACAATATAACGATATAACCGCTGTCCCTCCTCTGAACATGTCCAAACCATCTCATTCTGTCTTCTCTAGCTTTTTCCTCAAATTAATTCTTTAAGATATATATGTGATGGGTTTTTGCACCTCACTTATGTGATTTAAAACTATTTTCTCATAAGAATATGCAGACTGATGTGTCCAATGCTAAAATTTTACTACTTCTTCATCTTCTTCTTTTGGTTTGTCCCTTATTTTTAGGGGTTGCCACAGTGAGTCAACAATTTCCATCTCCCCCTGTCCTCTGTATCCTCATCTCTAACTCCAACTACCTCCATGTCCTCCCTTACTGCATCCATCAATCTCCTATTTGTCTCCTACCTGGTAGCTCCATCATTTTCCACAGTCTCCACTGCTCTAAACAGTTGATCCTCAGTATCTAAACTCCTGAGACCTTCACCACCTCTGCTCCTTGTAACCTCACAATAATTACACTCCATGTTGGACCAAAATTAAAAACAATAACAAGAAACAATCAGCGAGTCAGTGTCTCACAATAATGTTCTTAAAATCATCTCTGCAGCTTTGACACAGTGGAGCTCAGACAACTTTGTTTACATCGGTACAACATGTTCGATGGATACGGCCTCCTGCCAGGAGAGAACACCGATTGGAAAACGTCCTTGTGGCTGTGAATAAATGCCGTTGCATAGCAGCCCATGGTAGTTGCATAACATGTTGCATAAATCAAAACATCACATCTTTGGTTTGACAATAGCCCTGGTTTCACGCTCGACTGGTGACAATAACAGCCTGCGCTGATTCACTCCTCGTCTTCTCTCACAGAGTTTTGCAGTAATTCCAATAAAAGCTGGTTTGACAGATTTGTGCTCCTGGCTTGTTCCCCATCACTGTAACCTGACTGTGCTGAAGTTACACTACATGAAATTTCTGCGCCTGCGTTGTGCGTGGGGGGGGGTGGGTGATTCACGAGACTGATTGAAATGGACCGTAGATCATATGAGTGATGCTGGTGGTTTTCCTATCATAGCACAGGGGGGAACATTGAAAGCCACTCCATAAAGGCTTCATTCAATCGCTTGGCAAAGAGCAATCGAAGCCCAGACCCAAGTGCACCTGCCAGGTCCTCGAGTGCCCATGGAGAACCAGAGAGGGAAGCACGGAGAGTCAGAGATGGTTGGCGGTTTGTTGTGTACTGGACTTTTGGTTTTCTCTCAACCCCATGAGAACCACGTACAGGAACTGATGTACAACAACAACTCCTGGTGCACCAGAGGAATAACAACCGTTCCCAACCTTGACAAAAATATTCAGTCTGTGTGCACGGCTGCAGCAATTGGCAAAACATCTCCATTTCCTCAGCTGTGGCCAGAACTGATAGAGAGACTGTGACAAATATTCAGACTTTAGGGACTGTAGGCAAACTTACAGCAGTGTAAGTTTTTGCAGTCAACCATCGAAACCAGACACTCGCACCTGTGGTCAATCACAGCAGGCAGTAAAAAGCTATCGTAATTTCCAGACTATAAGCCGCAACTTTTGTCACACAATTTCAACCCTGCGTCTTATACAGAGATGTGGCTAATGTATGCAGTTTTTCTGCATACATTAGCCACATCAATTGCTCAACCAGAAAAGGTAAGGTGAGACAGGTGGTGCCGAGGAAGACGCAAGTCACAACCGCCAATAAACACCATAGAAGAAGAAGTTTAACGTACATTAACGCGCTGTGTACATGAATCAAATTGGCAAAAACTGATCCTCATCATGGAAAATGCAAAAAGAATGTGGCACATAGTCAGGTGCAGCTTATGTATGTACAAAATGTTTTTTTTTCCTTTAAAAAATGTATTGGGTGCGGCTTATAGTCCCGAAATTACAGTATTCGGTAAAAGATAAATGGAAAAAAATCTCTGGGAAGTGTTTCATTCATGGCTATTTATGATCCTTGTCCGGATCACAAGGTTTTCCAGTTCCTGACACAACTATGAGACTTCACGGTATCAATGGTTGCAACAACATTTATAAAGTCAACTGTGAGGAGATTCAGATGGACCATAACTAGGATTCACATTTTACTAAGATATTTATTAGTATTACAGCTATGCCTTATCTGTTCTGTTATAAAGAGGTGCTGGGGCTTTAGGTTTTATTTTTTTATTTTTATTTTACCCCCATCAAGCAGCAGCTCACCAGAGTTGACAGGTTTATTCAACTGATTTCAATCAACCGACAGCTGATTGGTCAAACTATATGTTCTTGGTTTGTTTGAATGAAAACCAGCAGCCACAGCGGCCCCGTCTGGAATAGTTTGAACCTGCCTGGGTTGTTAAAGTTGCTTCTTGTCTTCCTGACTTACTCTTTCTTGCACGGATCATATACGTTGTGTGTTTGTAAAGTTATCGAAGAAGAACAAGATGGAAAAAAACATCTCTAGCAATGGTTCATGTTACATTTTAATTATACATTATAATCCGTTATATTTTTTAAAAAAGTTATGTTTTCCCCTGTTTTTAAATGAGAAACCAACAACAAGTCACATTGGTCCAGGAAAATAAAATGTTGGCAAGAGACTGATACAAAATATAGCAGATAATGACGATAACCAAATATAACTAACACTTACACATCATATGTCAACAAAGGAATTAGAAGAAAGAAATAATAAACATACGTGTCAGGTTCACTCCAGTCCCTGGATCCACCTGGTCCTGTCACATGGTCAATCACCTCAATCACACACCTGCCACCAATCAGAGACTGAGACGTTCAGTGTCTGATTCTCTCCTATTCTTTCTACATGTTGTTTAGTAACTATGAGACAAATGGTTTTATTGGGTCAAATTTAAGAGAACAATCAAAGTATTTTCACAATAAAATAGTAACTGGTAAAAGCAAAAAAAAAAACCTTATTGATATCATTGGTTGTCAAAATCATGCTGTTTTTTTGGCTTATTAAAAAAAGTATAGCGGTCAAATATGATCCGAGTTTTTATCCTCAATTAAATTATTTGACAACATCATTTAAAAATACATGATTTCTTGTAGGTAAAAAAAACAACTAATTATCAGTTTAAAAGAATAACAATGTGAATGAAGCTTTTTCAGAGTTTTTTCAGGTACTTTATATTAAAATAATTCCTTATTGTTGTTGTTAGCATGCCTGTCTGAAGAGAAGAGTTCAATTCACAAAGAAACCACCTTGAAAATGTAAATCCTTCTCTGTGAGTCACTTTGGACAAAGGTGTCTGCTAAATGCATGAGTATAAAACACTCAGTCATTGAGGATGTAGATTAACAACCTGCCAAAACTAAAAAGAAATTGAGAGACACAGTGTCTCGGTGATTGTTACATCGTCATGTAGCAAAAAAAGGAAAAAAAATAAACCTTTCTCAGAGAGTAAAGTTTGTCCTGCTAACTCACCGTCCCATTAGTCTGAGCTGTGATGGTAGCAGAGAAGATTAGTCTTCAGTGTCAGACTGTAGTCAGTGATAATATGACTGTGTGGCTGCTGCTTACAATCTGCATATGGTCTTTATCTGGTCCATTATAATGAAAAATAGAAGACGCAACATGACACAGAAGAGGACACTGTGTCGGAATAAAGAATGAATGATGTCAACCACTGGATTCGGAGCTCACAGCTGACTCCGTGTCTCTCACTCTACTGTCTATGACTCTGTCACCTTCCTGTCTCTGTCTGTGTCTCTCACTCGGCCGTCTGTCTGTGAATCTCTCACTTCCATGTCCTGTCTGTGAATCCCACTGTCCTGTCTCTGTCTGTGTCTTTCTCACTCTGTCTGTCTGTGACTCTCTCACCTTCCTGTCTCTGTTTGTGACTCTAAGTAT
The DNA here is from genome assembly GCA_016785265.1 of Paraplagusia blochii. Lineage (NCBI taxonomy): Eukaryota > Metazoa > Chordata > Actinopteri > Pleuronectiformes > Cynoglossidae > Paraplagusia > Paraplagusia blochii. The sequence continues at coordinate 46,686 of JAFBJS010001541.1, forward strand.
CCTGTCTCTGTCTGTGTCTCTCATTCTCTCTGTGTCTCTTACTCTGCCGTCTGTCTGTGACTCTGTCACCGTCCTGTCTCTGTGACTCTCACTCTGCCGTCTGTGACTCTCTCACTGTCCTGTCTCTGTCTGTGTCTCTCTCACTCTGTCTGTCTGTGACTCTCTCACTTTCCTGTCTTTGTCTGTGACTCTCACTGTCCTGTCGCTGTCTGTGTCTCTCTCATTCTGTCTGTCTGTGTCTCACTCACTCTGCTGTCCCCCATTTCTGACTCTCTTGTCTACATCTGTGTTTCTCTCACTCTCCCACCCCTTTAGGTCTCTGTCTGTGACTCTCACTGTCCGGTCTCTGTCTGGAATCCTCACTCTTCTGTCTGCCTGTGTCTCTCTCACTCTGCTGTCTCCGTTTCTGACTCTGCCATCTGTCTGTGAGTCTCACTCTCTTGTCTCCATCTGTGCTTCTCTCACTCTCCTGTCCCTGTAGGTCTCTGTCTATGTCTCTCACTTTGCTGTCTCTCTCACTCTGCTGTTTGTCCATGTCTCTCTCACCCTGCAGTCTCTGTGTCTGTTTGCGACTCTCTCACTCTGCTGTCTATCCATGTCTTTCTCACTCTGCTGTCTCTGTTTATTTCTGGCAGTGATTCGTCAGTGATGCAGTCTGTGATTCTGTCATTCTCCTGTCCCTGTAGGTCTCTGTCTGTGATTCTCTCACTCTACTGTCTCTGTCTGTGTCTCTCCTATATTTTTGTCTCATTTGTGAAGTGTCTCTAGAAGATTTAGGTTTCTATATCATTAACATCAACAAATGTCCAAAGCTGTTGCTAAAATATAAACGTGTCTCTTTAATATTCACTGACAGAATTTTTTTTTTCAGACAATGCTCCTCCAGTGTTTGTGAGTTCGGGATTAATGTGGGATTAACTTTACAAATTGGTCCTTAATGTAGTAATCCCAACTTTTTAATAAGTATAATATTTTGTTGATATGTTGTTGAAGTTATAACAATTAATATTATTTCAGTCTTAGTGGATTTTTATTTCATATTCATGGGTTGGATGTGGAAACAATAATAAAATAAAGAAATAACTTTTTTTTTTTTTCGCAGAGATGATTAATAAACAAAAAGATGTTGCTTTTTCCAGAGACTTTATAAACATGTGCACTATTACCAGGTGCACCTGGTTGCCCTCGTTATTATGTTCTACTTCAGGTGCCCGCAAGGTGTGTTCCAAAAATCAAAACCGGTCCAAAAAGAGGTCAAAATGTCTTTTCCTTTGCTTTTTGAACAGAGGTGACACAGACTATGATATTCTAATGGGTGCAATCATGACGGTCTGAGGAGTGGACACTATTGTTTGTCCCAGAACCTCTTTTCATCACACTGTTGTCTGCATCAAACAAGTAGCTCTTCTTTTTACTGAGTGTCCTTGACGTGGCTCTTGGTTGTTGACTCCTGCCTTAGAGCAACTGTTTAATTTCCTGTCTTAACAAAACTCAGTCATTGGATTTAGTGACTTTTCTTTAGGACTTTCAAACCACGACTTTCAGGTTGAAGAACGGTGCCAGGACTGGTATTAGTCTGAGACAAAGACTGTGTGGGCGAGGACTAATTCATTCCTCCTTCACTGGTTTCTCTGATGAAACAAAAAGAAGTTATTTGGACAAATTTTAAACAAAATATGAATGGAACTGTATTGAGATGCATTAAGACAATAGGTGATAAATAACAAAGTGTAAGTGTTGACATGTCTGTAATTGAAAAAACTCTTTGAATGTATGTGTATTTTTATGCAGTTTTATAATATTATTGTAGGTCAAGTGGTGTTTTTTTTTATGTTTTTTATGGCCTAGGGGCTAAATTTACAGGGCAATGGCCTGGTGGTTAAGAAAGCGGACTTTTGTCTGCATGGTCTCCGGTTCAAATCCCAATACTGCCAAGGTGATGGGTTAAATACAGAGACCAAATTTCGTTGTGCGCTGTGAATCACAATGTCACAATGACAAAAAATATATATATATCTTTCTTTCTTCTAAATGTAGACCTGGGTCCACAAGGTGGCGCTCTGATCATAGAACCATCCCAACCCACATCCCCTCACCCACAACAGTCCAGTTTACTCACCATTATGGAACAGTGTGATTTGGGTGGCAGTCTTGGAGTCCTGGCCCCTGAGATCCTGGTCTCAGGGGCCAGGTTCTCTAATCATAAAACCAGCAGACGTGGTCCACTAGAAACCACCAGCTGCCAGGTGCCAGACCCACATAACTTCCAGTGGACTCACCATCCACTGGAAGGCTGACATTATGGAGCTGTGTGATTTGAGTTATTGAACAGTTATTGACCGGATTATTACGCAGGCTCTGAGGACAGACTTCTATTAACATGACTTCCTTTATCTTTTGACCTGGTTAAGGGTTTTTCTCATTCATGACTCAAACGTAAAAAAAAACATAACGTTGCATTTCATGAAGTGTTACAACTTCCTAGATATAGGGCGTGTACACCAAGTTTTATTTTCTTCCGTCGGTTCTTTCTGTTATAGCAAAAATACTGCTGACATCAGGGGATTTTTTTTGTGAGTCTTATGAGTCACTGAGTAGAGGCTCACAGGCCCAGCTTTAAATAGTGAGCTGTATATCATCAGCGTAGCGTTCACTCAGCAGCGTGATGCCACACTAACCTATGGACTATTATGGGTCACTGTTTAATAACTTGGTGGACGGCGTTAGCATCAGGGCTGACCTAAATAATCTGGATGATTAATAGTTGGACACTGAGGCGCAGTGTAATCACAGCACACAGCTGACTTCTTTTCACGCCTCGGTTCAAAGCCCTCCCTCTCATGACTGTCTGTCCACACGTATCCACACTGCACCACCCGCCCTCCAACCTTCACCTCTGCCTCCACTGAAGACGCTTCCCTCCCTCCCTCCCTCTCTCCCTCTCCCCATGAAAGTAAGCGCTATTCCAGGAGCAAGGTAACAATCAACATGACCAAAATCGTTAGGTTCAGTTTTCCCCGTGGGCTAGACACAGAAAATAACTTTCCCTTTTCCCTGGCATCTGCAGATACTGGGGTAAATGAAGACATACAGCCCCCAGGTCCGGCGGTCTGCTCAAGGTAACCTCTGCTGTCAGCGCACATTTTACTAATGCCACCTGTCGAGGGAGAGCACGGGGCAACGGCAGATGAGAAAATAATATGCCACAGAGGTAATGCTCCTCATTTGATATATTAATAAATAAATATCGCAGCCCATTCCTGTTTCATTTTCACTGCATATATTCACAAAGGAGAAATCCACCTTGAGGTCTAATATACCGGCACATAGTATTTGTACTGCAGCTGAAAGCCCGAGAAAAACACACAAATAAACAAAAAAAAAAAAAAATCAGTATTGCAGAGTCAACCGTGATGGTATTTATCCACATTTTTTATGTATAATAAGGAAATAGAAAAGTTTAATCACTGAATAAAGTTCACAAAGAAAAAAAATCTTAATGTGATTAGGGCAAAAGGAAGGAAAGGAAGGAAGGAAGGAAAGGAAGGAAAGCAAACTCCTTTTCATTGTGACATTGTGATCCACACCACTGCACACAACAAAAATGAGACCCATGCATTTAGCCCATCCCCAATGTAGATTGAAACCAGCAACCCTCTGGACCGCAGTCCCGTTCCTTAATGCCCAGTTGCCCATCAGTATCTTTTTCATAAGATGTCAAGACACTGGTCTTCCAACATTTCTGTTTGCAAACTTTTATATTTTCAGGAGTTCATTGGACCAAACACAGCCCATCACTTCATCACCGCCTTCATCGCAAGAGTGAAAATGAAGTCTTTGCTCAGATCTTAGAAGAAAGTGCAACCTAAGGAAGTTAGGTGAGAAACTCATGGGGGGGAATGAGGGACATTAGGATTTCTACTTGAAGGGAAAAAGCTGCCCACTGTAGCTGCAGGTAAAGTTTTTATTGGGTAATCAGCGTGGTACTGACCTCATCTAAAACCTGTGGTGACCAGAAATAGGTCGTTAGCAAAATCTGATGAAGAAAAAGGACAGGAAAGAGAGTGAGGGAAAAAGTCGCTGGGAAATAATGGACAGAGACAGAAGCTGGAAAGAAAACAAGAATCTTTATGGGATTCTTTAAGGTGCCTGAAAGCTGTTAAAGCAGGGATCTCCAACTTGCAGCCCGTGGGCCATATGCAGCCCGTGGAACAGTTTTTTTGTGGTCCCTACCTAGATATGAAAGTGGAACATTAGTACGGCCCTCAAGGGGTTTAGATGGGTTTGAGTGTTCAGTGCAAGTCAACAATGAGGAAAAATGTTCACGGTGGACACACTGTGGTCATATGTTGTATTACTCCTTCTCATCCAACACAGTTTTCTCATTCATGGAGACCAAGATTGATCGACTGCTGGGTTGATAATGCGCTGATGACCCAGGTTCATCAGAAAATTCATTTACAGTAATGATTTAAACTTCAGACCATCACAATAAATATATTTTCACAGACTGATGAACTGCACTGCACTACAGTGTGTTTTTATGCTCCACCCGTGAATATAGGGTAAGTTTTAAAATTACCGTAATTTCTGGACTATAAGCTACAACTTTTGTCACACAATTTCAACCCCGCGGCTTATGCGGAGATGCGGCATTATATATGCATTTTTTCTAACGACCACCAGGGGCGCTCGAGCAGAAAAGGTAAGAGTGAGACAGGTGGTATTGAGGAAGACGCAAGTCACAACCGTCAATAAACACCATAGAAGAAGAAGTTTAACGTACGGTAACGCACTTTGTACATGAATAAAATTAGCATGGACTGACCCTCATCATGGAAAATGCAAAAAGAATGTGGCACACGTGGCTTATAGTCCGGTGCGGGTTATGTATGTACAAAATGGTCCGGAAATTACAGTATATAGATTTATTTATTCACTTTTTTTGGTAAAACACACAATTCTCAAAACCCTGGTCAACAGAATCCTTCTGGTTTATTTTCTGTTGATCTGTGGGGAAGTGACTTCTCATAAAATACCTTTTTTTTTCTTTTATATATATATATATGAAAAGCAGTAGGGACAGTGGCTCAAACTCAAGTTAATTGAGTTTGAGGCTTGCAGGCCCTTTCCAGCCCAATGAGACCATCCTCTGCGATCAACATGGGATTCCAGAATAATCATTAAATAATAATGATAAAAAAAACAAACAGTGATTTTAATTCTGTTTTGACTTCCAAGGTGTCAGTCCAGAAGTGTCTGGACCCCCAGCAAATGTACCTAGTAAGCACTGATATAGATGAGTACAAAGTACAAACCACGAGGGTCTTCACAAATATTAACTGTGAATAAAATTATATTATTTTATAAATAGTTACCTGACCATTTCATTCTAGCTCAGTCAACGCCCAAAGGGGCTTCAAACAGAGTAACTTCCCTCCTCAGAAAGTTTAAAGATAATTTTCTTTTTGCACTTCACTATTAAAGTAAAACGTGTTATAATACGTCCCTCTGAGATCTTGGTTTGAATTTAGTTGAGGGACAAGATATCGGCAGGTTTAGTGAAGTACTACAGTACATGCCAGAGAATAAAAAACGTTAAAAACTGTTTTAGGAAATACTACAAAGATATCTTTATTTTCATTCCTGAGTTTTTTTTTTTTTTAATGTGCAAGAAGAACAACAAGGTATTAACCATTATGAACTCATAACATGATAAAATCAGTGCGGTGCAAACCGGAGATATATAACAGTGAACATATAGGATCCATTAGAGTTACCATTTAGCAGACACACTGTTGAAGCCAACTGAGTCTGAAAATGCCCTCTGTTCCAGGAACAACAGACCACAGTCCTGACCTGGATTTTCCAGAAACTGTGTTTCAAATCCATAACCTGTCCAACCCACAGAGAGAAGAAAAAAAATAGAATGAGTTACATTGAGAACCCAGTACAGTTCTGAAAAGACAAAAGAGTAAAGAGTAAAGAAAGAAAAGGACTATCTGGGGTAGAGAGCCAGACTGGAGGTGAACTAATGTGGGGTGGAAATGAAGGAGGTTACAGTGATGGTACTAAGTACATGGTGTCTTTGAATTCCTCTGGGGTTCAGTTCCCAGCTGATGATTAAAAAAAAAAAAAAAGGATATATAAATACCATTGGGTCACGGAGGCAGCAGTCTCCACGACTGTCACCCAAATCACATTTTACCGCATCATACCTTCGTGCTATTAAAGACGAATGGACACTGGCCAATATAGAGTGAAGGACCTTGTTAACTGAGGACTAATGGACAAGGAATCATTGAGAAATGTAATAGGAAGTAGCATTTAACCCAGGCCTGGGCAATTATTTTGACACCAGGGCCTCAGGTTCAAAAAGATTGAGTATCTCCATGAACTTACATAAATAATTAGTAAAGTATTGAATAGACAAAAAAGGCAAAAAAAAAAGCTCAAATGCTTTTAACCTCTTCTAGACCATCTATTGGGGAAATGCTGGCTTTGCAGTGAAAAAGATAGAAGGATAATGATAATATGAATTTATAGTATAATTTGGACAAATTTGTGGGGTCGGATTAAAATGCCAATCGAGCCACAATCGGTCCCCGGGCCATAGTTTGCCCATGCCTGATTAAAGCAAGTGAACAGGGGGCAGCTTTGAGCACCTGTGGAGCAGTGAGTGGAGATGGTGCCATGTTCAGTGGACCTCAGTGGTGACTTGGCAGTTGGTGGAATCAAGCCTGGAACCCTTTGTCCCAGTACAGTTTTTTAACCACTAGGCCACCACTGCACCACTGTCACTAGTATAATTGAGGTTTTCAACTGAACTCTGACATATTGAGTGAAATTGTATTCTTACAATAATGCAATTATAAAATTATGGGAATGTCAGGGAAAAGATTTTTGCAATCTCTGTATCAGCTTTGAAAGAACTGACCTTTTCCTCACAACTGAATTTTGTCGTCTGTGAATTATCTTACAGAGGTTTGATTTTTTTAAATGTCTATATAATTTCTTCTGGTGGAAATATTTCCCTTGACACTGACAAATATGAGGTTACACCATCTATTCAACAGCTTCAGTGCTAGGGCTGTATCTTTTTTTAGAGTTTGATGAGGTGGAGTTGAATGTGAGACACCAGTCGTTTGCAGGACCTAAGGATCTGAAGTCACGAAGCACCTGAGATGTTTGTCTGGGAAACACACAGATGGCAAAGACTTTTTTTCCGCCCTCCTTCTTTATTTCCCTTTATTGGCTCTGTTCTCTCCATGTTGCTATTTCCCTCTCTCTCCAGGCTGCCGATCTGTCTTTCTTCCCATCTTTTCCCCCTACACTGTCTACACACTCGCTCCTTTACATCCTCTCCTCTTTCTGTCTGACAGCAGCTGGGCTCCTCTGGGAGGTAATTAGGAAAAACTCTACAGAGACACAGGCAGCAACTCCTGCAAGTAAGGCATTCACTACTTTCTCTCCTTCTATGCATATAACAACAATTGGCTGGCAGGCAGAGCAGGATGAAGGAGGAACTGCCGGGACATGGGAATACAGTTGAGAGGGGAACGTTGCTTTGGTGGATCCAAGGTTTTACTGTGCTGAGGTTCTTTAAGGATGTCTTCAGATTCTTGTACCTGTTAAGGCAATAGTCCCTGACTGATCACGGTGAGCAGACATAACCCCTGATATAGCAGCCTGTAATAATAGATGTTTTCTATGTTAATCCAATTTCAATTCCACTGCCTTTCATGCGGTAAATTGGCTACTCTTAATCCAGATTACTTTAGATAATCATCATCAATTAGATTAACTGAACTGGAATTAAAAATAATCTGAGGACAAAAACATTAAAAAAAACACAGCATAATGGTCATATATCTTGTCCATAACAAACTAAGGTTTTGTAATTTATAGTGGAGGGCCATCAGGGCCAGCAAAGCCTTCTCTGCGGGCCTAAACATACTCAGAAAAACACTATTATTTGTAAATATTTTCTAATAAAATGGGTATATTATTTTTATTAATATAAAAAGAGTTTTTTCATTAAAAATTTGGATTAAAAAACTTTTTATCATGACGTAGATTGGCTACTCTTAATCCAGATTACTTTAGATAATCATCATCAATTAGATTAACTGAACTGGAATTAAAAATAATCTGAGGACAAAAACATTAGAAGAAACACACCCACATGACAATGGTCATATGTCTTGTCCCTAATAAACTAAGGTTTTGTAATTTACAGTGGGGCAGTGGCCATCAGGGCCAGCAAAGCCTTCTCTGCGGGCCTAAACATACTCAAAAAAACTCCATTATTCTTAAATACTATTGATAATATTGGTATACTATTTTTATTAATGTAAAAAGTGTTTTCCATTAAAAAGGTTGGATAAAAACTTTTCATCCAATCATATTGAAGCCAGCTAGTGTTCCATGAAATCTGACAGAGCCTTCAAATTTGAAAGCATCGCTTTCCCTGCTGTAAGTGAATAGACACAGTCCGTTCGGTTTGAAGTGCTCAGACCAATCATCTTGCCAGATTGTGATTTCAGGGCCATCTAGCTTGTCCTACCTTAGGTAACACGTACTTCTTCCATGATTGGATACTTATTTCATTTTCCTGGACCGAAAACAGAACTGAAAGGGAAAAGTCACTGTGATCTCTTTGATTCTTGCGGATCAAAAATCTGCTTAAGAGTATGGGGCAACTTTACACATTGTCATGTTTGGCTGTTACCGTCCCTGTGTCCACTGTCTCTGTTGAACGCTCTCCTCGGCATTGAAACATACGGCAGAAATTCGACCGAACAGACGCGGCTTTCCGCATTAGCCTCCATTTCCCTGGAAAAAGGCTCGGTGATGGATCTGAAACACAAAAAAGAATGTCACAAGCTTTTGAGCTTTGACTAACCATGGGCAAAAGTGCCAGTTACAAGGAACTTTTTAAATGTCGCTTAGCCGGCATCGAACCCCAGAACCTAGTGGGGATGAAACTAATTGTTCCTGGCACAGTTAAATACTAAGAAAACAAAAATACTAAGAATAATTAATTTAAATGCTTGCTTGATGAGCCTGTATTAAATATGATATAATGTATATGGGTTGATCCTCAAGCCCTGGTGTCACTGTTGTTAATATGAGACGTATTGATTTGACAACACAAAACTATGATGTCACTGAAGGCCTAGGTTGAAATGCACAGCCCACCACTGGTAATTAATACCATGATGTTGTGATTGTACAGCCAATCAGTGTGAATCCCCTCTTTGATAGAGATGAATGAATGAATGAATGAATGAATGAATGAATGAATGAATGAATGAATGAATGAATGAATGAGTTTATTTCGAGAGAGGCACATAAGATAGCAGACAAGGACCAAACAATTTCATCAACTGTCTCGAAAAGGAGTGGGTAGAAGAAGAGATCGGATCATCTGACAAATCAGACTCCCATGTTTCCCATTGGCTAAATTATCATCTTCAGACTTTATATTTCTAAACAAAGAACATTTGTTTTTGGCATTTGTAGAAAGTGTAATCTTTATCTCAACAATAAACACTACACCATGGAATTTAAATCAGTTGTGAAAGAGAAACATTTCGTCACCGGTTCCAGATTTAATACAAGATTTTTTTTTTTTTTTTTCCTGTCCAACCAAAACACTTATCTGAACTTTCCATCACCCTCTCTTATGAGACTGTCATTTTCATGGTGGTCTCTGGGGAGTCACAGTCACAGAAATGTCACAAGTAAAATATGAAAATATGAGTTTATCACATTGTTGGAATAAATTATTGAAGAATCAGCAACTGCACCCAAGCCTGTCAAGTCAAAGCCCTTTATTTGTAGCTGCAGGCTGTTGTGCAGTTTTTAGACAAAGGCATCAGACGAGCACAGAGATAGCATTTCAACAAAACCACACAAGTCTGCTGTCAAAACAATGTGTGATTAAGACACACAAGGTGCGTCAGAAAAAAAAAAAAGTTATATATAAGTGCAATAGAAATATGCAGTAGCAATATATTTTTTCTTAAAAATGTACCTTTTCATTTGGTGTTTTAACCTGGTTTTAAACTGTCGTTGTCTGATACAGGCCCTGGCTCTCTGTAGCTGTGAGCCCCAATCCTTTATCCATCCATCGTCAGTGTCAGCATGTACTGATCTCAGATCTGTCTGTTTCAGACACAACTTTCGTTTATGTGGACAATAAAGAATCTCCACTTATCCTGCTGCCACTGCAAACTGACCTCAGATAAGCAGAAGAAAGGATCATGCTGAAAATGCACAAGTCAATATCTCATTTCCAACTGTGGCTGCGAGTAGCCGTAAACTTACAGAGACGTTAGTCACTTAGTTAAAGTGAACACTCAAAATGTAAATGTGTAACATTGAATATAAATGTTAACAAGGAGCTGACAGGATTAATCTCATGACGATAATAAAACAGGTAGGTTGTGAGCGTTTAGCGATTTCTTTAAAGCTAACAAGACTTTCTGACGTATCATAAGGACAAAAACTTTAAATTTTCTTACAACTATAATACATTAGGTTGAAATCTTTGCAAACATAAGGTATGCAGCACCCATGAAAGGACCGGGTTTTAGGGTGTAGCTGTACTGACCCTTTACTTCTATAGTAAGTGAAAAAAAAATGGTGGCCTCTAGGATGCAGAGGTTCAGAGGGTTTCATGTTTGAATCCAAGTTCCCACTAAGCATGGCACCAACTCCACCCACTGCTCCCCGGACACTCAAAACTGCCCACTGTTCACTTTGTTGATGGATTACATACAGAGGTTACATTTCTTTGTGTGTAGTGGTGTGAATCACAATGTCATAATGACAAGGAGTTTTCTTTCCTCAACAGGACACTATACCATTAATGTGACATTTTGTCACCAAAAAAACCCCAAAAATCACCAATTTCAGCACTGAGGAGTAAAATCAAGTTGATTTTTGAGTTCCATTAATGAAATAAGACTCAAAATAAGACAGAAAACCCCCCAAAAAACATCACACAAAGGAAAAAAAAAAAAACACAAAAGGGCAGCATCACTGCAGACGAACATTAGAAACATCATGCACAATCACATTGAAATAACAAAAACGGCAGAAAAAAAATGTTAAATCCACAAGATATTAACAATACTGCCAATTTAAAAAAAATGATAAAAAAAATCTGCTTCCAGAGCTTTTTTATGAACTAATTGCACACGCCACATTAGTTAGATGTGAAGAGAAATGTCAATGTGTTGATTCTATTGATGTGTTGTTAATATTACACAGAGGAACCAACAGTGCAGCCCTTTAATGCACACATGGCTCGTTTTTTTCCTCTCCGTCCGTGTAGAGATCAGAGAGATACTTGAATGATTTATGGAGAGCTGTTGATTCCCTTGCTCTGATATACAGTTCATTTTAATACAGGACCTCAGCTGCACAGTCACACTGTGTACAGGAGGCCGGTTGATCCGTTTCTTTAGGATTTGGTGTATTAAAATAATACAAAATCTAATATTTTATTTTGCTAAACTACTCATAGAATTGTTCAGTGATACATCAGGTGCCACTGCCGCTCTCCCTTTGACACCAGTCGTCTCCCAAACATACTGAATGAAAAACACGACACATGTCTAAATCTTTGGACATAAAATACTGGAAAATGTAATTTTTTTTTTTTTTTGCAGTTTTGTATAATATTCTCTGGGGGCTGTTTCACTGGATCCAAGCTGTTGACAGGAAAGCACCAAATCATTAAGTTATTTAATAGTTCATTGAGTCTCCACAGTTGGCTGATAATTAAACAGCTCTGGATCGATGAGAGCAGGGGAGGCAGTTGGACGTCTTAAAGTATTTGATATGGTCTCAGCCATGAAAAGTGCTGGGTTCAACTAATCGGCAATTAATTAAAAGAAAATCAGTTGGCGCTGATGAAATCAGATGAAATGACTTTGAGAAAATTAACTTTTCCTCAGACTTACACCAGTGCTTTTCCAGCACAGTACCTGTAACACTGATCCATCAACAGTGCTCTGTTAAAACCAGTGTCCAGGGCCTGGACCAGTCTGCAGAGTTAGGATAAGTCTGATGTTCATGTTCCATCAAATGCTGGACCCACAGTCTGAGACTAAACTCAAGGACTCCTGTAGATAAAACTGTTTTCACGAACTGTTTTTGCTTCTTTTCCACAAGGATTTCATGTCTAGTGTCTGAACCTAAATTCCTTCTTGTCCCCATCTCATAAAACATCCTCACCAAAACTCAGAATTACCTACGGCATGTTCACATCAAATGAACTGTGCAATATTTCTGTACTTTGTCACATTCTTTAAATTTCATTCATTCATCTTCATCTGTTTGTCCATCTCGCCAGGTCACAGGGGCAGCTAGCGCACCCAAATCACATTGCACCATAATGTGAGCCTCCCTGTGGATGTTATGTAGGTTGTGATGGTGATCAGAGCCTACATAACATATGATCAGAGCACCTCAGTGGGAACCTGGCAGCTTCAAACCTGAAGCCTTGCAGACCCAAGTCCACTTCCTTTACCACCAGGCCACCAGTGCCAACCATTAGGAAAAGTATCTTTTTAATCAACTGACCTGAGTGATCAAAATAGACACACTTCTAGTGTCATTCTGTATCACAAATATCTAGATGTAATATGATTAGAATTATGTCATGTGGTTAAGGAAGCCGATCTGGATCCCTGTAGTTTCCACTAAGGTGCACTGATGATTGCACCACCCTGACCTTATAACCTCCAGTGCCTCACTGCCTACAGGAAGGCTGACAGTAAGGTGCAACGTGATTTGGGTGGCAGTGGTGGAGACTGCTGCCTGTCTGAACAGATAACAGTAGGTGATAGATGAATGAATGTTGTTATAGTTCAACACCGTGTCACAATCTTGTTGATCCAGTGCAAACCCAACTAAAGCCTTACTTTACAGCTCCTATAAACTCACATATACTGTCCAAACCTTCAATGAATAAAAACTAATTTTGAAAAAAAAAAAATCACTGATTATCACTGGTAATTTTGTAGCAACCTGGTCCAGAAAACAATTTAGTTTGCATGTGCACCAACATCAGGACACGATTATTTACTCGGAAATTCCAAATGTCACTTTATGCAATCCACACAGGCTGCCACTAGAGGCGCCATTAATCATGAGCCACATTTGATCATAAAATTGCGATAGTTTCCTTCTCAAATTATTTGCTTGAAAATCTCAACTAGACTCGTTAATCTGTTTAACCACAGAGCAGTGAAATATCTGATGTCTGTGACTCATCATCACTATGTGAGCAACTGTGTCACCTCAGCGACCCGCAGCATCAGTGCGAGCCGCGTCTCCTCCCACAGAGCCGTGGGCACCACTCCGAGCGCACAGTCTGATTCTCTGCAGAGCAAACAGCTGCCGCATGGATCTCCTAAGGAGAGTCCCAGGGAACAACAGAAAGGTCAGGGTGGTGGAGAACTGTCTGCAAAATATGAAAATCTCTTACTTAACAGTTGATGGTAATCACAGGGAGACACCTCTTCTGCTGCTGACTGGCAAACACATGGACCATCTGGACGGTAATGTGGCGAACGTGGGCTGTTATTTTCTTAAACCTTTCAGGAAAGATGGGTAAATTTGTTAGATTATGAAATGTGAAACAGGAAAATCAGATTATTTATACTGTGCAGGAAAATTAGGAAGAAATATAGTATTCTAGGTCATAATAAGCTGCTGAGGTGATAGACATCGTGTTCAAGCATTTGGGTTGAGGTATTGAATCAGACAAAGGTTATTTTTTGAGTTTATTTTGAAGGCCTGGACAAAATAGTATCAGATCAGAGTATCAGAATCAATCAAAATCAATGTCATTCGGTAAATAATGGTTTCATTTTGTTATTTTAATATCATGGCCTACAATCATAGTCATAGCCTAGTCTAGTCTATGGTAGCCTACAATGACCTAATGAGCTTCACTTCCTGAATGGAGAGAGTGGTTGGACCATCAGACTGACTACCAACTACTGTCACATCTCAAAGACAACAATAAGAGGTCAATATTGACATATTGTAGTCTGTCAATATGGATAATGTTAGTTTCAGACACAATATCAATATGTTAATGATGGACTGGTCAACATTAAATTCTGTAAATGGGTAGAAATGCATTATCTAGGCCCTGTCTAATTAGACTACAGTATTGCTTTGGTAAATGCATACAGACTAATTCAGATAATTGACTTTACTTATGTTCAGATGGGAAGACATTTTGAGGTTCCCATTTTTGTCTCATAACCGTGTCTTCATCAGCAGTGATTGGACTAAACTGACATCACAGCAGCTCATGGCCGAGTGCATATTCAGCTCTTTGGCCTGACTTATTATGCTACAAAACTAACAACAAAGCTCTCTTTAATCTCCTACAGATCATTTTTAAAATTTAACCTTGTGTCAAATCTGTACTTGGGGCAGAAGAAAAAAAAAAAAAACAGCCTGCAGTTTGTTAGCAACAAAGAAGCTTTTGTTGATTTTTAAACGTTGATTCATGTGAGAACGCAGAAGAAAGAGATTACATTTGTGGATATGCTCATCCATATTTTATCTGCTGGGAAACTGAAATGTGAAGATGGAAATATACTGAAAATCGACAAAAAAAGAAGAAAGGAGAAGGGGGCAACAAAGACGTAGAACACAGGTGAATTCTTAATCCTAACAATGAAATCAAAGAACAGGAACGGGCAAAAACACAACCTTCCCTTGTCAGTTTCTCTAGGCTTGATCTTTTGGAAACTGCACTTTCCAGAAAAAAACGAACATCTATTTCTGGTGCCTGTGAATGCACCAAAGTCAGAGAAGTCATCACAACACTGAAAAAAAAAAAGAGAGACCAGAACAGGGCTCAGATGGTGGGATCTGATCCGACTTTATCCTCCAGAGTTCTCTCGGTGAAGCCCATTCTTCCCTCTGTTTCCTCTATTGTGACTCGGGATTCCTGACCTTCTCGTCTGGCTTTTTAGACTCAATGGGCTGAGAGCAGGTAATCGAGGTTCTGGGTGTATGTGGGGGGAACAGGAGGGACACGTCCGGGGTGGGCAGTGAGAAATAAGTGGGCAGAGAGAAAGACGCAGAAAAGACAATCACAGGCGTCCTGAAGTCAATCTGTGCTCGCTCCCTGAACCAAGTAGAGGGATGAAAGAAGAGAGAGGAGAACACCTCAGGGTCCACCGCCTCCTCCTCCTCCTCCTGCTGCTGCTGCCGCTCAATTCTTTTAATAAACATTTAACATTGGCAGCGTATAAAAATCAAATACCCACAGGATGCTACTTCCTGTGTTCCCATCACTTGATGCTGACTGCTGTTGGTTTCTGTCAGGCTTTTTTCTTTTTTTTCTTTTTTTCTATTTTAACAGTTTTTCTGCATCACTGCCTTCATCACGGGCAGGTTGTCACAGTCACAGTAGTATTCACACTGATCTACCTTTTTATGTGAGAACAGAAGAAGTCAACTGTGTGTGTGTGTGTGTGTGTCGTGAAGACGATAAAACACCTCTGTAACATCACATGTCCGACCACAGCTGACGCCTGGAGCACAGAGCGCTGAATTAATAGGTTTACCTGCATAAGATAACCTCTCAACAGGCTTATTTGATTGGTAATTCCTCTGTGCATCAATCAGGGGCGCTACAGAGCCTAATGACTACACCACTCTTCTATTGCAAAGGAATTATTCAGGTGAAATGAGACAATGTTTATATATACTGCTTTATAAAAAGACTCAACAAACATCCAAAACATCTGAATCAATAACTATTTGTCACCCAATAAATTTGTTTTTATGAAACGTAATTTTGTAGATTATTCATGACCTTTTATCTCCTTTCATTCATCTTCTTCTGCTTGTCCATTGCTGGGTCGCAGGGGCAGCTGGCACCACATTGTGAGCCCTGCTGTGGGTGGTGAGCCCACAAGAAAGTTTTATATCCTCTCTTTAAAAATTATTTTACAGGGACGCAGAGTCTAGTCTTATTTGGAAACACACTATTCCTCATTTTAAGTATGTGCAACACAATTTGTCTCATAAACAACAAAATCATTCATAAATACACAAGCAAAAATCTGGAGGGGTGCTACATAACATACTTTATCAGGAGTTATGTGCACTACATATTCTTTTAAAAAATAAACTAGATAATTAAGATTATTTCAATTTATTTGTACTTTTTTTATGATTGTGACCCACTGAACCATCGATAGTAGACTATACATGGATCACTCACCTACATTAATGCACCAGTAACATCATAATCTAAGATAATAAAACCATAAATGTATAGGAGATGGTATGTTCTCTGGTTTTGGAACCCTGTTTGCTGGGGCGGTTCGCAGCTGAGTGTGAAGTGTCTGGGATGAAAATTAGCATCTCAGGAGTGAGGGAAGGATGGAAGGTAAGATTGACAGGCGGATCGGGCTGAATCAGTCTGTTGTGGTGACCCGGTCATGAACTTCGGGTCATGACCGGAAGAACGCGATCCAGGTTACAAACGGCTGAAATGAGCTTTCTCTGTAGAGTGGAAGGGCGCTCCCCTAGAGATAAGGTGAGGAGCTCTATCAACTGGGAGATGCTTGGAGTAGAGACGCTGCTCTTTCACTTTGAGAGGAGTCAGTTGAGGTGACTTGGGCATTTACATTGGATGCCCCCTGGACCCCTCCCACGGGAGGTGTTCGGGTCATGGCCCACTGGATGGAGACCCAGAAATGCCTCGGGATCTTCCCAGATGGGGGAAGTGTTCAGGGAGAGGGAAGTCTGGGTATCCCACCTCCGAATGCTGCCCCTGTGCGGATGAAGATGGATGGGTGGTATATGAGATAGTAATGGAACCAGAAAATTTTGATATCTAGTAAACTGTAAACCAAAGAACCCAAAAGAGATGGAAAATGACATCACTGCACGCAAAGATCCTTGATGACCGTGTCCAGGTTTATGTCAGACACTGGGAAATGGAAGTCAAACAAAAGTTCCGGGTCGCCAAAGTGCAGATTTTCACCTTGTCGTGTGATCGAGTTGAGGTCAAAACTCAGATTGAAACTCTGAGCGCGGTCCTCGATTTGCTCTGGGGCAAAAAAACATATGAGATTCCCACAATTACAGAGCAGACAGAGGAAATAGCTTATCTGAAGAACAGGTTGAGAGACGCCGAAGAGAGGAAAGACTGTCCGTTGCAAGAGAAGACAATCAGAGACCTGAAGGAACAGCTGCAAGCAGAAATCAGCGAACTTCTCATTAGTGGAAGAAAAGCCGAGAGCACAACGCAGGAGCTTCAGCTCAAGCTCCAAAAAGTGCACGAACAGAACCGGGATCTCGTGTTCAAGATGAAGGTTGTCCAAGAACACCTGCAACCGCGGGCCAGAGTTTAGTCATTCAGAAGGTCCAGGAACTCCAACTGTCTGGTACTGGGATTGAGCCACCCTACAGGTGGTGCTCTATTCCTGAGCGCTCAGATAGAGACGACAGCACAGCAAAGAGATAAAAGGAGGAAGAGGAGGTGTTGGATTGGGCAGTGGCCTAGTGGTTAAGGAGGCGGACTTGAGTCTGCAAGGTCCCCGGTTCGAATCCCACTACATCCAAGTTACCACTGAGATGCCCTGAGCATGGTATCGTGCCCACTCACAGCTCCCCGGGCGCTCATTAGCTGCCCACTGCTCACTTTGATGATGGGTTAAATGCGGAAGTCAAATTTCGTTGTGCTGTGGTGTGAATCACAACGTCAGAATGACATAATATAAATTTCTTTCTGAAATGTGTGGAGTTGATGAAGGCATAGAGGCAACAGTGACAGTCAGAATATAGAAATGTGTAATATGGTTGATTTAGCAAAACACAATGATAGAAAAGCAAACACAAGTGGGTGGATGGATTGATGGATTGAATCTTTCATCTACGATTTTTTTATTATTGTTATTACTTTAGTTTCCCTGTACCTTAATAAAATAAATTTCTTAATATTTTGTCATTTATAGCCCTGCAGCAGAGAAGTTAGCCACAATTGGTAGCAGAATCTAAAATCCTGCATTTCTAATACTCTTTCTGTCTGAAATTTCACTGTTGTAGGGAAAAGGCAGAGGTAAAATCATAATTTAAATCAATAAAAAATAAATAATTTAATTTGGACAAGGTTGGTGGGCCGCATCCGGTCCCCGGGCCTTAGATTGCCCTTAGATAGACCTTCCAGTCGATAATTTGAGATTAGTGATCCCATGTAAACAGAATTAAAAAGTCATTCTGTGAACATGATGCAGGGCTGGAGCAGAGGCTTCCTCCAATTCCAGTTTGTTTTTCCTGCATAAGATCCTGAAATAAATCAATGTTTCTTTATTTTTACGTAAGTCTTGTACCAGACCTGGAGCAGCATCATTTATCAGGTCTTTTTCTCTCTTTTCCTGTTTGGAGCCAGAATTCTTTTTAATAACAGTCTCCTTCTTTCACTTTATTTACTTCAGGTGCCAACAGCTAAACTGGCGTCACCTCCATTGTCGAGTGTCTTCCCATTTCTCGCGTCTTTGTCTGTGAAAATGTCAGACGGATAAGATACCCCAGCTGTTCTGCATTACGTCATGGTGTCGAGGGATGTTTGAGAGGCTGCAGAAGAGACAGGGAAAAGTGAGAGTTTGATTCACAGTCACAACAGTCTTTTTTTTTTTTTTTTTTCCTCCTGGAGCTAATATCCAGCGGATGGGAGTGAGCTGATCCAAGTTTAGCTATGCAAATGTGGGGATTAAAACTTCAGGCTCTGCTGGAGAGTGGGAACAGGACTGCTGCTAAATTAGTCAGGAAAACGCAATCACAAATACACACTCGTTAGTGTGCCTCAGCCAGATGCAGCGTAAAAACACAACAGTGTCATGTGTCTCGATGTCAGGAGATAACTGGGAATCTAACTCACTTGCCACGATTCAACGACTAGTCGTTCCAAGTGCGGGCCGAGGTGTCTGATGAGCTGACAAAACAACATCATTTCCTGGAGACGGCTCCCAAATGGCAAATTTAGGATCTGCTCATTGATGCCCCTGCCTCAGCACTGAGTGAGTCATTTGTTTCACACTCAGACACCCTTTAATTGGATTGTAAATTTTAGGTGATGATTAATCACGGTACCTGCTCCGGAGGCGCTAATGAGGAGCTATTTTAACTCCATGACATCACGACATATCAGTTCTGTTAACTTCACTGCTTCGGTCTTAAACCGGTTTATTTCAAGTCCATGACAATACTCAGTAAAGGGAAGCGGTGGCCTAGTGGTTAAGGGACCGGACTTAGGTCTGAGGGTTCCAGGTTTGAATCCACCAACTGGTAAAGTTATCACTGAGGTCCAATGAGCAAGGCATTGTCCCCACCCTCCGCTCCGACTGTTCACCTTGGTGATGGGTTAAATTCAGTTGTGCACAGTGGTGTGAATCCTAAAGTCACAATGACAAGGAGTTTGATTTCCTCTCCTTTCCTAAAACACACTAGAAGACAATAACAGACATATCGTGAGGGTTAGGGCCAGTCTTCCAAACTTTGCTTCCGCAGACCCTAGGTCAGTGCTTCTCAATTATTTTCTGTTACGCCCCCCCAGCAAGAAGACAACGATTCGCGCCCCCCTCCCCAGAACCCACTCTCCACCGCTACTATAGCGGCTAATAATAGCATTTGTCTATAAAATAGTTCTAGGTACACCTCTGCATAACATTGTATCCTTGTTAACATAAAAGAAACAAAATAAAGAGATATAGTTCAACTTACAAGGATGTGCAATTACACTTTATTGTATTAAGGCGAAAAAAAGCATGTTCCCCAGGGTCACACGCGACCCCCTCAGCTTCGCACCCAGCCCCTCCCCGCCCCACTATTTGAGAAGCACTGCCCTAGTTACATGTTCTGTCACAAATCTTTGTTGGGATGGAAAGGAAAGCAAACTACTTGCCTTTGTGATCCACACCACTGCATACAAGTAAATGTGACCTCTGCATTTAACTCATCACCAAAGTGTGGCAGCACCAACGGAGCGCAGCCTCAAGCGCTTGGGGGGCAGTGTGTGTGTGTGTGTGTGTGTGTGTGTGTTTGGGTGGGGGGGGGTCTCAGAGGACAACTGAGGTAATTTAATGGTGGATCTGGACCTACTGTAGAATCTTTGGACTTACGTCCGGTTCCTTGACCCATAGGCTGCAACTAACCCATGTGGCTATTATTCATAAATCATTAACCATTAAACATCACAGAGGACATTTTTCTGTTCACTGAATGGTATCTGACCAAAGAATATCACTCAAGTTACAAGAAAAAAAAAAGTAAAAAAAAAATAGATCGGAGACAACCCAAAAAGAGTAAACTTTTGCAACCCAGTCTTTTGGGAAAGAGTAGATGTTGACTGATTCTGATCTGTATGGTTCTGTATTTACCTAGTCAGGTAAAGTTTACATCTCCATGTCTAAAGAAAGTTCATCATAAGAAAATTACCACGGGATATTTATGACTTTGAGTTTAATAGATTTTATTTTATGGTTTAGAAAGTGTTTTCCAGAAATGCTGTTGGAATAAGTTCATTTTCCTCCCAGTGGGAAAGACAGTAACAGTTGCACGTCTTTTTAAAGGCAGGAAAATGATGATTTATAATAAATTATTGAGGTTATTTTACAGTGGAGGTGTGTTGAGTCAATGTGGTGTTAGAGAACAGAGAAGGATGCCGTTTTACACTGAATAATTAATACATCTGTCAGTAATAATGTGTGGTCATGATTGACTGGTTCTAGCGTCTCCACCTCTTCACAGTCCAGAGTGTGGGAAGTAGAGGCTTTCCTGGCCAATAATGCAGTGTCCTTGTCCAACGGTGCTTTTATGTTACAGAATGTGGAATAGGAGAAACTTTTAGGGCTGAAACCAAATCCTCCTTTTCTCTTTAACTTTATATCCAAACATCTTTCTCTGTTTTCAACTCTCCCTTTGAGGTCGCTAGAGCAGATTGTTTATCTCTCCCTATAATCATCTCACACTTCTCTGCACCTCCATGTCCCCTGTCACCACGTCCAAGGCTTTGCTCTTCTTCTTTTGCCAAGTTGCAATGGCACATATTTCAGTCCAATGTGGGCTGCGTCGTGACCCTCAAGTGGCCAAAAATAAATGTTTTTTGGGGCGGGCTAGCCTCGTATTATGTTTCCTGGAAGTTTAATTACTGTTTTCTTATGTTTAAAACTTAATGCTAATTGTTCAATTACGGAGGGATAGATAGATGGACAAATGGATGGACGGATGGATACATCTGTCGTCACGATGTACGCTGCAAAGCTCGAGTTGCACGACTCAAATAATTCTGTCAAAATCGTTCCAAACTTGGACGGTACACGCTGGCCATAATTGATCTGTCCAACACTGGAATAATGTCATTTAAGCACAGTTTTGGAAACTTGGACTTTACCCAGTCACTAAGTCCTCAGATGGGACAGATGCTGATGGATAAAGTAAACATGCAGATGGATTAAACGCCCACTTTGGGGTTGGCCTTCAGCCCAGGTGTACTTCAGTCTCACAGACAGAGGAGTCGCTGTGTTTGCATGTAGTGATGCATTAAGTTCAATGCTACAGTATCTCACTGGCAGCTGTTAGCTGTTTTCCCAGTCACCTCATTTATCAGAGCCTAAGCCTAAGCAGGCGGCGCAAGATAATTCTGTTTAATGTACGAGGAGTGAAGGGCTGCAGACAGTCGGTGAATGTGGCCTTCATGTTAATGCGTCCTGGCAGCTCTCCCTGAGGACGGACACACGGCTTTGAAGAGCACGTACTGATTGGTCCAAAAGGACGGGGGAACTTTTATCATGTAGGAATTTAAATAGCAAATTGACAAGCAAGTATCAAAATGTATATAAATGATATATAAGAAAGGTGATTTGACTGTTAATAATATTAAATGTGCACCATTAAAAGACTGAGGTTTTTCGTCAGTTAATTGGTGCATGTTTCTAATCTAATGCACAAACTTTATACTTCAATCGTATTTTCTGTAAAACTTTTGTGAACGAAAAGCTAAACTGAAAGAGATGTCAATCAAGATTCTCCGTCATCCAGGTTATGGTCAAGGTAAAGTCCTGACTGAGGAAGAACTAAAGAAAACTTTTGGATGAGAGGAGAAACTTTTTCCAAGATAAAACTCCCGTCTTACAATCAGACACTCAGCGACAGCTCTTTTTTTATAAAGGGTCATCATGATGGAGATGATGGAGGTGTTGGGATGTACCATCTGCAAAGTTCACCAGTCCACCACAGACCAAATACAGACACAAACAGCCATCAATGATGTAGATGTCACAATCAGATGAAATACACGGTCCCACTCTTTGTATGTCACTGGGACAGTTGTTTGGACAGTTTCAGTGGTCAAGGAATTCATTCACTTGATTGATTTGACAATAGTTTAGGTCCAGAGATCAAACTCAGACATAGCAGACGAACCAACAGATAACTAACCTGAGAATTGACTTTGGTGACGGCGGACAGAGCTGGGACACACACAGAGATAAACCAAGGAAAAACACAGAAGAAATAGCCCTGGTATTCCACAACTCAGCAGCAACCATGAGACTGCTGGAGACAACGAGGACTCCACAGAGTGTGGGAGAGAGGGAGGGACACCCAGGGCACCAGGTGAGATGAGTGAGACTGATCAGAGAAGTGCCAGGCACAGGTGTGATGGAAATTTAGCTCAGGAGAAGGCAGAGAGACCTGAAAACACGCCAGTGAGAAAGTTCAGCCCGGATGATTTGTCAGGAACAAGTTCCAAAGCATTTCCCAAACCGATGCTGCGAGAAAGATTGTCTTCGCCCTCAGCAGGCCCGCAGCTGAGCAGCACTCACGCCGAGCTTCATCAACGGCAACACCAAGAGACGAACACAAGGAGACATCGTGTCATATTTAAATGTTTTATTTTGTGCTCTTTTGCCCTGACCAGTCACCGCTCTCCTCGGGACTCCTCCTGACAAATCCCCCCTTCGCACACAACCTGTGTTGTTTTACATTTTATTAATAGCAACATCAGAGTACTAAATGTACAGAGGACGAATCCAATGAGAATCGCATTTACAGTGCTTGCAAATACAGAGCTTAGTAGTACAAGAGTAACCAAATCAAAGTCACCTGGAAATCGAAAAAACCTTTACCAATAACTACAAAAAGAAGAGATGTAGTTCAGTAGGACACGAAAGAAAAGTTATACAACATTTATCCGTCACAAAGACAGACTAAGTTCCTTTTTATTCAGGTGTGAGTTTTGTGTCCGTGTTGGTGTGCGTGTGTGTTTGTGTGTGTATTTGTATATATTATAGTCTTATACAAAAAGTTAACAGAGGTACTCATCATTGATATATTTAACACAAATATAAAAAGTTTTTTAAAGTCACAAAGTACAAACTCTTCATTTAATGTGGACAACACAAACAGAGTCAGGTTCCTCCGTGGTGGATGTGGATGACGACTGTAGGTCAGCGTCAGTGAACTTAAACTTTGATGCACTGTTGAATGGGTTTGCATGAGAAAATGCCCTCAAACTGACCAATAAAATAAATTAAAAAAGAAAAACCCTCTGATTTTTACGTCATTCTTTGCGTCTTCTTCTTGAATCCAACTTAATCTAAGATTGATCTAAGAAAACAACCAGTCGTTTCCACCGGCGCCGCCAATCAAGTCTCTATCGTCAAGGTGTCAGAAGGTGATGCCAATCTGGCCGCTTATTTTCAGGTCTGAGGAAACGGATGACCCTTGTTGACAGTTGGCCAACACCTGTATCTGTGGTTTAGCTAATGTGCAAAGTATGATTGACTTAAATGATAGATCTGTGTCTCATTCACTAAGTGTTGAAACCTAGAAACCCCCAAGACTGATCAACAAGCAGCTGGACGTCTTCCTCTCATACAGTCAATCTGTGATTGTGATAAAGATTCTAATATATATATATATTGGTTTGGTTTGGAAAACCATCTAAAATAAAACCTCTTCCCTGAGGATGCACCCCACATTGGATTTTTCTTCTCCCACTTTTTGCTTAGACAACGTACATGTTGGAAAACATCAGATTCTGCCTTTCTTTTTCCAACTGCCAATGGACCTGCCTGTGTCCTCAGCATTTAACCCATCACCAAAGTGGGCAACTTTGAGCAGCCATAGGAGGGTGCGGGGTTGATGCTGTACTCAAAACACCTCAGTGGTATCCTGGTAGCGGGTGGATTCGAACTTGGAACCCTTGTGGCCCAAGTTCCGTTCCTTAACCACTATGCCACCACCGCTCAGTGGTGAATAAAAATGGTTTTAAGTCAGGAACCATTTACATGAATCTAAGGACGTTTTCCTTCCTTCTGAGGAGAAACTTTCCATCATCACAACACCTTGTTTACCTGTCCTGTTGCTTTTCACCTTGCAGTGTGAGCAACCTGCTGAAGATGTTCGAAATTAATATTGTCACCGCCACCATGGCAGAAGTACCAGCTGTGAAAAAATGTTTCTAGGTTAATCAAGCGCCTGAAGGCCATGATTAAAGTGGGTCGATACACTGTTTCCTCTGCCTTCTACATCTGAATGCCTGGGAAGACATGGAAAAACAAATGATGGCCTTGGAGACGTTCGCCTGGCGTCCAATTCAAACAACATACACGTGTCAATAAGCTCCTCTCTGCAGGTTTGACATGTAAACAGAAATCGCAGTCCTTGCAAATGAGTGCACACAGAGAATCGTCCTTCATCCTGACAAAAAAAAAGCCTTGTTGATTGATGGCCTGTTTGTACTGAAGGGAACGCCGGGATATTGGTTTGCTG
Source organism: Paraplagusia blochii (assembly GCA_016785265.1). Lineage (NCBI taxonomy): Eukaryota > Metazoa > Chordata > Actinopteri > Pleuronectiformes > Cynoglossidae > Paraplagusia > Paraplagusia blochii. The sequence goes on from JAFBJS010001541.1 coordinate 71,517, forward strand.
AGGAGACAGTAATGACAGCTGCAAAATATTCATGACCCGAAGAAAAAAAAAAAGACATATCATGTCTTTGGTGTTTGTTTCAAATCAAGATCCCTGTGTTCCTCCTGGTCTCTCACACCTGATATTCCCCGAGTCGTTTCCATTCCTCTCTGGCATCAACACCACAATTATGTTCTATTGATTATAAAAAGTCAAAAAACAAGTGTCAGGACATTTTGTCTTAGGTGAAAGAAAGATGGCCACTGCCTGACATATGCTCTAATTATATCTTATAGCTGGGAGTTCTGTCCTCTTTTTTTTTTTCTCCAGACGTCCTTCAGGAACACAAGATGAATTGGCAGCTGTCAGCTAAAGACATGTCCACTCTAATGAGAAGCACGTCCGCCTTAATGAAAACCACACACAGCTTAATGAGAAACGTTACCAGTGAACACCAGGTGAAATGACCTAAAACACCAGCAACTCTTAAAGTCCAAAGTCAAAATGCCTCCTGATTTAATGATACTTTTTTTTTTTTTGAGCAGATCAGTTCGTCTATTTTGACAACCTTGGACAAATCCAATCCAAACCATGGCCTAAAATAAAATAAATCAGGCCCAAATTAATAATCTGATGGCAATACGATGTAAACATGAAGAAACATTTTCGAGTTACTTTAAAGCTAAAGTATAAGTATCTGCCAAAACCCAACTAGGCCATTTTGGTTTTGGTCATTTTTTTTTAGACAATATCAAAACTAAAAAGTCTGACAACCAGAAAACTAGAAGATGAGAAAATGGACAAACAGTGAAATCCCCTCTGTACACAACCTTCTCTGTTGTTGAAACTCTTTAACAATGAGGTTTGACATATATAAGTGTGCACAGTTGTGGTTTGTCATAGTCAATTTTTGACGCACATACTTTTACTTCTTCACTGGCCTTGTGCCTAATGTTGCCTTCAATGACAGAACGAATGTATAGTCGTAGCACAGGCATGGGCAAACTTTTTGACACGCAGACCACACTTGGGCTTCAAATTGGATACATTTCTATTACCCTTTATGACGCCATCTACTGGGGAAACATGCTATTGCAGGGACAAGGCAGAAGTCTAATGATAACATGAATAAATATTTAATTTAGACAAGGTTGGAGGGCCACATTTAAAGGCTTACCGGGCCACATGCGGTCCCCGGGCCTTGGATTGCCCATGCCTGTATTAGGGTTACAGTAGATGCACAGAGCTCATTATCACAGCTTGGATGAGTTCTTTAGATTACTGGACATGGCTTAATCACAGACACAATTATCCAATGAAATCCATCGGTTCTCGTTCAGACCAATCAACATTTTGTAAACTTAGAAACTGTGTTCACTTTTACTCGTCCTGTTTCCTTGTGAATGCCTTCACATCATAGCTGCAAAACACAAAGAAAGGTTCCATGTACAACAGCAATGTGTTATATTGTAATGTATTGTATTATAGTGGATCTGTACCTGCTCAAAACGTCATTACAAGGATACCACAACATGAACTTCCGAATTTTTGCGAGTCAGTACAAAATGTGAAATGTTAACATACATAATTATACCCAACTGTACGTGGCTCCCTATAATGTAATCAAATATTGAGATATGTACTGTTGTCACTGTGGCACATTTCAAGCATTTCCCACAGTGGATGATCCGTGTTGATCAGTATTTCCGAGCTCTCAGCCTCTGCTACCAACAGCTTTAATTCCTCCCTCCATAAATTTGGAATTTTTCACCCATTTTGCAACATTTGTCAACGCTGGCATTGCAGTCTTTTCTCTCTCTCAAATAAAACCTCTCATTTTTTTTTCTCCACAAAAGTGATAAAAAACATTTGCTATAGATCTAAGCTGTTTAATGAAAACAGTTTGGCTTTGGTTAATGCCAAGGGAACATCTATTCTTGGCTCTACCTTGATGATAGTTAGGTTTGATTCATGAGACATAATCATATAATGGACGCAACGTCGAGGAACCTATGGCTGTGGAATAAGGTTCCATCTATCATTACAACTGGAGAAAATTAAATCCAAAAATATTTGGAGGAAATCCAAATATTTTATGACATTATAGGAGCCAAGTACAATCGGGTCTATTTATATTTGTTAAAGAACCTCAACACAGAACACTAACCTTCCCCACAGCTAGTATCATAATGGGATTTCAAAATCAGCCAATGAGAGATAAAGTACTGTAGCTTTAATGAATGAATGTCCAAACAACTCTGGCTTAAGGTATATACTTTTTTTCTCCTTCCAGCTGGTTCACCCCCTACAGGGAGGTTCATTACGCTGGTACGGTGTAGTACGATTTGGGTGGCGGTCTTGAAAGAGACCCCAACAGTCTAATCCCTGGTCAACATGTCTAGGGATAATGGAAGTCTGGGGGTCCCTGCTGAGATCGCTGGCCCCGGGATACTGTGATGGATAAGCAGACAAACATGGATGGATTTTTTTTTTTTTGCTCATTTTGTTCCTTAATCAACAGGGTTATAACAAGGAAGAGAAAAGGGAAGCAAACTCTTTGAGGGCTTTGAAGGCCCAGGAGTTTCTGTGGGCAGGAGCTGGTGGATTCAAACCAGAGACCCTCCAGGCACAAGTCCAGTTCCTTAACCACGAGGCCACCACTGCCCGACTGATTACAACAGATAGAGATGGTTTCTATTTGGTTTCTTGGCATCTACTTGAGAAACCTTCTGGATAAACGTAAAATGTTCAAAAACCATGTAATGAATGAATGTGAAACGTGATCTTAGAAAAGTAAGACATTGGGTTTCCCAGCCAACTACAGCAACGACGGACCAAACAGGGCTGTTCCTTTCCCACACAGACACCAACTGAGAATCACGTGTCAGTCTCTACTGCGGTGCCTACTGTGGTTTCATACTGATTAGCTGAAGATATAATACAAATACTGCCTGAAGGTGCAGATAGGAAGCTTGGCACAAGGTTAGTTTGTGTTTTTGAAAGAAATACTGTAGGTTACACATGTAAACAAAGACACTATTCCCCGACCTAGCTGTAAACCCTCCCGGAAACGGGACAGGCCTTGAAAAATAGAACACACCTGTACACAAATAGAAGCAAATATATAGAAAATACATTTACACGTGTATAATATACAGTAAAAGTTTTTTTGTAACCCTCCGACTGGCGATACCTCATCACTCTCCGTTCAAAAATATAAATGATGTCAGACAAGCGGCTTCATACACGTCAGGCTCAACGACTGTGGGTCGTTTCATTCATGGGAGCGGGTTTTCATGCTGTGAATGGGCAGATGCTGCACCACAGTGTGTTTTCTCTGGACCATAATGCACCTCCTGAATGACTCAACTCTCACTGTATGGATTCCATTAGAACGACCAACGCCAACGCTGCCTCGAAACCAGGTGAATACCCGACCCTTTATATTCTGTACATATTGCTGTCTGCAGCCAGAATCCATTTACAATTACAGTATTGTATTTGTGCTTTGTACAAACCCACAGCACAATAAAAAGGTAGATACAGCGGAGGCTTCCTCAGTGGCATCCCGGATTTGATGTCATCCTTGTTTTTTTTTTGTTTTTTTTCTGGAAATTGAGGTTGATAATGGAATTACTGGTGCTTGAAAAGCTCTCAGGAGAGTTTTGCAGTCCGTCCTAACCACGGAGTTCACCTCATCTTGACTTCTACCAATTTGGCAGCAGCTGAGTGGCTTTCTTAATCCTGTTTTACTTTGACAATGCACTGAAGTGGAGATGGAGTGTTTTTAGTTTTAAAAGAACAATAAAAAAAAAAAAAAAAGAAAAGAAAAATCACAGGCTTGTTTGTATCTTCTCTCCACTTCCTTTTTGGCACCGTTTGTGCACTGGCTGTGATAGCTGAAAATCTGATATGCTTCTGATATTCTGGAAATGTCCTCAAGCACTGAAGGGATCTGGCTCTGAAGAGTGAGAACTAACCCTCGACTGAGGAATTCCATCCTGCTCATGCCATGCACCTCAGGAAAATTTGTCTGCTTAAAGTTACTGACATTTTTAGCAGCTTTCTGGTGAGTTTGGATGAAAAACTGCAGATTATCTCGGCTTGTCTCGGGTTCCAAATAAATAATAATTTAGAGGGATTATTATGATTGTTATTCCTCCTCTTGATCCAAATTAGCACATTAATGTGAAACTCCAAATCTAATCTACTCTGGTGCTGTGGACCGTTGGCTCAGAGAGCTGCTGAGGCTGAAGCCAACGCAGATCCGATGAATGCACAGGAGCTGGACAGACCTGAGGAAGTGTGAATGTCCTGTCCAACTCCGTGCAGTTTGTTTGGTTTTCCTTATTCCCTCCGTCTGTAACGCGCGTTCTTCCGCATTGTGTATCGCTCAAGCTTCACCGCCCGTCTGTTGTGTGTGTTGCTGGCTCCAAACTGTGCATGGAAAAGCAAATGTAGCAAAGGATTGGGATGGTTTTCCCAGTGGGGAGGTTGGGTTGGTGGGTATTCAGTTAACAGTGTAGAGTCTGGAGGGATTCAGACTCGCACTGTTAGGGCTGTGGCAGATTATACTATGTAAAAAAATAGACAACAATTTTGCTCCTAAAATGAGACCTGTATAAAGTATGTTTTTAAAACCGACAACTGTTCGATAAAGCGCATACCATCTCCTCACGTCTTTCCAATAAATAGAATAGTGCTTCATATAACTTCTTTCAGACTCTTTTTCTAAAACATGTTTAAATATATTCTTTTTTTCTAGGAATTTTGGATGTAAGTGTTCGTTCAGATTTAAAAAAAAAAAAACAACATAATATCAAAGCAAAACCAATGATATATTTGGAGTCCATACAGGGTTAATAGAGCACTCTGTGTAGTCCATCAGTGGTTGAAATGTCCTTCCATCCAGGTTGTGGCACATAGTGGCATTATTGGCACATTGTTCATAAGTACAGTTCCTCTGTGACTTTCCGAAGCTCCGTCCTCTTCTTCTTCCTCCACCATCTGTGATGACCACAGTCCACTGTCCCGTCACATCCCATTAATGTAATCTATATTGAAACTACTTCCTGGAAAGATGGGTTTTGGCAGCTGTTTGGCTGCACCACTTGTCATTGCTAGAAAAATAAATAATCTTCACATGTGTCCAAGGAGTGATCACACTAGTTTACAAGCCACGCTCTTCCTGATTCCAGCTGGATCCTGTGGAGATGGAAAAAAAAAAAAAAGAACAAAAACTCAAACATGTGTGGTTCAGTAGATAGTATTTTTTAAATACTAACCTACTTTCTACTGTTTAGAAATGGGGACGAGAAACTGGATCTGACCTAAAACAGCACATCCCAGTGTGTTTATTCACTTTGATGAAAGGATTGTGCCGTATTAACCACGTGGACTTTGGAGATCCTGCTTCATGGTCCATGTGAATCTTACTAAGTGCATTAGTTTTGTAGGGATAACAAGGGATTCACAGGTCTGTGAAGACAGCAGCGGTGAGAACATGCCATTAAAGCGGTCCGGCCTCAGACTAATGTGTGTCCAGACAATGGGATGTGTCTGTGCTCTCACTGCACTACCTGCAGGCAATCTTTTCCTTTTAAGATCTGGGTCAATAGCAGACGTTACACCTCCCCCGGGGGCTCCCTGCAACATTGCAGTGCCAACGCATGTGCTTAACTTTCACGCTTTGAATTCCAAATGCAGGCCGCTCCGGCATGAATTCACTGAGCCTGGAAATGTGTCACAAGTCAAAGTGATAGCATTCCTTTAGTCCTGGAAATGTCAGAAATTGACATCTCCCCAAGCAAGTACATATTGATTGACATGATTGAGAAGCGCATCAGTGGAAATCAATCGATCATGTAGTGTACATATCAAACACATAAAAGATCTAATAAAAAATAAACCTTAAACATAAAATTACCTCTGAAGATGAATGTAAAAAATTAGGGGACAATAAAAACTTTTACTTTGTCTTAAAATGTATGCTGGGTATCTAGTTCTCCAATATTTCCTCCCTTTTTTCTTCTGTTTTTAGTCCAATCTCATGAGTTTCTCTATTACCAATTATAACCAACTATTACCAATATTTCCTTGGCGTAAGAAAAATAAACTAAAAGTCACTGGTGAGGGACTAGAGACACTAGGAATAGGTAGAAGACAAGAAGGAGAGCTGGAGGTGGCAGAGTTAAAGATGCTGAGATTCTCTTTGGGGGAGACAAGGATGGGCAGGATCAGGAATGAGGTGATCAGGGGCACAACACAGACAGGAAGATTTGGAGAAAAAGCTAGAGAAGACAGATTGAGATGGTTTGGACATGTTCAGAGGAGGGACAGTGAT
>JAFBJS010001541.1:84552-96904 GCA_016785265.1 Paraplagusia blochii
GTCTTCTACTCTGCTGCTCTTAAGCCACTTAGGTTGGAAGCATTGTCAGTTAACACCTGTCCCAGTTCAGACATAATGAAGTTTAACCCTGACCTTGATCAATAGTTTAGGTCTCGGCTGAAACTATTTGATTTGACATCACTAATAGCAAAGTGAAAGGAGGCAATTCTCTGTTAGGAGATTATAGAAAATGCATTTCACCCTCTAACACTGAGCTGATGAAAATCTTATTACCAGGCTGCTTTAGTCGGGATTCCCAATCTCTCCCCCTTTCTCTACCACAGATAGTCATCTTATACAGATTATACAATTCTTTAAATTTGGTTTTGGTGTTTATACGGTCATCATTTAGTCTCTAAATCCAGATTTGTGTCAATTTGTTGGATGGGTGGATGGATGGATGGATGGATGGATGGATGGATGGATGGATGGATAGATAGATAGACAGATAGATAGATGTTATGCAATGGCCATATCATAAAGAACTGCTCCTGTCCCTGCTACTCTTGCACCACTGATGTTCAGGCTTCAGAAGATAAGATGTTCAAGGGAGGCCACACTAAGCATCTTCTTCGCTTTAACTACTAGTTTATGCAGTTTGAAGACCTCTTGGTCTGTCAGGTTGGACTCCATCTTATGTCTTTCAAATGCCTGGCTGAGGTGTGAAACCCTTCCAGATTTGGGAAATTCTTCTCTAAACCACATTTCTGCATCCCTTAGTCTGACTCCAAAAAAAAACAGATCTGCCGCCTGGGCGTCGGTCTTGAACAAAGAAGACAAGTTACTGTCATCTGACACACACTCTTCACCGCGGTCCTCAGACGTAGGACCTTCTTCTGGCGCACCCATCCTTTTCTCTTTCCTACTCCTTTCTTTTCATATATATATAGATGGATAGATAGTCACCCGATTCTGATCATTTGAATGCGTGAACAAATACTTTTGGTAATATAGTGAATAAATCAGTTGAATTTACTGATGAATTGCAAAAACTATTCCTGTTTTCGTCCAAACCAGTGTCAGGCGTAACAAACATTCAATATCCCAGCATCCAAGCTTGGGTCGATGTATTTGGTCATCACCTTACTTTAAAAATAACCTTTGTGTGTTCTGTTTGCTCAAGTTCTGACTAGAAAAGTGGAGGAAACTGAAAAAGACAAGAGCGATGTCTGGACCAGGCAGTGGCGGGACAGCTAACTGTGTGGTCTTTAAGGCAGCAATGACCACAACAGAGAAGTAATGAGATCCTCGCCCTCTTGTTAATTGCAGTTTCATGAGAAAACAGCAGTTGAAGAAAATCTCTCCTTGACACGTCCTTCTCTTCAGTGCTCAGCTGAGAAACATGTGGCGTGAATATAATTGATTTGTAGCATTTGAAGACAGTTTTGTTGGATCAACGTGGCTGAATCAAAGTTTCTCGTTATTTTCGTCTGATGTGTGGTTACACTGCCGACAGCTATTTTCAGTCTGCAAGAACCAATATTCCTGCTGAACACAGTCGACTGAGCAGCACAGATACTGGGTAGAATGTAGCAGAGAAATTAACAACACGGATACCAGGATGTTTACATCAGAAATGAGAGAAAAATCTAAACAGCACTGGAGAGAAAAAGTAGGACAACAGGGCACTGAAAAATACGACGGTGAGTCTACACCTTGTTCCAAGAAGAAAAATAAATACACAATATTTTTCACTTTCTATGAACTAGAAGTTCTAAATAAACTGGGATTTACAAATTGCCATGTATTTTTATTTCCTTAAGAGGGGTTCTGCAGGTACTGTAGTTCAGCTTCCTGACACTCTATTGGTCGATGGTTGAAGGAGGTTGACAACAGCAATAGTTTTTCATATGGGAACAAAGACGTACTGTAAGATTACTTCACCAATTTTCTCTATTTGTTTTTATAAAAAGGGCTTTAAACTGTGTCAGGGACTGAAAACAAACATTCATTTTTCTGCCATTTTGCTTGGAACAGAAAGGAAACCAGAAACTTTTCTAGAATGCAAACAATCACAGGTTAATATTGGTTTTATTTTTTCCTCTAAAGATGCTTTGATCACTGATAAATATCAAAGCATTCAGTCAGCTTGAAAAGTTGTTGATTTGTAGAGATTTTCCCCATGAATTTTCCAGAAATAACCTCTTAATGAGAATAAAATCTTCTAACACAACAGTAGTGATTGGGTAACGTATATTGGTTGGTGGGGAAAAGTTAACTCCTTGTCATCCTTGTCATCGTGATCCACACCCGTGCGCACGACCAAATGTTAACTCTGCATTTTATCCATCACCATAGCGGACAGTGGGCAACTTTGATGGATTCAAACCTAGAACCCTGTGGACCCGAGTTGGGTTCCTTAACCACTAGGCCACCACTGCTCAACCAGTGGCAAAAGACATCACAATCGTACCAAAACATGGATTGTCCAGTTGAACCTGGTCTTAAAGATTCTATATCAGTCCTTGGCAATTATTTAGACTCCTGGACCACAGGTGGTACTTAAATGAGAGTCACAGGCCAGACCAGATCAGAATGATTGATTATTTGCGGGAACTAAGATAAATGATGAGTAAAGTATTGAATAAAGACAAAATACTTTTAGCCTCTTTGAGACCATCTATTGGGGAAATGCTGGCTTTGCAGGTAAAAGGCAGAAGGATAACAATAATATAAATCTAAAGTATAATTTGGACAAGTCGGGCGGGCCGGATTAAAATGACAAATGGGCCGCATCTTACCCTCGGGCCTTATTTTGCCTAGGTCTGGTCTAAGTCATAGGTGGGAAACTACCTCCCAGGAAAGTCATATAACCCCGTCAGTTACAGACGTAGCTTGGACCAACAAAAGGCCACAATCCAACCACCAGTCCCCGTGTGGTTCTTGTGTGTCCAAAAAAGATACACCATCTCATCTGACAAGAGATTTTTTACAAGTATTTTTTCAAGCTACTGATGAACATGAGTAATGGTACGAGTTTTTACTGGTGCAAAGAAATTCAGAAGAACAGCACAGAGACGGAGTGTTCTCCTTCTGAGTGGAGTCTTTTTCCTGACATCACCACTTGTCAGAAAACAATGGCTCTTACATCGCCACTGTCCCAGGGAGACGCTGCACTGTGATGGCGGAGGAGAATGCACCACACTGAGTGAGCTAATGGAATAAACAAATAAAACCAGACGCATTTAATTTTATTATACACTTGTGCTTTATCTACTGTGTCGCATCGCGCAGAAATCCCAGTGCTCAGTGTCCAATAATTTACATGACACTGTAGTAATGTAATGACATGATGTTGAATTAACACTATGTAAATTTACTAATAAATAGCCATTAATGTAATTTACACCTACAGCAGGAAAACAATCGCAGTTGTGTTTTTGTAATTTTCAAGTTGAATAACAATATTACATTAATAATGTAATAATGACTGTGGAGTCAAACCCAGCTGTTAATAGGTGAAATAATACAAATGTGTAATATGTATTTTTTATGATGTGCTATTTTTGGGGTTTTGCGACAAAATAGCTTCTTAATTATAATCCACAGGGCTTAAAGTGAGAGGGAATGTGTGTGTAGTGTCTACTGGACCGTAGTAACAGGCCCTATTATAAAAGGCAATTCCGTTGTGAGCTAATCGGCCCCTTATATACTGTATACTCCCACTCAGCACTGGCTTAAAAGCTGTGGTAAATGAACTCTCATTAGTAAGAAAAGATGCAGATTGCACAGATTAAGCCACTTGTCTCCGCTGTACATTAAACACACCCTAATACACTGCCTTGACCCATCTAGGACGCCCTCCTCCAACAGGAGATGCTTGAGCAGGCCGGGGCGGGAGAGGGGGACAGCCTTCCGTCAGAAGTGCCTGATCTTAGAATTGCCTATTAATGCTGGTGTCCAAGTGTCAATCTGTACTGATTTCCACTGAGTAACTGAGCAATCTCAAACACCTAATGAAGTAGAAGGAGCCGGGAGCAGACGAGATGAAGAGCAGGCCAGATAGAGACAAGGGAGGACTTAAAAATGAGGGGGATCAAAAATGACTGTCTTCTCATTCAATGTCAAAGACATCGCTGCATAATTCAGCCAGCCTAGATGGACGACACTTACCAAGCCGAGGAAAAAAAAAAAAAAGAAGAAGCGAGAATATATTGCTTTAGTGTTGAAGCCCCAGAGGCTATTTTCACACCTCAACTTCTAATCTGGTATAATTGGTCCATCTTCCATCTTTGGGGTGACTCTTTGCGATGGCGATTTCACATGGATTTAGACCAGAGGAGAATTTTAGATCCCACTTTGGACATAACCCTTTACTCTGTATTAGAAACTGGAGATAAAGTTTGTGCTCAGTAGCAAAAAGAGAATAATTATAAATTTCTATAATTTCCTGAAAGATAGAATCGAGGGCTTAATAATGAGGCATCTATCTATCTATCTATTGTATATAATAAAGCATTTTTCTTTTCATTTCTATCTTCATACTGATTTAAAGTGACAGTGAGTGTTATCCAGCCAATCCACAGCACTGGATCAGGAGTGTCCAAACTTAGGCTGTGGGTGGACCAGTTTTTATTGGCCCCCAGGTAATTTTGAAATTATAACTGAATATGGCACGCACAAGAAGCTCGAGATCAACTTTTTTGCACATCTCATATATATCAACACTAGATAGAGCCAGCAACAGAAAAGGTGCTTCTCCACTTAATACAATTAAGCAAAAAAAAAAAACTTTTACTGCTAGTCATCAAACACTGAAGAACAGAGTAGTAGAGAGTAGAGTGAGGTATAGAAAATTAACTCATTGAAATATTATGGAATTCAAAAAAACTATATTGTTGGGGGACACAACCAGAGATCATTTCTGTTTTCAATATTTTCAAAATATTCCATTGTCTTGGAGAAAATCTAAGGAAATTAAATATCCGTATTTGGTTCCTTGCCCTTTGGTGGTAAAAAATGTATATATTTAAAATTTACAATAAAAACACCAATAAGATGAAAGGAACGTGATTGTCTCACGTTAGAACATCAGTTTTAGAACATAAGTACTGATACAGACTCTTTCAACCAATCAGCAGGTACCTGGAGTGTACCTGCTGATTGGTTGAAAGAGTCTGTTGAATGACACAGTCAAGTGATCTGTGATGTTAGGTGATCTCTTCTGAATGGCTGAGTGAGGACCACGTGGTTCTTGATCTCACTGAGATACAGGAAGGGGGCCACTTTGTAAAGGGTGCAAAAATAACCAAAAACAGTCACTTGGGCTATAAAGGGTTAATAAAGACAATTATGTTTGGAGGATTTGCAATAATTCTGTTGCTGTAATGTGAGAATGTCATATATGTTTGCACTACTACAAACAACACCAAATCTAGCAAATCAAGCTGTTGTCTAAGCTCAACAATATTTTCATTCTAATATAGTGCAGGGAAACATCCCCTCAGCTAGCTATGATGTTGCTACACTTATTTCCCAGCACAGCAAACCATTCTCCGATGGTGATTTTAGAAAAGCAGCTCCTCATCAAAGATGCAGAAATAACCTGTGCCCGGAAAAGGTGCAGGATTTCAACATCCGTGCCTCCATCCATTATTACTGGTCTCTGTTACTGGCATCTAAATCACATTGCACCTCACCATTACATCCTGGGGTTGGTCAACCCACTCAAAGCCAATCGCTCTAACTGGGATCCGAACTTACCCGGGAGGTGAACGCAAAAGACGTTCTCAGAGACAGACAGAGCGATGCCTTTGGGTCAAAGTGGAAGCAGAGATTTTCAACAATGTGAGTTAAAACAATAAAGAAAGGAAGGGAATTACTTGTCATTGTGATTCATACCACTGGACACAACAAAATGTGTCCTCTGTGACCCATCACCAAAGTGAACAGTGGGCCACTTGGAGCAGTGATTGGGGAGGTGCCATGCTCAGTGGACCTCAGTGATAACCTGGCAGTTGGTGGATTCGAACCTGGAGCCTTCAGGACTCCATTCCGCTTCCTTAACCACTAGGCCACCACTGTCCCAATAATATAGTTGTGCAGAGAATTGTGGACACATAAGATACGTGAATTAAAAATACATACAGTATTGATGTGTCAATATGTCATGTGAGTTTGTGGCCTTTGTTAATTTCTCTGTATTCGTCCCTCACTAGAGACTTTGGACACCACTTTTTTTGGTAGTTGTAAAACTACTAAAGACGTGTCAATAACCAGTCCTAATTCTCTGGTCTGACACATTAATCCCCAGAGGAGAGGTGAGTTGAACAAATGTTCAAGTCCACGTCTTCTCCATCTCGCGGTTTTCTGTCTTCATACACCATGTCAGTAGAGAAATATTGAATTAGTTACCAGTAGATCTGTAGATCCCATATCCCCCATTCAACCCCATCAGCTTTGACTGACAGACCAATCTCCCATATTCAGAAGTCATCCCAGTCGACACCTCCGCGTCTCCTCCTTCAGACAGGTATGATAGTCCACAAAGGAAGCGATGGCAGGGGGAGAAAGAGAACGTAAAACAGACATCTCCTGACTCACCCCTTCGGTTCCTCCTCCCTGTGTTCCCTGTAAGTCGGGGTAAAGGGATTCAACTCTACATGCCTGTCACCAGGCATCAGCAGTTAAACCCAGATTTAATGCTGAGAGGAGATGGAGATTCTTTTTACCCCACTTTATTATGAGTCAATACAGAGAGAAATGGCAAATTTATTGGATTACCATGGTAACAGTGGAGAAAGTGGTTTCTCTGTGAGCTCCTCTCTGTGCTGAAGAGGCAGACCACCTCTACAGGTCCACCGCAGGTCAAAACACTGCACTATTTTCTTCACTTTGTTTTACCAAATAAATTTACCTCACGCTAAACAAACATCCTGGACATTCTAACTCATTCTAACTCCTGTCAAGCTGAAGCTTAAATCTTACTTATCCACCCCCTACACCTGACCAACCCTTTCCTTCTCCATCCTGCAGCTGCCATCAGTGGGTTGCTGCATCAGATCGAATCCTGGCTCCTCTTCCCGTCGTCATCTTTTATTCAGAACGCCTGCAGACTCTATCTGTTTCTGTGGGGAGGGATGACAGGTATTTGAGCTCCGCTGTGTTTCCATCGAGAACGTGTTGGGATTCACTTTCTCAGGACAAACGCCTAACGTTTAGGCCTGTGAACCGAGGGGCATCTGACAAGGACTAAGTTCTACCGGCGGAGCCTTGACTCACTGCAGTTCCGATCATCTCATATCCTTAATGGAGCTGACAGTTCCATCTGTACAGAGTGGTGGGGCGCGGGGGGGTCATGGTTACCAGCGGCACAATCACTGGGAACAATCAGTGAGCATCTGGAGGCATTATAGTTATAACCACCCTCACTTCTCCCACCCCCTCATCTTCTCCTCCTCCTGTGAAAACTCCTCTGTGATGGCCAGAGCTTTACATGGGCAGGAAGGACGGATGTCGAGGTAATCTATTACACAACCTAAGATAGGACTGAGATTAGTTCTTTTAAGAATTTAAGTGACTGCACAGACTGTACTGGACCTAATGCAAAACACCTTGGATTTCTTCTGTCATTTTCAGCTTCTGTCCAAACCCTGCGCTTATCTTATCTTTGACGTTGCAGTCGATTCAGATGTGCCACTTCATAATCTGTTCACACTCGTCAAACCTGACGCAAATCTTAATTGTTTTTCACCCGAGATATTTCCTTCCTCACTACCAGGCGGAGTTTCATGCATAGCCAAAATGTAAATTTGCAGTTATTATCAGTACTTATTTTTCGATATCAATAGGCAAGTGTTAAAAGCACAACTTGCATTACAAAAGCCAAAGTAAATAATTCAACGTATACTAGTTATTTTACCAACCACATGAGAAACTATAAGATAAGATAAAAAAATCCAGTTACAAAGTAAAATTGGATTTTAATTTATAAATCAGGCCTGGGCAATTATTTTGACTCGCGGGCCACAGGTGGTACCAAAATTTGAGTCACGGGCCAGGTCAGGATCAGAAAGTTTGAGTATTTGCGAGAACTAAGATAAATGTTGAGTCAAGTATTGAATAAAAGCAAGATGTTCAAAGGCTTTTAGCATCTTCGTCGCCAGCTTTGCAGGGAAAAGGCAGAAGTATAACGATAACATAAATTAAAAGTATAACTTGGACAAGTCAGACAGGCCATATTAAAACGCCAAACGGGCCGCACCCGGCCCCCGGGCCTTAGTTTGCCCAGGTCTAATAAGAATTGTTATAACTTCCAAACACTTACAATAGATTCTTATCATGAAATGATAAAAACATCACACAGTTATTGTTTACTGTACAAAAACTAGTTTGACTTTTTAGTACTAAAGAAAATGACATAAGACTTCATACCACTGTTGTGTACTTTTCTGCCACTCCTGACTCCTACCATTTAAACTCCTGCTCGTATGAGGTGTCACATCATATGTCATATGGGGAGATCTGGGTTCTGGGTTTTTCTAGGTATCTAAAAGAGTTGTCCCCTTTTATTGTCCCGAACCTTCACACCAAGCACAGAGTGGGAGTTAAGAGACATTGCCCACAGGCAACACGTGCAACACGTGTGAAATTCTCTGTCACTGTGTAACTGTTCTCAAACCAAGGCGCAGTGGTCTGCAGATGTCACAGTTACAGGGGAACCAAAGAAAGCATGCCAAAAGCTCAAACAAGCCAAAGGCAGCAATGACACTGCTGTGTCCCCTGCTGCACACTGAGAGACCACTACATCTGTCCATGTATGGACACTTTGTTTTAATCATGGCTGAAGAATCATCATTTTAGTTGAAGTCACTAAACAGAGACAAAATCTTACAAATCTATATATTTGAAGTACCCCAAACAACCAATGATTTTTTTCATATAAATTCACACTCACATGATCCGGTCTGTTGATCACTGCTCGCGGTGTATGTATACAAGCCTGAGACAACGTCAGACATAATGTGAGGAGACACTTCATCCCAGGATTGCGCAGATTTCCACGGCTGCTCTGTGAAGCGCACCTTTCCACCTTTTATTTCTACCTTCGTAGTGAATCGTGTCAAACTGCCTGTCAGGGATGCATCACTGCCTTAAACATATTAGGCCTCGTTCTGGATTCAAGTAGATCTGTAACCTTGATGCACCCAAATTTTTTTGCACTTCAATGAGAGAGATGTTTTTTTCTAAATGGTTTACTCGCCTCATCTCCATTCAACTGCATATAAAACTGCCTCCTGCGTCATTGGGCTCAGCTGATTACTGTGATGATCTCAGTGTTATTTTAGGGCCTCACCACATTGATCTGTATTGGTGTCGGTTGCCTACAGAATTCATGCATCATAGTATATTCATTGACACAGCTCATTTAGTCCCAGGGTGAATACATTTGTAAAATAAAATGTATTTATTATGTATTTACAAACACAAATTAATATCTATAGTCTGTCAGTCTGTACATCTAGCTGTCTGTCCATCTATCCATCCATCTATCTATCTATCTATCTATCTATCTATCTGTCTGTCTATCTGTCCGTCTGCCCCTCCGTCCTTCCGTCCATCCGTCCATCTATTGATCTATTCTATTCAATCTATCTATTGATAGCCAGAATGGAAATAATCCAATTTTATCCAAAAACTAAAAAATATTTTAGTGGATAAACCGTTTTGGATTTTGTCATTGCCAAATAAGAAATAAATCTTTCAAATTGAAAACCATTTCAGGGACATTTTTCATTGAAGTGCAATTCTCTCTTTTTTTGTCCAATTTCAAGAGAAAATTATTTTCTAACCAACTAAAGGTTTAACAAAACTTGATACAACAAATTGTCCACTTTGGGTTCCTCGGGAGCTTACAAAGACAGATTTTCAAAGTAGAATTTCAATTGAAATAATATTTCCATGACCAGATACTGCAAAACTGCGATATTGGCAGAGAAAAATCTTATTTTTGCCGGTGTGAAACCCCTCGCCTGAGGCGCAGTGGAGCTTTCACAAGTGAGAATCGATGATTGCTCCTCGCAACACATCTGTCCAAGGTGGGATTCAAACCTAAATCCTTTGATTTCAAGCCTGATTCCCTTACCTACGCCAGGGGTTTTCAAACTTATCCCCACCAAGACCCCCACACAAACAGTAGCTACTGGCATGGGAGAAGCCTCTGCAAACTGACAAACAATGCGCAGAAGAATTGCAAGATAATAATGGAAAAACGTGTTTTCAGCTAAGTTAGAAATCTGTCCATTTTCCAGAGCTCATACTAGACGTGTTTCAGCAACCATTAGTTGTGACAAACTTCCAAGTATCTGAAGCCCTCTACTGCCTCTCCTGGCCGCCTCCATATCTTTATCCAGTGATCTCAGCCACATCTTGCCGTGATTGACCTGGACTCCACTGAAACATCAGCATGAGTCACATGGTTTCCATCATTCCTGCTGGTATTAGTTGGTCAGCACTGTCAAGAATATGAGTCAATCTTACATCATTCACCTGGAATGGCTTACTGTACCAGAGTCCTGGGGCTAATGGTGCTGCAGGAGTGGAGTAAATGAAACAAACAAACCAAGTGGTCACTGCACGCCTGGATCTGCAAACACACACACTGCTGATTCAGGACGATGAGCTTGTGTATAGACTTACACCGTTTGCATCTCAATTATGTTGTCCTTGTGTTGACAAATCAGCAGAGCAAAATGAGAATCATTTGTGTTTGGTGATTTACACAAACCTGGATGTCAAATATTTCTCTCTGGCTGCAGAGTTCTGTTTCCTACAGACTGTGGAGCAAAACTTTGGCCCGTGGACCAAATATGCTCCCATGTCGTAATTGCATTCAGCTCTTCAGATTATATAAAATGTGTATTAAAGTCGACCCACCAGTATGTACTGACAGGATTTTAATAATAGTGATATTTGATCAATATTAAGCACATATTATTTAATGATTCTTTTGTTGGCCATTAAAAAGAACCTTAAGAGACCACCGATAAAGATACAAAGATACAAACAAAATACTACAAAAGAAACAAATACTACTGACTTTAAAATTGCCTTTGTCATATGCTCCGGTTGCTCCAGATTTGATGGTTCTCAAAATGAAATAAATAAAAAAAATGTACAAACATTGCATTTAAATTACACTAATCTAACATGCAGTACACTAATCTAACATGCAGTACACTAATCTAACATGCAGTACATGCCCAAAAGGGAGGTCAGGATCTAACAGTGGATCTCCAAAGGAGTGCTGGATCCTGAGCAATAAGATAAAAAAAAAAAAATTATAAAATCTAGAGATATAATTTGATTTTAAGATGTTAATCACTGTGCTAACGTGAGAATAATATAGGTTTTGATTCAGACAGTATAACATATGTCAATGTAGAGCAGTGGTGTCGAACCCATTTTTACCAGGGTCCACATTAGCAATACAGTTCTCCTTGATGTGCCAATTGTATGTAAGACAGGTTTCTGGGACCAGTAACCATCTGTAGGTTATTTGGTAACTGGCCGTAGTGGGACAAAGTGAAAAAATGCACTTGATTTTTTACTAATTTATTGCATCTACATAAAGTATAAAGTAGAAACTGTAATAAAACTTAGATTTTTTTCCAGGTGAAATATCTTGTGGACCACATAAAATGACTTGGCGGGCCATATTTGATCCCCAGGCCTTGAATTTGACACATGTGATGTAGAGAGTAGGTGTCTAGTTTATTTAGGTTAATATATTTAGAGTTTCAATCTAGGTAGATCACTTCAGCCTGGTCATTTGAAAAGTAGCTCACAAGACAAAAAGTGTGGTCAGCCCTGCTGTAGAGAATCTCCCTTGTGCTGCATTCGGGTGCTGCCCGGTGCTACCATGTTATTCCACAACAAAAGAAAAACATATTTTTTTTTTCTGCAACCTATTATTTTCATGTGAAAATCCTTTACATAAGACCCTGTAACAATAATCGGCTTAAGATGTTTGCACAAAGGTTTTACACCAAATCAGAATTTGCATCCATCAGTCTGACGTGGAATATGACCATCATGGAGACAAAGCAGCAGAGAAGAGAGTAAGTGACGGAGACAAAGTGTGACACCTAATCCTCCAGTAATTGTTTCTTTTCATCATCTCTGTGCCATTGCTGTGGTAATTACATCTCGCCGCGGGGTCAGCGTGACGCAGATGAGGGCTAATGTGTTTTGAGGGTAAAGAAAAAAGTTGGAGTGGTTTTGAAAAGTGATGTGGTTCATGTGTCCTGACAGCCTATTGCTTTCTGACACAACAATGTGTTTTCCAAAACAAAAAAAAAAAAAAAATCACACTTCTTTTTTTTTTTTCTTTTCATCTCCCTTCGCTTATAAG
>JAFBJS010001541.1:97151-137633 GCA_016785265.1 Paraplagusia blochii
AACAACATTCTTTTTCCCAAAAAAAAAAAAAAAAAATCAGACTTTTTTTTTTTTTTTTCTTATCATCTCCCTTCGCTTATAAGTCGTGACTGATTTCCTCCAAGACATGATTTGAAGCTCGTTGCTGTGACTCACAGGTGGCCCTGCACCCACCTGCCATTCGGCATTTAATGAAGAGATCACAACAAAACTGACAAGACAATTACACAGCGACGCCTCATTTCACATTTAATATTTGCACGTCAGTCTCTGCGAATGTTTATGTAACTAACATTTGAAGCTTCTTTCGCAGCTATTTTTATTGCCACGTGGGAGCTTTTTATACACTCACTGAATACAGTAAAGGTAGCACTCAAATCCTGACACTGATGTCTGTGTTACTGCATATTAAGTAAAGTAGTATATTTATTACACCATAATTCAATGTTCTGACATAGGCACACATGAGCTGAACGTTGAGATTTGTACCTTTTAAAAACTTTACTTATATGTTATTTAGATTAGGGGGAGCGGTGGCCTAGTGTATAAGGAAGGAGACCTGGGTAAACTAAGGCCTGGGGACCGCATGCAGCCCATATGGCATTTTAATCTGGCCGCTAAACTTATAAATTATACTGTTAATGTACATTATCTGTCTACCTTTTCCCTGCAAAGCAAGCATTGGCCCGCAAGTCAAAATAATTGCCCAAATCTGGTCCGGAGGGTTTCAGGTTTGAGTCCATCACACTGCCACGTTACCACTGAGGTGCACTGAGCATGGCACTGTCACACACTGCTTCCACTACACTCGAAGCTGCCCACTGGTCACTTTAGTGAAGGGTAAAATACAGGGGTCACAGTTTGTTGTGTGCAGTGGTGGGAGTCACAATGAAAAGAAGTTTTCTTTCCTAAATATATTTGTTGGAATTTTTTTAGGCTTTCGGAAATTTTTCACTGTAACATAAAATAATTTAGTCAAGGACTTTAGATTAGCCTTACTGTTCGCCGCCTAATTTGATGACATTTATAATAATGCACCAAATGGGAACGCTTCAATTAGTATAGGGCTTGTACTGAAGTTGTTAAACATGACTTATGTTTTATGACTCTCTCTTTGGGCCATTTGAAAAGCCCCGTCTCTGGTGGACTTAATCAAATAAATCTCATACTCTCGGCTCTGAGCTATGTGACTGCTCAGAGAAACCTCGCCATGGAAATCACATACGCACAAGTGCAGCAGTTTAAGCTTTCGTATGGTCAAGGTCAATATATTGCGATTTGCTCATTTTTGGACAAGCTACCAAATCCACCACCATTCCTCCTTTCAGTTCTGCTCCCCAAAAAAGTATTAAAGATGATAAACAACTAAAACCCGATCTAATGGTAACTCATTTCTCGATAATCATTTTTATGCAACGTATCACTGGGTTAGATCTATTAATATCACCACCCCTGGTGTCAAGGACGGTTAAGGTTGACCTTAAAAAAACCATGCACCAGTGAACATGGAGGAATTAATCCCTCGCTAATATTTTAAATGAAATTCCACACTGGAAGGTTGAGTGTGAAACTGCTGTTTGGATCCTACCTGGTGTGTCCCCGTATGGCTTTGGTGGTTTGACGGTCTCTGAGCTGAAGGGGGCTTTCGTGGTGGTCAACCTTTTGGGCTCCGGTGTGGTAGCTACAGTTAACGTCCTTTTGGTGGGTCTGCTTGTAGTGCTAGTGGTCGTGGACACTGTGGTGGACAGGACTCTTAACAGCGTTACATTCGGCTCTGACCTCTCGTCCCCTTCTACAGCGTCTGGACCCGTGGGTCCCCAGTCAATAAATCCGGCCACGGTGGTAGTCCGGCCGTCCGGGGACTTGTCATCGTTGGCCAGTTTGAGTTGCCGTTTGCCTCTAAGTAACAACCTCATTGTCTTTCCTTTGCTCCCGCTGGATAGAGGGACGGGGGCTTCTGCTATAACAGCCAAGGGGCCTCCTGTCTGTGAGGATTTCAATTGGCATTCCTTACATCCTGTCTTATCTCTGTGTGCTGGTCTCCAGTGCTGCTGTCCCTTGATTTTTAGCCCAATCGCTGCCTCGTTGTCCTTGAAAGGAGGGACGGGGTTGAAAGGATGAGGGGTGAGGGGGTTCACTCTCCTCCAGTGAAGCTTGTCCCACAGAGGCTGCGAGTGAGGCCGCAATCGAGTCACCATAGTGGGCTTCAGTTTGAGCACCAAACCTTGGGAGAGTGGACTGCACACAGTGAAGTCCAGGGTGAGGTGCGATATGACCAACAGGATCCACAACCGGTGTCCCACACAGCTGCTTGGCCTCAGAGCAGACGGGCTGCAGAGGGAAGAGAATTGAACAGGATGAGAGTCAAAAATCGGATTCAGTTATTGTTAGTGAAAACAACATGAGAATATTCACCTTGACAGCAACACACGTTTTTATGTATAGAATGTAAACAACTTTTTTTGCACAACTCTTTCTACCAAAAATCAAGATCAGGTCTGGGAAATTATTGTGACTCGCTGGCCACAGGTGATACAAAAATTTGAGTCCTGGACCAGGTGAGGATCAGAAAGATTGAATATTTACATGAACTAAGATAAATAATGAGTAAAGTATTGATGAAGGTACAATGTTTTAAGCCTCTTTAGACTATATATTGGGGGAAATGCTGGCTTTGCAGGGAAAAGGTATAAAGATAACAATAATATAAATTAAAAGTATAATTTGGACAAGTCGTGCGGGCCGGATTAAAATGCCAAACGGGCCACGTCCGGCCCCCCGGGCCTTAGTTTGCCCAGGTCTGACCAAGATGGTGGTTTGTAGGCAGTGATCTAGGAAAACATTTAGCTGATGTCAACATATTTGAGTTTCAATCCAAATTTCCATGACCATGGCACGACATCAGCAGACCCTCCTGAACCTTACGGGATCCCTTAACAGGATTCACTTTTGTCCAGGAGGTGAACTCTGGAGATCCACAACACATTCACCTTCAGCCTTTAAACCATCAACTCTTGGACTTGAATGTTACTCATGTTCTCCTTAAACAACAGAATTTGCTGGAGAAGACAAGTTGCATAGATTTTTATTGCCAATTGGAGGTTTTACTTCAAAAAATGTGTCATGAAATGAAATGAATCTCCATCTAAAGTCCTTGGACTCACATGTTCATGTGACAATTGCAGTGACACACAAGGTCACAACTGGTGTAGCTTATCTCCACATTGGGCATTATCTCCCAAAGTCATCTGATTGGAGCAATGTAATTTGATTACAGAGAGTAATAACCAGGACGTCCACATGTTAGGCAGCGGGTAAAGCCTGCCATTTGCATGCACCAAATCTTTTCCTTCTTGTCACTAAAATTAATTTATGGATTGCCAGACTCCCCCCCCACACACACACCAATGCCCTTTGTAACTGGAAAACTTCCTCTCATCATGGAGATGGCGCATTGATAGATGCCCTGGCTCTTCGGGATGGGGACTCTGCAGGAAACTGATTTTACAGACAACCTTCAGGGACAGAGCAACACACTGGTTCCTCAGGGAAAAGCTCATTATGGGATATCTCTCATCTCCGTCGCCCTTGGCTAATTTGAGCTCACATGGAGGGTCTGGTTTAGAGGCATCAGTGAGGTGATGACGGATGAAAAGATGGGAACGGGTTCACTGACAGTTGGGGGCTACGCTGTAGTTTCTGTTAATCGCATAAGCACTAGTTTATTTTTAACAGGTCTGGTGTTGATCTTGAATTATCCTGGTAATAATCACAGAAAAAGACAAACCGGGCCTCAGTTTATAGCGAGTGTCTCCCACAAAATCTTCTTTTTTTTTTTTTTTAATGGATGCAAATCCCTAAGAACATTCCAGAAACTGCACCAAGGCTCAGACAACAGGATGGACCACAATCTGAATAATTATTATTACTGACGTAGAGTTTGTCCATCGGGCTTGAACGACATTGAAGAATGTGAACTTATCTTAAAAGCAAAATTTGGTAGCTTAAATGTAAATATAATGTAATTGGGGCAGGTGGCCTAGTGGTTAAGGAACGAGACTTGGGTCTTGAGGGTTTCTGGTTCGAGTCCACTAGCTGCAGCTCCTCACTTCTGAGGTCAACTGTACATGGCACCGCCCATAGCCTCTGATCCCCGGCGCTCAAAGCTGCCACTGTTCACTTTGGTGATGGGTTAAATGCGGATCTCACATTTTGTGGAGTTTATCAAATTGGCAAGATATTTCCTGTTCTTTCCTTTTTTCACCCTGGGTTGTATTTAGGATTTAAGTTAATTAAGTGCAATAAAATAATTTGCGATATTTAAATAGCATCAGCATTTGGGAGTTTTTATCATATTTTTCATAACTACCTTCATAACTTCAGAGGCATCTTAGGTATGAGGTGAACCATCTTAAAAACAAATCAGTCTAGTTGATTGCTTCTTAATTTCCTAGGATAAAAAAAAGTTCCTTCTTCATCCCATGAGGTGGAAATCCAAAGTCTGGCACACACAGGCATTTGAGGTTGCAGCTCCAGACGGCCACATGGGACGCATGTGGCTCTGAGGCTAAAATGTAAGACTTCTTATGTCTAAGACTTGATACAATAACTGCCACTCTATGGAACCATTATGGTAAATGATCTGGGAACTCAGACTGTTTGTTTCCAACAGCCAAGAATCTCATGAGCTTCCCACGGAGAATAAATGCACCTTTACTGCACAGATTTAAACAGGAAATTAAATTCCAATGCGTTTTTATGAGATATCAGTTAATGACACTGCTGTCACACTATAAATAGCCAATAGGGCCACACGGTAATGTTGCAGCATTGGTTCTGTACATTCCCAAATAAAAAAAATTAAAACTTCCTGTTTATGCCCAGTAAGCAGAGTTATAATTTCTTTTATGGGAGCGATTTTACTGCTGCATCAACTAATTCTTTAGTATCTCAATTAGAACCCAGCCTCTCAAATTGCTAACCATTAAAAGATGAGGAACGGGTCCAACAGTGACGCAGCGTTTCGCCCCCACTGAGCGGGTTTGCGGCGGTAACATTGACTGGTTCATCCTGTGAGCTGAACATGGTCAGATTTATAAACCTTTACTCCACCAACTGTTCCCTTCACTCTTTGCTGTCTCTTCCGTTTCCCTCCATTAACCTTCACTGAGCCAACTTTATGTCTTTGGAGTGTTCTAATTTTATATGGAGGGCTGCATTGTTATGAGACAAACGTGGCAATTAATCATTGCTGTGTTAATAGCCATAGAGCTCCATGCGTTAAGCTAACCTTTAAATGACACCATGTTGTACAGTAACTCTGAGTAAAAAAAAAAGTGATAATTTACGTTTTTGTTTGTTTTTCTACAGATGTATGTGTGTAGTAACTATATTTAGGCTTGTTTTTATGCAGATTGTATTATATCTCACTGGCAAATACATGCAGACACTGAGACACTAGTAAGAATAAAAGTCCAAATAATGAAACACAACATTATGTGTGTGTGGTGCAAATTTACCAGATCATTATTCATTTATTAAAAATAACTGATTTAATCAGGCAGCGCTGCACCATGTTATTAGTTCAAAAGTTTGATCGTAACAACCAGTTTCATAATAATTAAAAATAATTGATATATTGTTTTATAATATTCAGTATTATTCAAAGGGAACAGCTCTTGGAATGTCATGAATGTAGTAAGATTAACATTCAAAAAGTCAAAAAATGTCACTTTCTTCAAAGAAGAAAACATGTCCTGCCCCCATATTTTATCATTGAGAGGTTGTTGAAATCTGAACTAAAAAAAAAAACAGAGAGAGTTCTGGGTTCAATTCCCAGAGGAACCACAATGTTGGCCTGTTAACAGTGGTTAAATTGGGATTATTAAAGTATGACTGTCTTCCTTGCATTGTCTGCGTGAGGAATAAAATTGGATGGATATTCATGGAATGGAGACACAATTAGCTCCACAACGTCAGCTGGACAGAGTCCACTCTCTGAGGTCCAACAAGGCAGAATGTACTGAGCCACTGGGTAACATTATGGTCCCCCTGATCCCAAATAATCACTCTGGAATCAAACGTTCACAGAATGCAACGACTTTGCAAAGTTGCCTTTAATTAGGCCAACGTCTGTTGGCCTGGAGGTCTTCCATTGAAGGTCAGCTAACTTTAGTCGTTTGCTGCTGTAAACAACGGTTGACAGACAGCAGATGAAATAGGCATTCTGGGTATTTTGTCTGCTGAATGACACAGCAGACAAAAAATCAGAATCGGCATCTGCAAGAATAAGTGCAGCACAGGAAAATTGCACGTACCCAAACCGCTTCCTGTCAAAAAATGAGTGACTTGACTGTAAATGTTCGGAGTGCAGTTAGAGTGTGTTTGACATGTTTGCTTTAAATCGTGTGTCATCCTCGGTTTTGCCATCGTTATTGAACTCTAGGAAAGAAGTCTTTGAACAAACCCAAGTGATGTAGCAGTGTATGGGAAATGTGATATTTCTAAGCCATATATTTGGATTACGCTTCTCTGTCCAAATGTGAAAAGTGACTGGTGTTGAAAAGAATGCTCCAAGCTTGATTCATCCCTCCATCTCTCTATGGTGCCAGTATAAGCTGTACTATATTCGGCAAATCTTCTTCCAACTTATTCCGCCGCTTCCTACAGCTGTGACTATCTGGAGGCTTTAATCCCTGACAGTCTCTCCAACTGAAACACATTAACCATGTAGTTGAAATGCAAAGTTTGTGGAATATAATTAGGGTTTTCAATTTTGTTAAGAAGATCATTGGCATCAGCCGACACCATGGTTTATGGCCGATAGATAATTCTATGAGGAGAAGAAAAGACTTTTCACAAGGTGAGGAAAACATCGGCATTAAAAAAAATATCTGTGATTGGGTTTGTTCCACTATTTAATACAAGGTAAATCTCGTAAAACCTGAAAAAAGTTGCCGGATACCTCATGGAAAGGAGGTAACAAATATATTCAAGTAAGAATATGAGAAAAATGAATAACATATGCTAAATTTATACCTTGCCTACATTAGGCCGAGGGTGAGATTAGACTGCTCACACTGTACAACCGTACATGACATTTCTCACTGCTGCAACGAGAACAGTTTTGGATGAAAGCGACTTCTAAATGTATTGCAATATAATGTAAAGTAATATGTAAATCAAGATACAGGAAAGAAAAGATGACGACAGTGAGTATGGACCAGGAAATGTCTTGACAGACGAGATTGGACTGGTCTGTCAGTTCTGCCACGCTACTTTACTTTTTCTACTTGTTTCCGAGTCCGTATTTATGCTCTCGCAATTTGGTAGGCTGAGGTAAACGTCATGGTAAATCGGCAGGATTTGAAACATGTTTGATCTGGAATGAATAACATATGCACAGTGCAATTTGAGCAACTGGCCCAAAAACCGTGCTTGCCTTATAGTTGGACGACTGAGACATTGTGGCAGAATCGGCTCAAAAATAGCAGTGTATGGCCAGCTTTACAAGCACAAGAACCACATATTACCCCACTTAATGGCGCCCCCTGTGTAGATTACAGACAGCTGACTCTCCCCTACTTTTATCTGTACAAATAGAATATCAAACATGCTTGTAATCTCTTCCAGTTCTCTCGCAAAAAAATCCAGTCCAGGAATGAGAATGTAAACTTATATGGTTATATTTGATATGTTAAACAGATTGACCTTGAAAGAAACCTTAAAAGTACTGACTCTTGTCCTTAAAAAAAAAAAGAATCAATGAACAGGGCTGGCTCAATGCCAATGAATACTAGTGTACTTCATATGAACTTTAGTTACATAAGGAAAACAAACAAAGGTCTTGAGTTCATGAGTGTCAACCAGGTCCAGGCGCTGAATAATACATTTTTTGTTCGGAGATCACTGGGAGGATGTTAACACCACTTCACGTCTTGTAAATCCTGCCATTGCACTAGAGCAGGAGATACTACTAAACTAACAATCTGGATCTGCTCTGTGCGTCAAAACGTTTCCAAAAAGTCCCAAGTGAATTATCAGGGGACATAATTGGAAGTAAGACCTTGTTTGGCCTGAGCTTCTGTACAGAACCACCTGCTCAGGGAGCAGGTTTTAAAGTGTGTTGTTTGTAGTGTTTGTGTCATATTGCTGACATGTTGAGTACTCTGTTGTGCTGGTAGTATTTGCTGATACCAGCTATGTTCACACTTTCATATGAATTTGTGTACCCTGTAGTGCAGTGACTAAGGCACTCGGCAACAGCGAGGACGCCATCACCCACTCTCCCTCTTCCCCAGCCCACTCCACAATACACTGTTTACTATAAAGTGCAGCTGGAGGTTTGCTGTGTCTGCACTAAGAGAATGCAGGCAAGATTCACCTTCCCCAGATAATCTGACTAGGGGGAAAAAAAAAAAAATCAGGAGAACATCTGAGTTTGGTCTGGTTTGGACGACACCAGAATGGTTAGTCATCTCACTCATTACTGTCTTCTGTCTACGGTATCCCTTTGTGCTGTTTTGTTTCAGTCTACTGTAGTCACTGCATGACTCACTCCATCTCATGTATGTAATAAGCAGTGTTGTGGTGTAAGATGTCTGACCTCTTTGACAAAATGCAAATTATCCTGGGGAGAAAACAACAGATCTGAAGGTTTTTTTTTTTTTTTTTTATGAATGGTTTGATCCATAGTAAAAGAGCGATTGAAATAGATAGAAGTTTTTTTTTACAAAATACTTACAGGGGGGAACCATGTTAAACCCATGGTAGTGTTAATGAGTTAACTTCATGTTTATACTGGTTCCAAGGAAAAAGAGGTTGCTGTATATCGTCTGTGTTGACTTGGCTGTGTGGCAACCCCAATTCTAGTTATATACAGTACATTGATATAAACCAATTCTAAGGACTACTTGCTAGCTAACAGACGTGCTAGTTTGTTAGCAAACAATAGGTTGCAGCGCATTTATGTTGATGTTTAGCATTTAATTAAAAATGTGATGTATTTTCACAAAAATTCCTCCATCTTCACGGCTGTTGGCGAGTCGAAGGGGC
This sequence comes from Paraplagusia blochii, assembly GCA_016785265.1. NCBI lineage: Eukaryota > Metazoa > Chordata > Actinopteri > Pleuronectiformes > Cynoglossidae > Paraplagusia > Paraplagusia blochii. The sequence goes on from JAFBJS010001541.1 coordinate 106,185, forward strand.
AGCTGGCGCCACCAAAGTCACATGTTATCATACTGTTAGCCTTCCTCAGGCTAGTGTGCCCACTAAATGTTATGTGGGTCGGGACGGTGCTATTGATCAGAGTACATCAGTGGCAACTTGGAAGCTGGTGGCTTTGAACCTGAAACATTGCGGCACAAACCAACAAGCGTGTTTCTTCTACCTTTACACCATCTATGTTTCCATGTCCAACTTAAACCTGAAGTTCTTCCACTACAGCTTACAGCAGCTATTAGATAAACTATCTCAATGTCTTCTTCCAGGTTCTTCTTCCTTTTCCACTAACATAGTAGCTCCATCTCTAGTATCATTTATTTGATACTGTATGTATCTCTGCTCAGCAACTGTCCAAACTATCTTCACCTTTCTTTCCTCTTTGACTTTATCTCCAAACGTCTTCACCCCACTGTCCTTCTAAATCTTGCATTTCTAATTCTGTCCAGACTGGTCACTCTGAGGGGAATTCTCCACACCTTTATTTCTGCTATCTCATGCCAGGTACCTGTATTTGAACAGAACCACTATCGGTAAAACAAACACTACTCTGCAATTCATCTTGTAAATATTCTTCTTCTGTCACAAATACTCCCTCAGAAAGACACCCTTGTCATCCTGATAGCTGAGTTTTTATAGATTCATGTCCTGCAAGGATGATCAGCCCTCAGGGTTTTGAGTTATTCTGTGTTGTTCTATTGCAAGTATCAGATGTTTATTCATTTAAATGAGGCCCATGAACCTGCCAGGTGGAACGCCATCATCACAAATTGCAAGTTCAACTTTTCTCCCATATTGGAGGTAGAATGATTTAAGTGAAAGTACAACTCCATTTCTTAATGCCATCCCCCACAAATGATCAAATACATTAAGCCCTTCAACAAACCAGGCGTCTTAAAAAAAAAAGATACGCAAAACCCCTAATGCTCCATGATTTTGTTCTTCTTCTCCTCAGAAAAGATCAAAGTAGCCCACTGGTGTGTCGGCTCTTGTGAACAGCCTCTCCGCGCTGTTATGTACCATTGGGGGGAGGAGATAAGTAAGTAAAACAAAGGGCAGAATATAGTATGTGTGAAGGAGGTCAACTTTGAAGGCTCTTCAGAAGCAACAACCCTGGTTTTATAATCAAAAGACGTCTTGTAAAAAGCAGTTAACAATGCATTAAAGCAGGTCAACCCTTGAAGAGAAAGAGCATTTTAAACATAATATTCTTTTTATTTGCTTTATAAAAGAAGGACGGAACGATATCAGATCATTTGCCTTTGTCAACTTCTTCTCAACATTTTCACCGCAGCACAACAGAGCTGCTATAACCAGATATTGCACCATATAATTGCCCTGTGCGCTGCTTCTCTGGCCCAGTTCAAGCCATCATTGCACTGTGATCACTTGTGCAAAGTGGGTCTTAATTAGAATCTCCTGCAAGGTTGCAGAAGTGAAGCCTCAGCAGATGGGCCTCCCACCTGAGGGAGGTGAAAAAGGCAGGAGGCCCTTCAATCCCCACACCCAGTGTCCCAAAGCTGCCGTACACAGAAATACCACCCGTACCGTCCCAACAGGGCTGTCACTGAACTACACACGAGCACTTTTTTAGCCCAAGTCAGTCATTGAAAGGTTCCCTATGAAGGTGACGCTGCCTCAACCAGAACCTGCACCTAGTGGCTTTTTGGAAAATCCTTCCTTGCAAAGAGAAACTGTGCCTCAATTCAACTATGTTTGCAATTTCAGAACCATGGACTTAACATAAACTACATTATGCATTTGTCTCCCACACACTGATAAAAACAGCACATGGTGGAAGCGGGAAGATCCTTTGGGTAAAAGGTTTGAGCAGCGGCAGTTCGTGAACCTGCAGTGGGTGGTTTCAACTGATGGTCCAAACACAACAGGAGTTTAAAATGAAAAGAAAAGTATGTTGATGATTACCATATTCCCTACTTTGACTTAAATATCTAAACTTTAGAATAATAATACATAACATTCATATATCTGAGCTAGACGTCTGCCTTAGGTTATAACAACATAAATAATTATGCAGGTTAAGAAACTCTGCTGTATTGACATTATTAGGCCATTGTAAGCTCCCGGGGGCCGTACAAGATGACTTGGAGGGCCACATTTGGCCCCCGGGCCTCGGGTTTGACACCTGTGATCTAGTTTATCTTGTGTTTTGGTCTTCAGGCCTCCGTTGTGATCCGCAAGGACTCACGAATATGAACACAGAGGACAGAACCGATTAAATCCTGCCCACACTGAAGACTGATTGGTCTACTTAGTTAATTTGCCCGATCAGGATGCTGTATGTCTCACACACGCCTCTTTTCGTCCCCCCTCCTTCTCCTTTTCTTACTCTCTCTGCAGTTCATTATCATGCACACAGTCACTCCCTGTCGTGGGCTTTTGCTCACTTGCTCTAGATTCTGGGATTATTAATCAATCTGAGGGCATCTGGTATGCGAGGGACTTCCGGAACTTCCACGCTACTTGACATGTCAGGTTCTTTAAAGGTTCTCAGTCATCCGCATAATTTAATTGTAGAAGTAGGGAACCCCGATGTCTCAAAAATGTATCAGCAGGAATGCTGTTGTGAGGTCTTTCTATCACTTTTCCCATTTGTTGGTGTTGTCTGGTGATGTTTGGCGTCTGGTGTTGTGTTGTCGAGGGTTTGGGCTGAAGAAGCCAAATCAAATAAGATGTTAGAAGTGAGATGTAAATGTACCTGGTGAAGTACATGTACAAAAGTATTTGTTTAGCTTAAGTCATGTTTTTTGTTGTGTTTTACTTTCATTAAATTTTCGACCACTAAAGAAAACCAGCCATGATGTATGGACTAGAGACACTAGGAATAGGTAGAAGACAAGAGACAGAGCTGGAGATGGCAGAGTTAAAGATACTGAGATTCTCTTTGGGGGGGACAAGGATGGACAGGGTCAGGAATGAGGTGATTAGAGGGACAACACAGACAGGAAAGTTTGGAGAAAAAGCTAGAGAAGCCAGAATGAGATGGTTTGGACATGTTCAGAGGAGGGACAGTGATCATATTGGGAGAAGAATGCTAGACATGAAGCTACCAGGTAGGAGACGAAGAGGAGATTGATGAATACAGTGAGGGAGGACATGGAGGTGGTTGGAGTTGGAGTTGAGGATGTGGAGGACAGGGTGAGATGGAAATTGTTGACTCGCTGTGGCAACCCCTGAAAAATGGGATAAGCCGAAAGGAAAAGAAGAAGAAGAAAGAAAAGCCTCCCAGCGCTGCTTTTGGGTCCAACTATGTCTTCAATGCAGACCAACCCTTACAGTTGTACTGTAGTGTGGAGTGTATTTTTTAGGTATTCCAGGGTTTCGTGCAGAAATTGTTTTGATAAGTCCATTGACATAGTTGTAATTTTGTCCATGCTGAATAATGGGTTTGAGAAGTTGTGATCTGAATGTACTGCTTTCTCTCATACATTACCCTACAGTTTGGAGACGGATGATTTTATTTGCAGTCTACATTTAGGTTTGCATTCCTACTTTTGACATACATATGAGAAGTAAAAGAGAGATAAATCCTGTATCATCAGCGTATCTAAAAAAGATTCTGCAGGATGGCAACATACAATGTCTCACTGCCTACGGATAAAATGCTTATATTTAGTGTTAAACTACTTTATACTTAGATAAGCAAGTGCAGTGTCATGGAGAAGTTAGAATCTGAATGTACTGTAACATTCTGCTTTCTCTCATTCATTACACTAAAGTCAAGACAAGAAAAGGACGATGATTCTTGCAGTGTACGTTGTATTCCTACCTTTGGCATATTTACTCACGCACTGAAAGGTAAAAGAGACAATAATAATCCAGTATCATCAGTATATCCTTAAAAGATTCACATAATTGTGCATTGTTTCAGATAAAGATCTAGGACAGGGGTGTCCAAACTGTTCCACAAAGGGCCACTGTGGCTGCAGGTTTATGTTCCAACCAAGCAGCAGCACACCCAAGTTGACAGGTTTAATCAACTGATCACATTCATCAGACACCTGATTGGTCAACCTATGAGCTCTTGGTTGGTTGGTTGGAACAAAAACCAGCAGCCACACCGGCCCTTCGTGGAACAGTTTGGACACCCCTGATCTAGGAGAACCTACACCTGTCTGTAGTCCAGTATGAAGGGTTTAAAATGTGACCCTTCATACTGGAGAGATATGAAGGGTCTGTCCAGTATGAAGACCCTTCGTCTTCAGTTGAATTTTATAGAAATAAAATATCTGTGTTATGAGTAAAACGACATTATACTTAGATAAACAAGTACAGTATCATGGTTTTGTAGTAGAAAATGTGAATGAAAAAGTACAGCTCGACAGTAGAGAATAGGGCTGGGTATTGATTCAAATTTTCTAAATCGACTCGATTCGATTCGATTCACAAGGGTTTGATTCGATTCACGATTCGCTTCGGTTTTCGATTCAGTTTTTGTCATACCAATTATAGTTCGGTACCAACGTTATTCTCAGAAGAATTAAAGCAAAATTGAAACTTAATCCATTTGCTAATAAAAAATTTATTTTTTTACATTTATTTCCATCACAAATTTACTCAAGGCAGTCATATTAATCCATCATGCATTTTTTATTTAACATGACTTAACCCAAAATTACAAGGCAGGCTCTAGTTTTAGATTTCAGTGCCATGTTTTTTTTATATTTCTTTCACCTGTAATCACCTGTGGTGCATTAGTTCACGTAAAGTTGTTGGGAAAAGAGGGAAAAAAAAGATCGATTTTTGAATTTATGAATCGATATCGTCCTATTAACAAAAAAAAAAATCGATTAAAATCAAATCGAATTTTTTTTAACCGGACCCTAGTAGAGGTGTTCTGCCGTGAAACCTCCCTATGGAAACAACCCAAAGAAAAAAGTACTATGTAGAAGATCTGACATCAGACATTTCTTGCTTCATGCTCCAACATCAATGTCTCTAGAAAATACATAGTCTAACCACTAACACAGACAGTAGCTGTGAGTGACACTCTTGTTTCCTTTGTTTGGCTGCAGCTGTCAGTCATGATGACAAGTTGCCAGTGGTCATCTGAAATACTGTCTTTGTGTAAGTGTTTTTTTTTTTCTTTCCCCTCAATTCAACCCTTTTTTCAATGTTATATGGAGTTGGTCTCAAACCGCAGAGAGACTCCACCACGTTACAGTGACTCATGTTGTGCCATCGTGTTGTTACACAGCTACTTTTGGAAACTCAAATCATGAGACTCTCCTAACACTTAACATTGACTCATACACACTGTACTGCTGGCGTAAGCACAACACGGAGAATGACCTCATCAGCATTTCTGGGATAGAGACAATAGCTGGGTATGGAGAAGAACAACAGGGTTCTGGAGGTTGTTACTTAAATTAGGACAAGGAGAACGGTGAACACAACTGTTCTGTAATGTCCATCACCGACTGCTTGTCCCCCTGTTCTGTAATATGATGCGGAGAAGAATTTAATGTATCTACAGTCTGTCACGGAACTATGTGCTAATTTCATTTGGTCATGAATAATATCTATCATTAAATTTTATATTTATAACAGTGAAACTCAATAATCAGTATGTACAGAGTAGAACTTTGTAAGGATGAGATTTTTTTCCCAGAATCCCATTCTATTTCTCTTAAATATGAGGCGTAATTGTTTTCCTCTTAAAGCCCAGGGGAGTTAGTTGTGTGGGTGGGTTATGTCTTTCTTTGAAATTCTACATCCCATCACTGTTAAGTAGCTCCATATAGCTACAGCCCATCGCAAGAATGAGCAACATTAAAAGGATTATGGATGGAGAGAATACACAGAGGACATCGCTACGCTGGTGGGAGCTCCTGCAGTGTGTGTTCCCATTCATTCCACCTTTCCCTGATTCTGCCAGCCCTGAGCAGAACCGCTTCACACAAGGGGAGGAAACTCTTAAAATAGAGATGGGTGATACAGTGTATGCATTTGCATCACCCAAAGAGAGTGACAGAGATGGAGAAAGAGAAGAGGAGACCAAGAATGGAGCCGTGTGGCAGTCGACCCTGTGGGACGTAAAATAAAAGTCCCCGATATCATCCGGGTCAGGGAACAAGGACACTTCTCTTTTCAGATGACTCACGGTGGCAGTGAAACTCAGAAATGCAGATTGGACCTCAGTGGCATTGTTAGGTGCATTTGACAGTTTCTTCATAAATATCCTGCGTGTGCATTTAAAAAATAAATGAACACATGCGGACAATTTATCCACTTTCCTTCTTTTCTCTTCCGCTTCTCCCTTTTATTATTCCACTGGCATTGAGCCCTCTGCTCTGTTGGAGAAGCAATTTGACTTCTGACACTTCCGCTTAGTTCTTAAGAACACAGTGCACTAAGTAAATAATGACGAGTTGGGAACTTGAGGCAATGCCTCATTTATAACAAATGAAAATGCCTCTTCTGAATTCACCTAATCTATCTTCTGCTGTCCCAATGCACGCCTTAGGAATGGGATAAGTGCATCTTTGCTTGAACTTGATTGCCGACCCCAAAACGAGGTGAGAAAGTTAAGATTTCTGCATCATTTTATCATTGGTGGCTCTTAAGGCAAAAAAAAGGAAATATTTATTAGATTTAAGGCAGTTTGGCTGCAGAGTTTGAACTAAAAGCATGAATCACATCAGTAATGTCAAAAAAAAGAGCAAGTCCTGGGGTTGAGGCCCAAACCAACCACATACTATACCTAATGGTTGGCCTGTGTGGCAGTTTGTATGGGTTAGAACTTAATGAGAGACCCTAAAGTTGACCCATAGTCAGTGTCTCTGTCATCTCTGTGGAACTCCAGGGTTCACACAGTTGTTGCATCCAGTGAGTTGACCACCTGCAAGGAGGAAGGAGGTGGTATGGTGTCTGTGATTTGGGTGACAGTCGTGGAGACCACTGCAACTGCAAACCGGCAACGGATAATTGATGATGGAATCTACTACAGTTTTATACAGTACACGAAGTATATATATAAAGTAAAAATCTTCTTTTTCTTTCAGCTTGTCTTAATTTCTTGAGGGTTGCTACAGCGAGTCAACAATTTCTCACCCTGTCCTCTGCATTCTTTACTTCAAGTACCTCCATGTCCTCCCTCACTGCATCCATCAATCTCCTCTTTGTCTCCATCTCTAGGATCATTCTTCTACCAAGTATCCACTGTCCCTCCTCTGAACATGTCCAAACCATCTCAATCTGGCTTCTCCAGCTTTTTCTCCAAACCTTCCTGTCTGTGTTGTCCCCCGATTTCCCCGTTCCTGATCCTGTCCATCCTTGTCTCTCCTGAAGAGAATCTCAGCATCTTTAACTCCGCCACCTCTCGCTCTGCCTCCTGTCGTCTCATATAAAAGTAAAAATACTGACTGGATGGATGCTGAATTAAGTGTGAACTGTGATTAAAAGGTTGCCTTTGTTGGGCACTGATACAGAAGGACCAATAAGACATTTCTTGGGAGAAATAAACTCAATATATATTGAAATTTGATTTAACCAATTACATACTTGTCTTTGTTTTGACAGTTTTAAAACAAAATTGCTATAAATTATAATTTGAAAGTTCTTATTGATTCTCGAACGGACGTTAAATCGACCCTGACTTTTTTGCGGTTGATGCCAACAAACTGTTCCGCCTTTGAATGATTGTAAAGCACACAACAGGAAACACACGTCTTCTGCTCCACAGATCACTGCCTGGTCATCTGAGACTGATGGATTTACAGTGCAGTACATCACTGACATCACACTGTGGTGACTGACCTATAACAGCACTGAGCCCCTCTGTGCTTCAATATATGATCTTAACTGCTTCACTGAGTCTCCATGGTCTAAAAATACAGACCAAACTCCAGTGAATAAACCAACAAATGACAAAACTGATTCATCTTCCTCCGTACAGTATCTCCCTACACAGTCTGCACCAGCTTGGACACCCATATCATGAAAACTGCTTTAATCCATGTAGGAAAACATTCTTCTCTATATGTATTTTTCTTTATCTTCCTTCCATCTGCAGTGTATTGTCAAAATGAGGCCTCGGTAGCGGTTCTTCTCTGTCCTTTCCACCTCCATTAATCGAAGCATGCAGCTTTAAGAGGGTCTGACCTAGAATAAGAGGAGGTCAGCAGAAAAACCAAGCCCAGCTGAGGCAGACTGAGGACTCAGGACCGATCCAAATATTTGTGCTCAACAACTTTACCCTCCTTAGGACATAAATACTACAACTAAACGTACAGATTCATCAGAAACCTTGGCAACTGAAATATTCACATTACTGTAAAAATAATGTAAAACTGGAATCAAATCCACCAGGTTGTCACTAAGGTGCTCTGAAAATAGCATCATCCCAACAAACATAACTTCCTGAAAGCTCATCAGAAGGCTAACATGATGGGACAGTGTGATTTGGGTGGCAGTCGTGGAGACTGCTGCCCTGGTAATCATCATAAGAATTAAGAAATAAATGAATAATGTGAACTGACAATATTTTTTCAGAAAGTTGGCGGAGAAGAATTATTCACCAAAGTGAACAGTGGGTAACTTTGAGCGCCTGGGGAGCAGTGAGTGGGGACGGTGCCAAGATCAGTGAACCTGGCAGCTGAAGGATTCAAACCTGGATCCTTCAAAGTCCGGATCTATAAGCAGCCAAGAAGCTATTTACTCTCATAAGACTAAACTCAATGTTGTAATGTATACAGAAACTGTGAGCTGGAAATGTCTCATAAAATGCTTTACTGACCAGAGTCGGAAAATAGTGTCTAAAAGTTACAATACCTAAAAAACAATAGGATAACAAAGGGTGAGTGTGCAATCCACAGAGATTTGTTAGTAGGAAGTACAGATGTTACATAACTTGTGTACTTCCTACTACTGTACAGTAAGAACAGAAGATGCCTCTTGGATGAGAGGAGAAATGTTTCCTAGGAAAATGTTATGTCCTTTACCTCAAGTGTTTATTGAGAACCTGTAAATTTGTACTCTTAACCATCCAGATTTTCATTCTCTGCTAACTGACGGCTTTTTTCTGTTGTCTGTAGGAGGGAAATCAAACTCCTTGTCATTGTGACATTGTGATCCACACCACTGTACGCAACATAATGTGACCTCTGTATTTAACCCATCACAAAAGTGAACAGTGGGCAGATTTGATCGCCCAGGAAGGAGTGAGTGGGGACCATGCCATGCTCAGTAGTAACTTGGCAGTTGGTGGATTCAAACCAGGAAACCTCCAGACCCCAGTCCAGTTCCTCAACCACTAGGCAACCACTGCCTCAAAGTACAAGGACCGACCCCTGAATATCATCAGTACCAAAGCAGGAACACTCTAGATTAGAACTGGCCATCATTAAGTGATTTGACTGTTTACTTGCAGGGACACATCAGAGAATTAAAACTCCAAACAATGTTCTTATCAAAGCAAACTTTTTTTTTATTCTCGGTCCACAATTCGTCCTCAAATCGGACACGGGCCGAGCCCAGAGCAGAAGATAGACTGTTCCTTTCAACTAAAGTAAATATAACGTCATGTATAAAAACTAAAATCCTACATTTCTAATACCCTTTATTGTCATCTACTGGGGAAACACATTATTGCAGGAGAAAAAGCAATAGTATAATGATAATATAAATGAATTATTTATACTGGACAGGGTTAGCTGGCCGCATTTAAAAGCTCAACAGGCCGCATGTGGCCCCCGGACCTAAGTTTGCCCATGCCTATTCTAATCTCCCTCCATGTGCCTCCTGAGACATCACTCTAAATTGTCTGGAATCATCTTCACTTTCTAAAGACAGTACAATCAACTCCAGGGAAGAGAAAAGTTTACAAACAGTTGGAAAGAAACAGGCGGAGCTGTCACCTTGTGAAATAAACAGCCATTACAAAGACTGACGTCTCCAGAGAAAATGTGATCTGGGTTTGAATAGCAGCACGACTGCCTTTCCAGTCCAATAAGCTTAATAAACTGTTCATGATAAAGCAAATTGAAAATGTCAGAAAGTATACAAAAAAAAGCTGAAAGCCATTCTGCGGCATGCTTTGATGAATGCCGCTGCATATTGGATATTTATGAATTATGAGGCGACGGCGCTCCTGCCTTTAATCCATTTAAAACTCATTTAAACTGGCACCTTGCCCACAGTCCTGAACACAATGGAATCTGTTATGACACCGAGAGCAAACTTTAGCACATTGTCGGAGCCGCACTTCACTTTTTGGCAGGCCTGAAAAAATGGAATATCTCACAGAGGGAAATCAAGGCCTCATTCATCACCAAGTGTCGGCAGACATTAATGTTTGTTAATAAGGTTTTACGGCAACCTTCTGTATCGGATTCTGACATTAGCAGGCAGCACAGCCACTGAAGTATGAGGACGTTGCTGTGCTCCTCAGTGATTTACAAAGACAGTATTTTAGAATGGCAGAAGCTTTGAAGGACCATCGATGGAACATAGTGATGGTGATTTGATCCACCATAGCTTTTTTCTCTTGGACTGACACTTTCTCCAAACCTCTCCTCCACTATTTTACCCTTTATTGCTTGAGATAAGGTTACCAGGTAGGAGACGCAGAGGAAAGGCCAAAGAGGAGATTTATGGATGCAGTGAGGGAGGACATGGAGGTAGTTGGAGTTAGATATGAGGATACAGAAGACAGGGTGAGATGGAAATTGTTGACTCTCTGTGGCAACCCCTGAAAAAAGGGACAAGCTGAAAGGAAAGGAAAATGAAGAAGATTGCTTGAGATGAGGTTCAGGGTTGTGGAAAAGAAGGATAATTGATGCTAGATATGTAAAGAACTCAATGTTTTTAACTAGTTAACACCAGATGTAAGATACCAGAAGACTTTCCCACAGGCTGTCTCTTTGTCTTTGGTGAAGAACTCCACCTTCTGGGCAATACTGAACCTCAGGGTGGTTGGTGCCTTCCTGTTCTAGAAGGTTTACAAGTGGCTGGTACGGTGCAATTTGGGAGGTAGTCTGGGTGTTCCTGCTCAGACTTTTTCCCCAAAGACCTGGTAACTAAAAAGTGGAGGAAGATGATTGGCTCTATCCTTGCTCTGGTCTAGTGATTTCAAAAGTGGGGACCATGTCCTCTTAGAAGGCAGAACTATTGCAGTGAAAAAGTTGGGAGATTCTATTCATTTTTTTGACCAACCATAGGAACTGCATGCATCCATAGTTCTCCTCCGAGACTTTATCATAATTATTGTTTTGTTTTTTGCTATGGTTCAACCACTGACTCTTTAAAAAGTTTTTCTTAGAAGAGCCAAGATTGGCCAACAGTTACAGTTCTCCTCCAGTGCAGTCCCAGAAAATATCTCGACCATTATTTTGATCAACAAAAACACCAAAAATGGGTCAAATTGTCCAGTAACACTGGGAGGATAAAGGACCAATAGTGTGTGTTGTTAGTACACAGACTGGGGTCCAGGTCAGGGTTCACATAGTCAGCTGTCGTTCATCAGCTGTAGTGTAAGGACATGTCTGCTTTTGTCCACAATACAGTACACACTCTGTAAATATTGATTGTCTCTTAATAACAACAGCCACTTTGTCACCTTTGCATATGTGTATTTAATTCATATTGAAGTTTTTATAAACTTTATACACAGTATAACAGTAAATATCACTCCTTTGAACAACAACAACAAAAACAGCAAAAATGACTGAGAACGCTCAGGAAATACAATGCAAGACGACCATAAAAAACTATTATGTGCCCCACCTGAGGTCACAAACCACTCTTTGGGAGACAACGTCTTAAACAGTAGAATATCTAGATATCTAGAACATCGAAAGGGTTTAGTTTTAAGCAAATGGACAAGACATCTCCAGAGACAAGAAGAACTCAGAGAAATCCAGTTGCTTACAACTAAACCCTTTGAGTAGAAGAATGTATTCTCATGTACATGTTGTACCCTGTCAATAAATGACAATATCCTGCAGAGTTACACACTACTGTCGGTCTGCAGCACCAGGATATTGACAATTACTGCCAACAATTTCATAACTTGCAGTTATTTTTGGTCAAACGTTCACAAATCAGGCTGAGATGGAGCCTTCCTATATGAAAGACTTTGGGAAATGTTGTGTTTACTGACATAACAGATGGTGAAGAATGAACGCCTCCTAAAGTGGGTCACAGTCACACTCTGTTGTACCACGGCACTAACAGTAAGAGCAGTTCCCTGTACTTCTTATAGTGTGTATATATATAAATGTTATCAAAGTAATAACCTTCACAAGGGCGCAGGTTGAATACTGTGGGAGATTACAAATAAGGAGGTCGTAGATAGTGGTGCAATGTATGTGGTCATGACAAGGATACTTACACTTCCCACTTTACAACACTGCAGTGTGTCACTGTAAACTTCCATTGAATTGATGCAACACGTTTGACCAAAAGATCATAAATCATTTGGACTATTTTGCGTTTTCTATATAGGATTCTCTTATCTGCCATCATGTATTTTTTTTTTTTTTTTTTTATATTAAAGGTACAGTATGGGGTAAATAGGGTGGTGTTGTCGAAGAACACGGTCTCCTCGGTGCGGGAGTGAAGCTCTGTTAGTCATCTATCCAGCATCGGGGAGATAAACACCACACACAGAATTACAGACTGCTGCTGTAGGACAGGCCTCTGAGAGGACGCAGATATACTACAGTAAATCTTTAAGTGATGCGCAACAAGCATGCACATATACACACAAACACGGGGACTCTTCCTGCCCCCGAGGCTGCAGCTGCTGTAACTATATGTGCGTTGTGTCGGACAAACTGTTGCGTTGCAGCGGTCAGAGCGTTACTCACGGAAAAAAAGGGGGGGACGAGAATCATGGATGCTGATCCAAGTGGGCCGGGATGCTGAAGCCAAAGGTGCCGTACCGTTCCGATTAATTCTACATTACGACACCCTACCCAACAGTGTGTGTATGACCCACGTGCTCTGAAATATCAGCTGGGTGGAGGAGAGAGCCTGGGAAACAGGGCTGTGTTCCAATCAGCTCAGACTCTCATTGTTCAAACCATTACCTGAGCTGAGCTCACACTGCCCACAGCACATCAATAACCTTTCTGTTGTTGGTTCATTTTTTTTTTTTTTCGGTATTTCATTGCCCTTCCAACTGTGATGCCTCTCCAGCCACTCCACCTGTGAGCTCCCGCGGTTGGAGAAGTTGGCTATTTAGTGTTTAGAGCCATGACGGATAAATGTGATCCTCTGTAGAGGCAGTATTGATCCGACCAAGGCTCAGTACATGAATCAAGTGTGACCCGAGTGCTGTTGGTTTCTGGATGCTATGGGGATGAATGCATGTGCTCCAGTGCAACAGGAGATCTCCAGCCTCATATGAGTTTGTCACTGAAACCAATCACGCTGAGAGCTGCAGTGGGAATTTCTTAGGAGGATCATTTAGGAGGGAAAAGCCCTTCAGTCAATAATAACTACGTTTATAGGGTTTAGTTCAAACCAATCATTTTCAGCTGTCCTACAGCTTAAATGTATGAATGGGTCGAGTGTATTGTGGATAGAAAAAGTAGAGAACAATTCTACGTCTCATTTATAATCCATCACTGTCTAAAGTCGTGGTCCTCAATCGCTTTTCAGCAGCGTACACCATTTAAAATGAGCTACGGTTCAACCCCATTCCAACCCCTGACTCCTTTAATGAACTCCTACAAACATCCATTGTTTAAAGTCCAGTGAGTTTTGCTTAAAATACCAGAATTCCAACAAAATGCTATTTGTTCCTTGTAAAAATCACAAATCAGCGCAATTGTCCATAGTGTGGATACATGATCTGGTGAAAATGTTGCCGTTACCACCATGTAATAACATGGTTCACCCTAGGGGGGCAGACTCCCAACTCTGAGAACCGCAGACTCTGGTGACCCTCAACCCATCACCAAAGTGAACAGTGGGCAGCTTTGACCACCCGGGGAGCTGTGAGGGGGGCGGAGCCATGCTCAGTGGACCCCAGTTGTAACTTGGTGGTAGTGGGATTTGAACTGGGGGCCTTGCAGACCCAGGTCCACTTCCTTAACCTCTAGGCCACCAACTGCCTCTTAGGTTTTGGACTTTAAGCAAGCGAGGATTTTTCAAGCCACATTGTCCTGGAAGGAATCTTGACTAATTACATTTCAGATTTATTGAAGTAACACCGAATAATGTTATATTTTATTCATCTATCCATTCATCTTCATCTGCCTGTCCGTAACCAGGTCACAAGGGCAGCTGGCACCACCCAAATCTCACAGCTCCACCCTGTGAGCCTTCCTGTGTGTGGTGAGCCCATTGGAGGTTTTAGGGGTTGGGACGGTGCTATGGTCAGAGGACCTCAGGGACAACCTGGAAGCAGGTGGATTTGAACCTGAAGCCTTGCAGACCCAAAAAATCTTCCATGCTACTAGGCCACCACTACAACCTGTTGTATTTTAGAATAAATCAAAATCAGAACATCAAATACCACAAAGAAAAATAAAAAATATATATATTTGGGCTTTAGAACCTTCATTTCTCCTCTCATTTTTCCCATCGGCCATGTCCCGACCAGTGGGACACGCCCCGGTCTTTGAGAAGCACTTGTCTACACTAACAGTTTCCATGTCTCCTCTTCCTTTTATAGTTCACAATATGTTGAAGAAATGTACTTTTATCATTTCAATTTGACAGACAACACAACTTCACATGGAAAAGTACACTGACGCACACAAACACACACGTCTCCAGAGAAGCAACACGGTCCATTTCTCTGCAAATTGGGTTAATCACACTCCGGAGAGGCCCAGTTAATAACCCTCATCCAGGCCATTACGATGGCACCTAAATCATAGGAATAAAAGCAACAGTTTGACTGGATGTCACGCCATCATGACGGAGGTGCACTAGCATTATCATCTATGACGCTGTCATTTAACTAAACTGCACCAGGTTGATGATGTAGGCAGAAGACTTTGTTTATGGAAACAAATTCCAGAACAGACTTTGGAAAAACCTCCCTGGAAGCAGAAACGTAAAAATTTCTCTCTCTGGAGTTCCCCTCCTCTCCTGTTGTGGCAGTATACCCTAAATTCCTACTGAAATGATTGCAATGAGTTACAAGAATGTATCCCGGCTGGGAAAACAGGAGACACATGAAGAAACAGCCACCTGTCCTCAACAACTGATAAATGAAGTCTCTCTGAACGGCAACCGGTGTCTGCGCTGGCACAATTTAGCAGCTGTAGTGTATTGGCCTTGATAGCATCTCCAATGTCTCAGCGGAATAGGAACACACCACGGGGAACATAAAACTGTGTGACGTCCATGAAAGATGGAGCCCAAAGATGCCAAGCTTGGGGAGGGAGAAGAATCCCTACCGGTTACCTCTCAAGCGGAACTCTTTCCTGGCTTCGTGCTTGTTAGAGTTTTCTGCTATAATGGGCCCTGGTATCACGATCAAATCTAAATTTATCCAGAGTGAGAAGCCTGCTGACTTCATGAAACATTTATTGGGCACTGCCATTGGAAAGAAGCTAGATGTAAGAGTGACAGTTAGAAGTCAACAAGAACAGGCACCAGTCTGTAGTTGTTGCAAATCTTAATGTTGAAATATAAAATTTAAAAGGTTGGGACACAGTAGGTAAAATAACAAGCACCCACTAGAGGGCCGTGGAAATTTTAAACTGCAATTATTGAGGGCCCCATGTCACTCAACACTGAAAAAAGTTGGGCCCCGGTGCCAAAAAGGTTAAGAATCCCTGGTTTATTCAATACTCTAATGCACTGGTTCTCAACTGGCCTCACTCTGGGACCCACACTTTCCTGTGGTCATTGAGTTGCGACCCATTCTCATAGAATTCAAACCAAACAAATCAATATTCTAAAACAAAAAAAAAGAAACTTTGAAAAATCCCTTCTTTTAACATACTCGTTTTTATTCAGCCTGCCATTCAAAATGAGAGATTTTAACAATTCAAAACATGCTCAACAACTGATTCCCATTATTTAGATTTTCGACCAGCTAATTGCGACCAACTCAGAACGGGTCCAGGACCCACTTTTGGGTTGAGACCCACCAGTTGAGAACCACTGCTCTAATGTTTCCCAAAGACTGGGTTGTGGCCCTCAGGTGGGTCGAAGAGATCCTTTTTTAGGATCCTCTCATTATGTTACCTTGTTGTATAGAGTCATTTTTGTCTGGTTCAATGAGTGGTTGAGTATTACTAATTGTTTAGATATCACTCAGTCATCATTGATGCAATATAGTCAATAATGATCGACAAAATCGACATCAATGAAAATAATCAATAATGCCTATTGACATGGGCCGCAAAAGTTCACGGTATTTAATATCAATCCTGAGAAACGACGTTTCAAAAACACTAAACAATCAAACAAATGATTCCAAATTCCAGCCTAATTCAAGCTAATAGTGTAATGTTTATCTAAATTATTAAACATGGACCAATCTTGTTTTATCAGTCTGTCTCTGCCGTGTTACTGCTGTTTCATTTACGCCTACATGTTCAGGAAGTGTAGGTGATTTCTCCTATTCCTTCCTCATCAATAATGCACATATCTTCTAACTTCTGATTAAAAAAAAGACAAAATAATCCTGTGATATAGCTCCAGAGACAGGAACGGCATCGGAGGAAGGGGATTTGATTCCAGCTGCGCAACAGTGAGTCCCCGGGCAAGACACTTAACCTCAAGTTGCATCATTCCACCCCTGCCCCTGTCTGGGACTCCTGTTGTGTCAGTCCCCAGGATAAATGGGAAGGGGTTGCATTTAAACTGTGCCAGATTACCAGCTGTGGCTACCCCTGAAGACGGCAGCAGCTGAGAAGGATTCTATTTATGTCCTATATTAAAGACTTGGGCTCCGATATTCCTTTTTGCATCAACTCTAATCAGAGTCATAAGGATTTCCATTCCAACATGTATTAGTGACATTAGGGAGTTGCCCAGCAGGTAGATTTTTTTTTTTTTTCTTCTCCGCTCTTGAAATGGAAGATTGACTCATTATGTTTTCACGCTTCTCCCAACAAATGCTTCGTATTTAGTCTACACCACCATCACCATAGAAGGTGAGATCCACTGAATCACCATGAGTATGTATTACACGTATGGCTGCAGCGTATGGTTCCTAACAGTTGGAGTGAGACCCACCAGGTGGCCGAGAGAATCCCACTGCTGTGAAGTTAGGTCTCTGTACACACCGTGCAACATCCACCCTCTAAACCCATTTTTTATGCCAAATGAATGTGCTCAAATTTGGCTTTTGTTTACAGACTCCTGCGCGAAGTCCAAGTCATAAAACGTGGTTTCCATCCTGCCCTGGCTGAGGGATGTCGTTTTATTTATCATGGGGGAAGAAAAAAACAATGGAATCATCCAGTTCCTAATGTGTAGCGTGACTGTCTCAATGTGGAGCGAGAGCAGCTGGAGAGGAGAGAGGAGGAGACGGGGGAGTCAGTGTGAGTGGATTATTTTAAGTGGGGTAAAGCTTTGCGTACTTTCCTCCTTCCATTCAGCTGCTCTAGATGACATCGCCTCTTTTATCTTGGATTGCTCTGTTCACTGCATAAACCCCACTTCCATAATTTATGGTGCACGGTTGGTGGGCGGCTGGAGTTATTTATGAATTCATGGTTTTGATGAATGGTTTCTATGGCAGTAAACTGCCATAATCTGTCATCTCTCCATCACTTCATGGTCCTAACATTAAGTAACGTATGTGATAATTGTTTTCAGGACCTTTTCCGTCATTTTTTACGCCTTTAAGGTCAAGTTAGGCTACAGATCTAGACTTTAGGTTCAGTTTAAGCAGCAGAAAGAATTGGTAATAACAAGACTAGACGCGGAAACATGGTGCGCATGTACTTGTTATTTGGAACATTTCACTCATTGTCCCTGGTTTATATTATGCTCTTGTTCCTAATTAGTACAAATGTCAGGGCTAACGAACCAGAACTCTTCTCTGTTGGAAGACCTAATGGAAAAGTGAACTTTATTTCAGGGCAGGTTGATTCTAGACTTTTTTTTTCGGATTTGGGAAAAATTCGAAAAAAAAAATCTTTTTAATTGCTTCACATCTTGACTAACAAAATATTTATTGAAATATATTTCTTTAAACACTACAAGTTCACATACGGACGAGGATATGGTGTAGAACCTTGAAGATCACTGAGTTCTATTCAGTGAAATTAGCCACAAAATATTTACAGAAAGAGTTACCAGTGCAGTAATTGGTCTTTAAACTGAGCCTAAAGTAGTCATTTCACTACAGTCCTGACAAGAATAGAGGCACAAATGTGCGAGTGTGGGTGCAGATTAAAATGCACGATTGGCGACCCCTACCGTTTCAAATCCGAACTGTTTGGTTTTTTACTTCTTCACACCAAACTAAACCATACACTGAACGCCTCCGCCTGGATTTTTGCCTTATGTCATTACCTCAACAAAACAAGCAAGCGCCGCATTTGATCTATATATTTGTATATTTCTCTTTATCTGATAATATCACCCTCTTCTTCGCCCCCTTCTCCTCCCCCTGCCCTCTCTGAATATACATGATAAATCTCTTTTCTTTGCAGACAGATTGATGAAATTCAATCACCAGTTCCTGCAGACTTTAATAACTTGGCAGTGACGTACGCTCCAAAAAGGGAAAAACGCTGCCGAACAGTTGCACTGAATGCACTGAAAGCTGTGACGCCGTCTACATTAAGGTCCCTCAACATACATCCACTGAGCATCGCGCAAAACTATGCATGTCTTACCTGCGCACAGGACTCCGTTTTATCCACATTTTTCTCTCGACTGCCAAAAATCCGACTCAGTCTTCCTGGAACCCTCCCATCGGTTCGGGTTTCCACCAAAGTCGTCAACAGATGATGATTTAATGGCCAAGTGGGGTGGAAAAAAAAAACAGAAGCACTCAAGTGATGGACCTTACTCCAGCTGTCACCAAGGCAAACATCATTTTTAAGCCATGATCCGTCGACGTTGCGCAAATCAGAATCCCACTCTCCTGCTGCTGCCAACCCCCCCAGAAGCCCCCTTTTTTTTATAAAGATGCCACGGACAGAGTCAGGTCTGTGTGAAGTTGCTCGTCAGTTTCTCAGCTGATCCTCGGCGAGCGCTTATAAAGCAGAGAGACGCAGGCGTGTTGGAGGACAGGTGAGCGGCGAACCTGACGAGGTGTCCTCAAACTTTACCATCTTTCATTTCTCTATCTCCCCTCCTTTCCTCTCCTCTCTTCTCCTTCGCCACGCACGCCGGTGATCACAGACAGACAGAGCTGTGGGGTGCGCAGCGCAACACAAAACAACACGAGGCTTGTACTTGGCATCCTCGGTGCTCAGGAGAAAAGACAAAAAAAAAAAAAAAAAAAGCAAAAACCAAAAAAAAAAAAAAAAAAAAAGCAACAACAACAAATAAACAGCGCAGCTCCTCCTCAGGCACGACCAGAGAGAGGGGAGAAAACAAAATACCGTAGGGAGGGAGAGAGGATGAAGATGCTGCGGAGGAGACAATTCACCGACGGCAGGGGGTCCTCATTATCTGCTCACATTTCTGGTGGTTGTGAGGAAGTGTGGAGAGGAGATAGGTAAAGTTAAGGAAGAGGCAGAACAGAGAGACAGACGCGCAACTTGAAAGATGGGGCTGAGGAATATTCAGCAGACTGAGAGTTGCTCCCGAGGAGTTGGAGAGGCTGTCGATAGAAGAGGAGGAAAGAGGAGGAGGATGCTCCGACTCCCTCCCCGAGCTGCTGCTTCTCTTCTCTGCTCTTAGACTGACGAACGACTTGCTTGCCGAGCCCCACGCGGTCGTGACGTCATTTTAAAGCCGAATATGTCATGTGCTTGTGGTGGAGGGGGGGTTTGGCACGTCATGTGGGCGCGCACCGTTTGCCGGCAGTCAGCAGTGGAGCTGTCCAGTGCTGAAGGGAGCTGTTCAGCAGCAGGGGGAGAGGACGAGAGGAGAGAAAGTGTGGAAACTGCACCGAAACAGCTGCTCCGCAATGATGATAGATGTGTTTATGGGCTCAAGGTGACAATCAAGATCTGCTGGCAGATTCACTCCTGTCCAACGGTGTCTCACTGTGCGCTCCAGGCTCAACCTGCCCTCCTTCTCAACCCCGATGTGGAATTTGGTGTGTGTTGTGATCTACAATAATGTAGGCCTGACTGGAGAAAACGAGCAGCCAATTAATAATATTCTTCACTTTTCCTGAACTTAAAATGTGACTCTGAAGTTCCCACAAAGACTGAGACAGATGGCAGAGACTATGGTATTTGCTCATTAGAGAGAGAAAAGTTGGAAACAAGATGTTTGTCGAAATGAAAACAGTCAAAGTCGATAAATGTGTCGGAGAGAAGGCCCAACTGACTGAATAAACACGGTTGAGACCAGGAAGAAAATGAAGAAGAAATGATCTGTGAAGTTTTTCTTCATTCAGGCCAGTGGTGGCGGATTATTGGTCAAGAAACCGGTCTTGGATCCAAAGGGTTCCAGGTTTGAATCCACAAACTGCAAGGTTACTAGTAAGATCCACTGAACATGACACCCTCCCCACACAACTACAACCCGGGGGGCTCAAAACTGCCCATTGTTCACTTTTATAGTTGATAGAAGCTGAAGCAGGACAATGTCCAGTTTCCAGCCTTGATAATATGTATTCTGTCCGAGACACTCCTCATCTGTTCACTCCTTCTGTAATTCATTTCTCTGTATCACTCACATCCTCCAGCACATCTACACAGAGAGGAAACAGGGAGAGGGAAAAAAAAAAAAATTGTTTCTCCCACAGGCACATAATGCTGTGTGCTCACTGGGCTTGGTTTGGAGTCATGACCCAGACCATTAACTAATCCACAGCTATGGAAGTATTGTAGTGTTCTCAAAGTCCAAAGCCCAGACAGCTAATGGATGTTCCTGCTATAGATGTCCATTACACTGAGCGCTCGCTCATTTGTGGCATGATGCTTTTTTTTTTTTCCAACATTAAAGGCAGAGACAAGGACTGGGGAGTCCTCCGTCTCCTGCATTCCACGCTTTCACAGTTAGGTGTCACTAATAATTACACGCTGGACTTTTGAACAAACAGTAGCCGTCGTGCATTTGCATATAATACGTAAATCACTATAGTTTAATCACTGTCATATAATTACTGTATGCTATGTTGCAAAAGCTTTTAACAAAGTCACCAGATAATAAAAAAACATAATAAATTAAATTCATACGTGTATGTTTGAAAATATTAATATATTAGATATACATATAACCACAAATACATTGTTCCCCTTTTTTGTTTTGATCCCTCAGTAAATTGTACATTTCCTTGTATTCCAATCTCACTATTTTTACTTTATTGGAATATTTTACCATATTATTACTTATTTCCAGTAAGTCATTATATTTAGTACATGTAGGTACAGTATTTCATGAGAATAAATAGGCTTAATTGTATTTAGGTTGCGACAAATACCTGATTTGAAGGGACAAGCAACAACAGTGCCCTCCTGTGTCTATTAATGGTGGACTATTGGTTAAGGAACTGGACATGGATCAAGAGGGTTCTTGGTTTGAATCCACCGGCTGCCAGGTTACTACTGAGGTGTGCATAGCAAGGCATCGTCCCTACTCACTGCTCCCTAGGTGCTGCCCACTGTTCACGGTGGTGATGAGTGAAATACATTTTAACATTTCCGTTGTCTACATTGGTGTGGATCACAATCACGAGGAGTTTTCTTCCTTCCTTCCTTAGGTCACTAACCTTTAGAGGTCAGAGATGTGTCTGTCACATGTTGGTGGCAGAGCTTGAGGATAGGCAACCCAGCAGTTGCTTGGGATGCCGGCCAATAAGCAGTTTTGTTTTTTTGTTTTTTTTGCTGCATGCAAAAAAAAGTGGAGGATATCCAGTGATTTTTTTTTTCCCAATTGGAACTCTATAGGAGATCAATCATTGATCGATTGTTAGATGCCAAGTTAGGTTGGAAAAGGACGTGGCCTGAAAAAAATCTTTTTGTGAGTTGATGACAGAAGGATGATCTTCAATTACTTCAGCTCTGCTCTTCAACTCTACTCTGAACTCATCACGAACGACAAAAACATCGCCAGAGAGACACGCCCATACTTCAACCTCGTCCTGACCCTGTCCTCTCTTCACCTCAGGAGCCGAAGTGAAGTCGAGGCTGTGGCTCATACACTAAGTTGATGACTTTGGTCCTTTAAAGACGTCCTCCCCTCTCAGATGAATTGCAGCGAAGTGAATGCGCTGTAAATGAAGAAGGAAACTTTCCTCCCTCCCACACTAATTGTTGTCACCGAGCACCCTTCTGTCAAATACCATCATTACTCCATTAGCGCCTGTACACATGCTGATGCAAATGGATACCTCTGTGTGAGGAGACAGTGGTCTGCTCCTCAGCAGATGGAAGCTGCCGTCACTCACTATCTCTCTGTCACCTCTCCCGTCTCTTCCCTTTCTCCTGTTCCCTCATTCGCACTCCCACGCTCACTGTTTTGCACTACGTCTTCCCATGTTGCCTGATTCTTGCGTACGACCTGGTACTCACGTTTGCGACTCCGTTCCATATCTGCCGATTGACGCAGGACCACGTGTGAATTGGCTCCTTCTGCCTCAGAGGGTGTCACAGGTTGTCGTGCAAGTCTGAGACGCCGGGATGGTTTCAGCTTACACAAACCTAAACGTAGCGCACTCAACATCTGTTGTGTAAGCCATTAACACCCTGCAGTCGGAGTGCGAATTAAAAGCGGGACGGATTTGAACGCGGTGTCGTATCTATCTGCTAAGCTGGACTGAGTCATCCTGGGCCAAGAACCTGTTTCACCACTTTGAACACATGCTGGATGAACTGGATGCAGCACAGTGGGATTGCTGAGGTCACAGACACGTGACCTTATAGGTCTGTTCTCCTCATTGAAGAGGCCTGTTAACCAAACAGGTGTTCTGAGGACGTTTTGATTGGCTCTACTATAGCATTGACGTAAACCTTATTTCATTTTCCATGTCTCCAACATTTCTTCTTTTCCTTTGGTCCCTTTTTCTCAGGGTTGCCACAGCGAGTGAACAATTTCCATCTCCCCCTGTCCTCTGTATCTTCTACTCTGACTCCAACTACCTCCATGTCCTCCCTCACTGCATCCATCAATCTCCTCTTTAGCTCCATCTCTAGGATTATTCTTCTACCAATGAATGTCCCTCCTCTGGACATGTCCAAACCATCTCAATATGGCTTCTCTAGTTTTTTTCTCCAAACCTTCCTGTCTGTGTTGTCCCTCTAATCACCTAAATCCTGATCCTGTCCATTCTTGTGTCCCCTACAGAGAACCTCAGCATCTTTAACTCCTCCACCTTGAGCCCTGTCTCCTGTCTTTTGCCTATTCCTAGTGTCTCTAATCCATCCATCATCTGGTTTCATCTGCCAAACACAACATCTCAAAATCTTTAGTCGATCAAGTCAAACTTTTCTTTTCCTGGTGTGTATATAAAACCCCACAGCAGACATGGAAGTACTGTGTCATTTTATTACTGCTCCGTGTAAAAGTACACATTCACCTCGTCTTTAAATAGTAGCTTGCGGAGGCAGCTTAATACATGCAAGAGTAGGTCAAGTCTTAGCTGCATCATCTGGCTGTTAGCATGGTGCTGCTGAGCACTATTTATTTTAACTCCAGCTTTGGTCAGACTGACACAATAATCTACTTCCACTTAACATGGAACACATGTGGCTGTTACTTCAATGATTCTGTTGCCATAAAACCCAATTGAGCCCAATAGAAAAAAAAAAGCTTTTTTTTGAGTTTGTTCCATTCTAATCTAAACAGAGGTAGGATCACAATGAAGCCAAGGTAAATATATATAGATACTAAGGTCCAGGGGCCAGATTGGGTCCGTTACGCTTCGTATTCTGGCCCGCCGAACAGGTCCATATTAAATAGCTGTTTTGTTTCTCAATGAAATGTCTGCCTTTTCTCTACAATGCCTACAATGTCCTTAAAGATGACATAGATAAGAGCAAAAGTGTGTTATAATTTTTGCTTTGTGCCTGACTATTTCACCTAACCTTACTTCAGGATGGCCGTAGTGGATGAGTGGTCAAGGACGCCAACTTAGGTCCACAACGCTTCAGGTTTGAGTCCTATGCCAGGTTACCATTGAACATAACACCTTCCCGACCCACATAACTTCCAGTGGGCTCACCACCCACATAAAGACAGTGCGATTAGAGTGACAGACGCAGTTTGGTTCCTAAAACTGTCAATAAATTTGCCCATGCCTGAGTAAGAGTGAATTCTGAGCTGTGAATCTTTATGGTAAAGCCTCAGAATAATGTTCATTATTGTGCACTTCACTGCCAGTGTATAAATTTGTATCTTGACATTCCTCTCCTTTCATCACCGCAAAGAGGCAGAAGGGAAAACAACCTTTATAAAGCAGATTTAGTTGTAAAGTGAGGAAAATCTGATTACACCACCAGAGGGATTTCTCCCTTATTTTATTCAGCATTTACCACAGTCTGGAACCAAGGAGTAATTAAGGTGTGTTTTAATCAGAACACCAGGTTCTGTTAGTCAATACTTAATAATTAACAACAGTGGAAAGACTAGGACAAATAAAAAAAAACAGTGTAAGGAGGAATTGAATGTCTAAATCTGAGAAAAGACAAAATTTAGTTTAGCCTTCAGATAGTCAGTTTGCACCAGGGGTTTATGAAATTAAGGTCTTGATTTGGACATGTCCTGATGGGAATTGGGGTTACTGAAGAAAAAATCTCAGAGTAAATGATCTCAGAGTAAATGATCTCAGAGTAAAAGCCACTATGGATATTTGATAAGGAAGAAATAAGGACGTCACTGCTGGACATTATAAACATCCAAGGATGTTTGAATGGACAGTAACAGTCCATAACAGTAGTAATGCAAGGTTTTCTAGGATTATTATTTCTGGTCACAGCAGTAATTCGTCCTCCACTGCTTAATCCCTTTTAGGGTTGGAGCCAATCCCAGCAGCTATCAAGCAAGGGTGGTGTACAGTTCAGAAGTCCATCACAGGGACAAACCAGACATTTGCATACATAGAAAGACAGAAAGACAGACAGACAGACAAGCCTTTTGCTTTTGCCAATTCTTGGGTTTGTGAGGCCCCAGCACTAATGGCTCCTTAATTGTTTGGCTTGTCTTTAATTATAGACTGCATTTTCCCTGTAAGGAGAGTTTTTCCCGTGCAAGAGTGAGAAGTCGACATAGAACCAAGAAACAACCAAATCTAAGGTTTATTCATTATAGAGGTGTTGCCTGAAGGGGAGTTTTGAAGACCAGGAGAATGCCAGAGATGGACTGAAAAAATGTGATTGAGCTGCAACAAGCCATAATAAAGAGTCGATTAAGTGAAGTAAAACCAAACCAACGTCAAGTAAATTAGAAGAAAAATAATGTGGATATAAATATTTACCATGAAACCAACATATAACTTCACGCAGGCTGATAAATGTTGTTGCTATAAGTTGAAGAAATTGGTGGGAAAGAAAACCAGGGGACGATTATCTGCCTTTTTTTTTACACTGTGCCTTCACGCCGGTAGCTAGTGATTACAAAGTAATTAAAGAGCAAACCATATAATTCCTATTAGTCCGGACAGAAATACAATACACATCATTCTTGTCAATTTTATTTATTCAGTCAACAGTCTCTTTAATAAATATAAATTCAATTCTTCTCTCTAATGTTATTACTATCGATGTCGTAAGAACCTCTTCTAATAAATCTAATAAAGCACAGTCTGAGAGACGGATGAAAGTAAAGAGGGAGGACCACAGACATGCTACTGTCTCGAAGCTCTCTGCAGAACACACACAGAGGGAATGGAGAGAAGTGTTGACCGTGGTGAGGGGAGGCTTTGTGCTACAGAACAAGCAAAGAAAGAAATTGGAAATAATAATCATCTAGTCTTGATCATAGCACCGTCCCGACCCAGATAAGTTCTAGTGGGATCACCACCCACAGGAAGGCTGACAGTATAGAGCAGCGTGATTTGGTCGGCAGTCCTGGAGACGACTGCAAGGTTAGGCGAAGGAATTGATCACAGTTAAGGATCGAACAAAGTTTCAGGTTCAAATCCCTCAGTTGCCAAGTTACCACTGAGTTTCTCTGAGCATAACATCGTCCAACTCACATGAATCCTATTGCACTCGTCAACCACAGGACAGGGTCACAATGTGGTGCAGTGTGATTTGGGTTGCAGTCATGGAGACTGCTGCCCATGCGACCCAGTAGGGGATAAGGAGATAAAGATGAATGAATGAATCATCTACTAAAAGTGTGAATGTGTGATGAGGGATTTTTTTCACATTTTAGATGTTTGTGATATATGAAAAGTAAAACTGTTGGGTAGATATTTTAAATATATGCATATATACAGCCATGGAAAAGGTGAATTTGCCTAAATAATCTGTTGAACATGAAAACATAGAATGAACAAAACCACTGTTTGTGCAGAACAATACTTTTGAAGTAAAAACTTAAGTTTGTTACTATCATGAAAACCACGGAAAATGTCAAAAATGACATCAGCTCTGAAACTCTGGTTTTTTTGTTATTATTATTATTATTTATCCAAACAAATGCTATATATACAAATATACTTTTACTGAAACGACGCGATCATCATGGATAAATACAACTGTTCGACTACAAATTCACCGCAGAATCAGTGGCAAACATCAGCACCTTGATGACTGTAGCCATGCAATATACAAACTGTGACATCCGACTCGTCTAATGTTCTAAAAATGTAGAGCTTGGCACAGAGAGAACGGTTTTGTTACTATGGCAACAATGGTTTGGGCGAACATTCCAGCGGCAGCTGTGATGAAGTGTCCAACTTTGCCGCATTATAATTCTGTCTCTTTTCTCCCAGTAAATGAGCAGCTGTGGTGGAGAGTGGCTAAGTGGGGACAGAAAAAAAATCCCAGAGTCACTCAGGTCGCAGGTCATCTGTGACCAGCAGCGTCTTTAACAATGCTGAAGGTGGACGTCCTTTAGTTCTTCAGATCCTAGCCGTTAATAGGGAAGGCTGAGAGCTGCACTCCACAGACCTGGGCCTTTTTGGGGTCAGAGCTGCTCTCCTGGTTAATGACCCGGGGAATTAAAGGGCCGGTGCACACTTTGTTGTCAGTCTGACTGTGTGTTGTACCGCTTACGTCCACGCTCATATATCTGATTAGTAAATAAGAAGCACATCCTCCATCTTTACCTCCAATGGCAGCAGCCATTACTACATTACCTGAAGAATAAATGGGTCTGACAGGCAGCTGAGTCAAAGAGAACGTTTCATGCCTAGAATTTCTCTCTCTGATATTTTCCCTAAACATTTCTCCCGGCTCCACTTATTCACTTAGCCTCATTCATTCCTTCACTTTGTAGAGGTTTCTGGCATAATTTCTGCTGCTTGACTCTGTCTTATGAAACAGCAGTCTGTCCAAATTGATCTTCACCCTAGATGATATCTCTGTAGTTGGATTTATCAGATCTGGACATCTGTCCGGGGACATTGTCTCTTCTCCAAAAAATACTGCTCGGTTGGAAAAATTTCAGAGCGATTGTCTGGTCTTCATCATCATGACATCACACTGCACTACGGCCAAGTCTTTGATTATGGTTTTGTGTTTTAGCAGTGGAACATCTGCTTCAGTCTCTTATGGAGCTGTTTACCTCCCATAATCCTTTTTTTTTTTTCACACATTGCACCGTAACGGGTCCCAGGAGATCTCATCTCAGTGCCTAGTCCTTTATTTTCCACTGTTGGTAATAATTAGCCTGCCAATGTTTCTGTGTTTCATATTTTTTCATTTTTGGAATATAAATATCCTATATCTTGGTGGAAATTGTGTCATATTTGGAATTCTTATTGATTTTGGATTGATGTTTAGGCTATTCTGGTTTAGCTTCGTTGACGGCCATTTTCTGTATTTGTTGATTTATCTATGGTGGATGAGTTTTTTTCTTTATAATGATTAAATTACATTCTCTTGTTTTCCAGTCATTGATATAAACAAATAAATCAGTCACTTTTTCTTTCATTTTTTTTTTCATTCTAATGCCTGCTACAACTAAAAGTATATTAACTAAATAAAACAATGAAATAGTAAAAATAGAATCCCATAAAATACAGTTTTTGGCAGTATGATATAATCTCTATTGAGGTAAAAACTGAAGTTGAGGTGGAAAAAAAAAATACTGCCACCTACTGGACTGGAATGTTTGTATCAGTATTAGATATCTTATCATGAGGTAAAATACATTCCTTACTTTAATGACTTTTTTTATTCTGTATATGATAAAATCAATTTAACATATACATACATTTTTTTATGTTTTATGTTATATTATTTATGTGTTTCATGAAGATTTTCTTCTACTTTTCTCAAATGATAAAAACATCCATCCTGGTTATGGCATCGTCGAAACAGACAAACATGAAATATATCCTAATATTTACTCAGTAATAAATCTCTGTCCCTCTGTCAGGCCTGTGATGTTTTAAACCCGTAACGGAAGTAGAAATCAACAAAATTAGGACACTCAGGGCGTCCTGCCCTCATTAATTGTCTCCTAACCATTTCCGACTGCTCCCATTTTTGTCTTGTCAAACGAGACAGCCTCTCTGCTGTCTCACACGGCGCTTTGATTGATACCGTGTTTCCCACACTCTAATCTCCCTTTGTCCTCGACTCTCTGCCTCCCAAATCAATTAAAGAAGCCATTACCCTTATTGGATCATCTCTACTTGTCATTATCCTGCAGGTCCCTGGGCTTGGTGATGTTGCTGAATAGTTGTACGAGGCCTGAGTTAACCTCAAAGAGAAAACTCTATCAACATCACAATTAAATATAGAAATGTCGTCGTCACTGCTGCTGCTGCCCCTTTTATAAAACCATTAACTGGAGATCAAAATGACAAATAAACATTGATAGGGCCTCACAAAAAAGAAAAACTGACGACACTCCATCTTCTACTGAGTGACTGTAAAATTAGACCCAAAGTGTTTGCACCATTTAAAGACTGTTAATGACAAATACACGAGGAAGAAGAAGAGAGACACAAGAAGATCTAATACGATTGTTCACTGCACAAGACTCATGACTATATTGTCTTTAAGCAGCACAACCATCAGTCTGTCTCCACAGGGATATTGACACTGAGGCTGATGGAATGAGATTTAAATAAATGTCTTTGTGCAGTGATTTACGTGCTGTGACGTCAATTTGTTCATTGTGATTTTTTAACATAGATGTGGCAAAATTACTGTTAAAATAATGGGTTTTGGGGTTTTTTTTATGTAACTATTGTACATAGTTGAAGTGATGCCTCGGCAGTGGTGGCCTAGTGGTTTAGGAAGTGGACTTGGGTCCACAGGGCTTCAGGTTCGAGTCCACCACCTACTAGGTTGCCACTGAGGTGCTCTCAGCATAGCATCTTCCCGACCCACATAACTTCTTGTGGGCTCACCACCCACAGAAAAGCTGACAATATGGTGCAATGTGATTTGGGTGGCGTCAGAAGCCACTGTGACCCAGCAACGGACAAGCAGAAGAAGATGAATGAATGATGTCTCAGAGGAGAAGAAACTACCATTCGTACACAAATGGTATAATAAGAAGGAAAAAAAAAGTTATATTTCCCTAATTTGGGAGATTTATTGTGGTAACAGCATGAAGTTGAACTGCAGTTAACTGGCTGCCCCTGACAAGTGGGCAGCCACAAACTTGTTGGCCCCCTGGGAATCTAACCCACAACTCTCCTAACCGATGCAACATGAAATCAACCAATAATCTTTGTATTTAGTAAAATATTATACACACATGACTACCGGCATATTCTGAAACAGAATATTTTGCCCATTTAACATTTATGATCTATGACAACACCAATGAATTCATCTGCAGCATCTGACAATATTGGGGCAGTTGGCGGCCTAGTGGATAAGGAAGTGGACTTGGGTCTGAAAGGTCCGCTGTTCAAATCCGCCTTATGCCAAATTTCCACTGAGGTCCACTGAGCATGGCACTGTCCCCACTCACTGCTCTCACTTCACTTTGGTGATGGGTTAAATGCAAAGGTCACATTTCATTGTGTGCAGTGGTGTGAATCACAACGACAAGGAGTTTGCCTTCCTTTCCTTCCTTCCTTTCCTTATTGCTTAGGCAGCTGTTACTGATTGGTTAGACTGTCACCTGTAAATCCCATTCATTTCAGCTGCTCTTCCTTTATTCAGATCAATGATAAAGTCCATCTCTTTTACTCCGTGGATATTGGAGGAGCTTCAGGAGTTCCACGTTTATTTTCCTCAGGCAGTGTGTGTTTATCAGGGAACTCGACAATTCAACGTGTCCCTCCATTCACGGCATGTTCTTTTTTTTTTTTTTCCCTTGACTTAACAGTAATGAGCTGGAATTAACAGTCAACTTCACTTCTAGACGGTCACAGAAACACAGCATCCAAGAACACTGCTGGTCGACTGGTCCGTAACTGCAGCGTTTACGTCCATGGAGTTATTCACAGCTGAGCTGAAATGCTGATATTGCCAATTGTTAAAAGTAATTACCTCAGTTGGCTTTTTACTACACTTTCTAATAAAATGTGGGAATAAATTCACGAGCCTCCCTTTTTTTTATCTACAAGACCATTTAAAGCCTGGATGAAACTACTTCTGACTTATTGCTGTCCTTTTGAACAGCTTTAAAACGACCTGGACCTGTAACTCAGCTCCACTAATATTATTTTACTCTCTTTCATAAACAGAATACAGGGTTCCCTTCATCCTTGGTTCTGGCTCGTAGATCAGTGCAGACCTTTAAAGTATCAGTCAGTGAATTGTGTCAATAGGATAATATCAGTCACTAGATGCTTTAAGGCAAAAGCAACTGAAAAACACCTGAGAACCCTACAGGCTTGTCCTTTTTTTTGTCAGGGGTTGCCGAAGTGAGTCAACAATTTCCTTCTCCCCCTGTCCTCTGTATCTTCTACTCTAAGTCCAACAACCTCCGTGTCCTCCCTCACTGCATCCAACAATCTCCTCTTTGTCTCCTACCTGGTAGCTCCATCTATAGGATCATTCTTCTACCAATGGATCCACTGTCCCTCCTCTGAACATGTCCAAACCATCTCAATCTGGCTTCTCTAGCTTTTCCTCCAAACCTCCCTGTCTGTCACCTCATTCCTGATCCTGTCCATCCTTGTCTCTCCTAAAGAGGATCTCAGCATCTTTAACTCCTCCGCCTCCAGCTCTGTCTCCTGTCTTCTATCTATTCCTAGTGTCTCTAATCCATCCATCATGGCTGGTCTCACCACTGTCCTGTAATCCTGTCCCTTCACCTTAGCTGACTCTCTTCTAACCGATCAGTCCT
>JAFBJS010001543.1:0-25584 GCA_016785265.1 Paraplagusia blochii
GCTCTGTCTCCTGTCCTCTACCTATTCCTAGTGTCTCTAAACCATCCATCATGGCCAAAACTTCATACATTCATATTTTACACTGTACAGTTCTGGTGCTACATTTATTTATCACTTTCAATCAACATTCCCACTCAAATGACAAAATATCTGATGTCTTTTTCTTTTGGTGCAAGGGCAAATTTGAGACAGTTCAAATATCCCTGATAAGTTAAACCACTCGGGATCAATACGTGGAGATGAGGTCAAGTAGACATTGGAGGCTACTGTATATCCACAAATACTGCATCATAACGACACCTGCCTGGTCTGCGCTCCAGAAACAGGATTTTAATTTCACACGGACAGTATTTCAATGAACTAGGTTTGACTGTTCAGTTTAGTCAAGGTTTAATGGTTAAAATGAATGTCCAATAATATAATTTAGCCAATATTATCATAACCATGCTATGTTGGTAAGATTGTTATTGGCTTTTCCACCTATAATGAAAATCTACTAACACTAAACTTAAGTTATGGAAATTTCCTGCAACTGCACATAGGGGGCCTGAGAGTTTACCTTGGTTTTGGGGGCAAACGGCTGCATATATCAGTATCAGTTGATATCAGAATCGGGAATCAAGTGTTTGGATGATGTCAAGAACAATTAAAATGTCTGTCTTTAGTCCTGGTGGATGCATGAAAAAAATATTCACTTGTGGGTATCTGAAGTCAATAGTTAATTTTAATTATGTCATGCTGTTAAAGTCAACATGTGTTTTTCTCCTCCGATAAAGACAATCCAAAAACGCAATTCCTGAGTTTTACCATCTTTGCTTGAATTGCACCTAATGTGCTGAGACAATTTGGGGGGAGGGACAAAGGGCCACATGTGTATAAATATCCCGTGACGTCGGAATTTGACATTAAGTGTTTTGGCGATATTGGAAAAAGGGTAATATCAGACATCCCCATTTAAACTGACTCATTTATCTTTAGTTGTTGTTTGGTTCTAGATTTGCAGGCAAGAAGAAAATGTTTAATTTCCTCTTTCTTTGGTAGAAAAAGGCTTTTAAGAAAAAGAATTACGACACTTATTTTGTAACACGTAATACTTTTTGTAAATACGCCCATGTCCGTAGGCTATTTTACAAAAAAAACGAAACGTGTCCTTAACTTTGACTTTTAGTAAAAATGGGCCAAAGACAAATCCGGTTGAGTGTATGTATCGTACTGCTGGATACACGGAGACATCGACAAACAAAGACAACATTTGTCTTCACCTACATGAAGTGACGTGAACAACCTTGGACCATTCATGACCTCAGACATGCAGACAGCTAACAGCCCTGAGCTGGTGCTTTTGTCCACTGTTGGTTGATGTAAGCGTCTGTCTTTTATCAGATTAGAGACAGGCTGCTGGCTGAAAGAGGGACGTGGAAAAAAAAAAAAGAATACACTCTTCAGGGAGGGTGGAGTTGGTGGAGATCGGTCACACGGACACACATTATTCTTATATCTCTGTTTCCGACCTTATTCTCCGTCTTCCCTTCAATTCCTCTCTTCTTCCCACATTATTTTTTCCACCCGCTGCAAATTAGAGCGACTAGAAAAATGAAATCAGTAAATCATTAGTCACCCTTTTTGGCATGACACGATGGAATGACAAACCTGTCCTCCCTCGTCTCACTCGCTGTCTCTTTCCTCCTGCTCTTCGCACACACACACGAACACACAGCTCTGTGGGCGTCTGCTCTCATCATTACACATGACAATGGGAATTTCATTTAATATCAAGCTATTAAATAAAAATAATTACAGGGAATGAAATCAATGGACGAAATTCACTCATTATTTCACAGCGGAATTGAACCTCCGGCCTCGGAATAAAAAGAAATAACAAAAAAGCAAAACAGAATGCAGTGGATGTTAATAAACTAAGAGGTTTATGAAAGCTGATTGTGGATAATTAATTAAGAGTCTAACCAGCATAAAACAGAAGAAAAAAAAGAAAAATCTCCAACTCCACCCGCGGTGGAGTGCACAATAAAACATCCGAGTAAGATTTGTTCTTCTGCTCCCTTTGTCTCGCTGCCTTCATCTTGGCTCAGCACTTTCTGATCAGGGCGCAAAAAGATTTACTCAGCTCAGGCTAATTATTAGAGAAAGGAAATGATTAGCTGGAGAGTTATGATTAATAAATCTGTCTAGGTTTCATTAACACCCGGTTTGGATACATTTCATTTCGCGCTCGCTCTCATTAAAGAGAGTGGTAATGAAGGAGAGAGGAAGAA
Source organism: Paraplagusia blochii (assembly GCA_016785265.1). Lineage (NCBI taxonomy): Eukaryota > Metazoa > Chordata > Actinopteri > Pleuronectiformes > Cynoglossidae > Paraplagusia > Paraplagusia blochii. The sequence goes on from JAFBJS010001543.1 coordinate 2,274, forward strand.
AAGGAAAGGGAGGAAACGAAGGGAAGGGAAGAAAAGAAGTAGAAAGAAAGTATAGGTAAGAGTTGGGGAAAAAGGAAAGGATGAAAAGGGAAAGGAATGAAAAGAATTGGACGAAAACACAGGTAAAGAAAGATGGAGAAGGCTGGGAAAGGACAAGAAAGGAGGGAAAACAAAGGAATAAAGGGAATAAAGAAAGGAAGAAAAAGTAAGGCTAATGGAAGGCAAGTTAATTGGAAGGAAACACAGGTAAGGAAAGGTAGAGAAGGCAAGGAAAGGAAAAAATGAGGAGCAAAGTAGAGGAAAGAGAGAGAAACAGAAGTGAAGAATGGGGAAAATCATAAAGGTCAAGGAAATAAAGGTAAAAACGAAAGGAAGAAGAGGAAAAAAAAAAGGGAGAGGAGGCAAGGAAAAGAAAGGATGAGGAAAGAAAAGGAAACAGGAAAGAGGGGAGGACAGAGAAGAATTGAAGGAGGGAGGAAAGGGTGACGCTCCTGGCTTGGACTGTGTTAGATGATTAAAGGTTTAATGATATAGTGAGGAGGTCACTGAAGAGATGAAACATAGGTTCACGTCATCTCTTACATTAAACAAAGTGAATCTGTGTATATTTGCATACACAGATCAGCGGGAATCTAATTAACTAATGATGCGACCGCATCGTCAGACCTGGACTTGGTCACGCCTACCTCACTCATGTGTGTCTCTGTGTGTGTGTGTGTGTGTGTGTGTGTGTGTGTGTTTGAATCCTATAAATGTATAGTTAGCGTGCCAATTTCCAGCTAAAACAGTTCGGATTCGTCTGTTATATTTTCGCGGGACATCAGATCAATTCCACTGCAACATCTGCTCATTTGCATAACGCCAGTGTGAAATGGATTTGCACCTGCAGCAACTATTACTGCACTGTTTGTAAGCTACTCCCAGGCTCTTTCTGCCGACCGAGCAGAATTTGGCCTCACCTTGCGGCAACGACTGCAGTAATTGAAAACACCGGCGTTCAGGCATCACATACGAGTCTGTCTAATGACATTACACACGTCATGGACTCGGACGCTACCATTGACTAAATATCCAGTACATGCTAATAGAAGCGAACATAGTGTACCACTCCAAAAACACATTTTACCCGCTCACCTCTTTACTCGAATGTTGTTAGAACCAAACGTTCTAATGATGTCAACATCGCGTTAACGGCAATAATTTTTATTGTACATCAACCCGTGACTCCTGATTCTGCTTTTCCGAAGTTCCTCCTCGTGTTTTCTGTCATCATCATTTCAAGAAACAACCCTGGGCTGTGGAGCAGATGCTGCAGAAGGGAAAAAAAAACTAATGCATGTAAACAAACATGCCGACTCGGTGTGCTAACACTTTAGAAAGGTAGAGACGTTACTCCCCGGTGCTAACGCTGTCTTTTACGAACCGGCTGCACAACACGGAAAAAATCACAGGGAATTATTTTTAGACACAAAGTCAATTGATGAAAGACCCTGAGATTCTCTTTAGGAGAGACAAGGATGGACGGGATCAGGAATGAGGTGATTAGAGGGACAACACAGACAGCAAGGTTTGGAGAAAAAGCTGGAGAAGACAGATTGAGATGGTTTGGACATGTTCAGAGGAGGGACAGTGATTATATTGGTAGAATGATCCTAGAGATGGAGCAACCAGGTAGGAGACAAAGAGGAGATTGATGAATGTAGTGAGGGAGGACATGGAGGTAGTTGGAGTAAGAGTGGAGGATACAGGGGACAGGTTGAGATGGAAAATGTTGACTCGCTGTGACAAAAGGGACAAGCAATTTTTTGGGGGGTTCAAGTCATTGTTGTACCTCGCGTTGATGCTCACTGTCCAATTAATCACTGAGCCTTAATAGATGTTTGTCTTTACCAGATTGCAGGCCTTGACTCCCAGCTGAATTGCTTGTCAGCAGATGTACTCCATTAAGGCAAACAACAGCTGTTCTTATCTCCTAGCTCAGGACAACGTCTGAACAATCGCGATCGTGGCGCCAACGTCCCAAAGAAGCAGAAGAGGCGTTCGTCTCGCCGAGACGCATTTTTCACAGGATTCTTTCAGATAGCTAACCGAGATCGGTGAGACTGTGTAGGAGGTAAAATATAGGTGTTAATTAAACACCTACTAGCCTTCTGTGAGTTTGGACAACGACACTTAATTTCTATTTATATACAGACTCTATGAGAATAAGCATCAAGTTTTCAATATACTGGAAATCAGACTAAGAAGTCTGATTGAACCAGATATTCATTCATTCTTCTTCATCCTCTTATCTGTTACCTGGACCTGGCAGCAGTCTCTCCACCACTGACGCCCAAATCACACTACACTGCACCACACGGTGAGCCTTCCTGTTGGTGGAGAGTCCACTGGACGTTATGTGGGTCAGGACGGTGCTATGATCACAGCACCTCAGTGTCAACCTGGCAGCTGGTGGATTAGAAGCGAATGAACTAACTGATTAGAAACCATATGGCTTCAGGCACTTGATGAAAGTTTAGAAACTTGATGTATAAATAAGACAAATCTAAATGTCTTTCACATTTTGAGGTAATAACTACTTTAGTCTGGTCTTTTAAATGGTAGTTCTTAAGTGATATAAGTATGGAGACTATTGAGTTAGGGTTTAGAGTCCGGGCCATAGTTTGCAGGCATAGGCAAACTATGGCTTGGGGGCCAGATTCGGCTCGTTTTTGGCCTTTGAAAATGGCCAGTCAAGTGTGTGTGTAAATAAAGTCATGACTTTCTATTTTTTTCCCTTGTTATTTTCTCAAGGGTTGGCACAGTAAGTCAAAAATGTCCATCTTCCCCTGTCCTCTGTATCCTAAACTCTAAGTCCAACCACCTCCATGTCCTCCCTCACTGCATCCATCAATCTCCTCTTTGTCTCCTACCTGTTAGCTCCATCTCTAGGATCATTCTACCAATATGACCACTGTCCCTCCTTTGGACATGTCCCAATCATCTCAATCTGTCTTCTCTAATTATTTTTTTTCACATTTCCTTTCAATGTCTATTTTTTTCAATACAACTTTTAGAGAAGACAAAAACATCTTTTATGACTTTCCCATGTCATTTGTTTAAGCTCATCCAAACGCTCCATCCATCTGCTCCTGACCGGCCCCCCTGTCCAATTTTAGGACCCCCTTGTGATCAATCGCCGGAGACTCTTGCCACCCTCCATGTGGCCCGACCCACAAACCGTAATCAGTCATCATCTGAGAACAGGAGACGGTGGCAAAGTCGGAGACTTTTCTCCTTCCATCCTTCCCTGTCACGCTCTCACCTCCCATCACTTGCCCGGGACAAGCACCGACGTCACGCGCACGACTTGCTGAGCAATAATGGCACTCACACTGCAATAACTGATGTGATTTGTCAGCCACGTGCTGCTTCTAAGGAGCTTTCAGCAATTCTTTTTCTCATGTTTTCCCTCCTGCTGCAACAACGGCATAACAGCACTTTATTAGATGAGTACAGAACGGGACAGAACGGCCCGCAAATCAGCCCGTTTATGAGGCAACGGCTGCAGTAAGTGCAGCGCTGGCAGTCCGTCTGTCTTCAACCTGTCCGCGTGAGAAAGAAAAAGTAACGCCGCAACATTGTTATATTATAGTTCGGGGGATAAAAAGCTTCTGTTGAGACGGTGAAGAGAAGTGATTTCAGCAGCTGGTCTGGTGAACAGTGGTGGAGAGATTTAAATGGACATTTAGGGGGGAAAAATGTTTGACAAATGTCTGGTGGGAAATCATTTCGACCCTGGCTGCCTTACGGTATCAGTTTCAATTCCAGTTTAATCATTGTCCACAATGAACTGGTCAGAGAATATGAATCTGATCCTGCCGTATGGGAGAAGGTTTTATTCAAAATGTGAATTTTTTTTTGAGGCACCAGAGAGGAAATGAAAGCTGCGGAGAGCCAGTAAAAAGAGGAGAAGGACCGGAGAACGCTGAGTGATGAGAAATGAAAGCAGTGACAGGCGGAGAAATTGATTGATTGACGGATAAGATTGAACACATGAAAAGACGGAGCCTTGGACAACAGGAGACGAGACTGACCAATCATTATTCTGAGACCCGAAGCGGTGAAATGTCTTTTGCTGCTAACGGTGCAATCACCCGCCCTTCTCCACCTCCAACCCATCTTTCAAGCACACTTGTTTTCTAGCTTTTCATCTCTTTCTCGCTTCTTACTTCTCCGTCTATTCCAGCTGGCTCTTCTCCTCCTCCCGTCAATCTCCTTTTCCATCCGTCACTTTCAAGCTGTCCACTTCTCCCTCTCTATCTCTGACACCGTCTCAAAATGTAGTCCTCTAGAGGCACAAACATACTTCAGATGTACTCCCCTCACCCCCCTCCTTGGTGCATTCTGTCACTGGAACTTTCTCTTTTCATCCTCCGTCTTTCCCGTTACCCCTTCTCGTCTTTTCTTCGCGAACTACCAACCCAGAGTAACAGTCGTGGTGTCGATAGTAAACAGTAATCAACGCTTCGCTCTCCTGTGTGTTTCACCTCAAAAAGTGAGGCGTGAAGACGAAGAGCGAAGGAGCGTGACACCGGTGACGCCGAGTCGACCTCCGCACCACCTTCCTCACGCCTGCGCCTGTGAAAGCGGATAAGTGGAGCGAGAGTACAAGTGTGTTTTTCATCACGACTTCATCGCGCTGCTGTTTACAGTTCATTTCAGACGTGCCACCTCACCGTTGGCCTCAACGCGGGACAGTCCACTAATAACGTCCCTCCTTGTCGATAGTGAATAGAGCACTCAGCCTGATAAGCAATCACCTGAATCAATACTAATGTTTTTAGCGTGCGCGCTGCAGTGTGTGTGTGTCGTTACTAACTGTGTTACTATAAGGCCAAAAGAAATAGTGAGTTTCCCGTTACCTGATCGACTGTGAATTTCCTCATTGAAACTGCAGACCGTGAAGATTTTATGACAAATTTCCCTCAATATTTCAGTCTAAGCGTCATAATTCTTGTTTCAACTCTAATCATATGTATAAATCACTGTTTAGAATCCATTTGTAATCCCACTGTAGACTACGGGGAGAATTCTTCTGGATCAGTAAGGTTTGGTAAAGCCATGGGAGTTGTTTTCGTCATCAATCAGCCACCTGAACCAAGCCACCGCTCGGGAAATAAAGTTTTATGATGCCCTGAAGAAGCTAGTGTTGCATGAAATGCTTTAGAATTAATGCGTCAAACTTTTTGTCCTAAGAATAACGTAACTTGTTCTATTTTTTTTAAGCTTACGATTCTCTGGTTCGGTTACATCAGAGAGATGTGAAACAGACCTTGGACACAGCTATTTTGTGTAGAACTCGAACTCTTGCATTATACATGTTTAAAAAGAAAAAAAAAAAACTTTTTCCAACTCACTGACTCTATACAGTTTGTACTGCGCAAAAGTTTGGTTATTAAATTCCTCTCCTCTCCTTCCTGCTTCGTACTCTCCTTCTTTCCTATGCCACTTTCTTGTGCCCTCTTTATGTTCCCTCCTTTCCTCTTTCCTGTCTATTCTTAACATTCTTTTGCCTTCACCCCCTTCCTGGTCTCCCTCTCCTTCATCCTCACTATAATCCATTCTTTGTCTCGCCTGTTACCTCGCTCTTCTCCCTCTCATCTTCTTCAGTGAATCGGAGCATTAGCATCACAGGAGCTTCAAAGACAGTGATGACAGAGTCTTCACGTGCAGAATATCACAGCCCTAACTCGGGCTTCGGCGGCGTAAATGTCAGAGTTGGAGGTCTAATTCTAGTGCGCCCACATCATTTCCTCAGTGGGAGGCAGGGAAAGGTGTCCAGAGAGACGGTTGTGTGTTTTAGTGGACTGAAATGATACTGATGTCACTTCCTTTCATGCCTTGACTGTATAAAGCAAATGAGCTACAGTATTGACGTACGGTAAAAGTGTAGACACATGTATTTTTTGCACACACTGCTGGGAAATTCTTCAATTTCACGGAGCAGTAGTAAGTCAACAATGGACAATCAGACTGGAGGACAATTGCTCGAGACAGTTGAAGGTGCGTTCCATCAGTGATCAACATCGGTGATAAATAACCTGCTGCTGTTTGTCTTTCTGATTTGGCAAGAGGCAGATTAAGAAGTGTTGATTAAACTGAATAATTAACGATAAGTTAAGATGGCAATTAATCATGATTAATTGTTACCAACCCGCAGATGCCCAATGATTAGTCATATAAGCAACGCATAGAGAGAGCTTGAGGGAGAGTGAGTGTCAGCATTTGTGTGGTGGTGGTGTTATCTAAAACAGTTGGTTCTGGGATCACATTCACCTTCACCCCCCCCCCAGGTCAATGGACATTATTCCTAATCACTGTCCATTGTTGACAAATTAATATGTGATTTGTTCAAAACCTGACGTGAGATGACCCAAAAAATATCCCTTGTGACCCACACAAGGGTTGCAACCCCGTCTTTGGGAAACTGATTAGAACTGATTAGGAGAGCGTTGTTACTTGAACATTTCTGCGAAATGGACATGGGCGTCCCCTTCATGTTGTTTCTCGTGCTTTCTCTACGGGGACGTGTGTTGTGGTGTGTTCATCATGTGTGGGGAGAATCCTACCTGCCGCTGACAATGAAGCAAGTCACCAAGAATATGAGGAGACCAATTCCTCCGGCGATGGACACGGCCAGAATGGTGAACTGGTTGGGGTCTCCGATAGCCAGGACATCTGTGTAGGACACAAACGTAGAGAGGGAACAACTGTTTACTGAGACTGACAGATAGATCCTTGGATAGATATAGGCAGGAGTGTGGCATCATGTTAAAAATGTTTCTTTAACTTTTCTTTTTTTGCGGAGGGAATCTAAACCAGGCACTAATTCCGAAGCAGGGAGGTGACAGAAAGACAGAAAAAGACCTGGAATGAAATATAATAGGAGAAAAGAGGATAAAAGACAGCGGTTGAAGAAGTGGGAAAGTGAGAGCGGGGGAAATGGCTGAGAGGGAGGGAGGGAGGAAGGGAGAGAGTTGTGTGGAATAGTAAGTAAGGTCCTTGATGAAAAGTGCTCTCGCCGTGCATTACCTATGAGGGTATGAGAGTGGACGTGAAAACTATTCCCATTCAGTCACGCTGTCCAAATGGATGTGTTAACCCTGTGCACAACAACGCCTCCATCCTGAACTTCTGCAGAGAGACATCGATTCTTTTTTTTTCGCCACACCTATCGAGCCATTACTCAAAACAAATACCTCATTTCTCCGACTGAGCCAAGCAGGCGTGAGTATCCTATAGTATGTTTGACTGCGTGCTGATGCGTTCAAGGCACATTAATGCATGTAGGCCGGCAGACTCGACACGAGCATCGATCTGTTACATTTGCCCGTGTGCTCATATGCAGACTTCCGAACAGCTAATAGAGGGGTTTAACTCCGAGATGATTGGTGGACCGAAAAATCTAAGCAACAGCCGGAAAGTCTCAGTGTTTTTACAGTTTTCATTTAAATGAAAGAGACATCACGGTACAGAAACAGACGTCCCGTTATTGATCATTCCAGGATACGTATTTTAATGTGTACCTTCAGTGTACTCACAGGCGGATCTATACTCCACGCCGTACATTTACTGATTTATTTGCCCTGGCCTGGCTGACTGGGGGATCAATGTGCTGTTTAAAGACAGCACATTATGGAACATGTAAAGGAAAAGAAAAAAAAAAAAATCCTGTAGCCATTTATGACGATGTAATGAAAGAGAAACCATACTTAGGAGCAACAGAGAGATGGGGAACGGATAACTGACATGGCAATTTATTCCCGTCTGTGTATGTGTAGTGGTTTAGGAAGCAGACTTTGGTCTGCAAGGCTTCAGGTTCGAGTCCACTGCTAGTAGCATCACGTGGAGCCACATAACCTCCAGTTATGGCTAACAGTACGGAGCTGTGTTATTTGGGTGGCAGTCGTGGAGACTGGGATAGGAAGTATGGCTAATGTTTAGCAAGACAGAAATAAAGACATCAAGTCTAAATGTTGACATCACTCCCTTTTCTTTAATAACTGTTGTTAATAATCTATATTTTATATCCTTTTCCTTTGCTTTACCTTCATGGCTGGTTTCCAGTTCGATCTCTCCGCCGTAGCTCCCGTAACCTCCATCAGTCCGTGCTCTGACCCTGAACACGTACGTGGTCCCTGGCTTTAACCCGATCACCGTCATCATGTTGGAACGGGTCTTGAGGACCGTGTAGTTCTGCTCCCGCTGGTTCTGATGAGGACAGAAGAGTGAAATGTGTCAACTCTACGTGGGTACAAATATACAATAGCACTTGGGGCAATATTCCTTGTACTTCTTGTAGGTTTGTCCGTGTGTGTGTGATATTGTAGGGCGGCGAAATAAAAGTATAAATGCGTCTGTCAGTAAGCTGATTACCTGTGGAGAGGCTGATACTCAAACCAAAGGAAGGCGCCGTACAACACGGATTAACGCTATTTTACTGCTAATGCCTCCTTGCACAGAAAGAGACACAACCACGCTTAATTTCATCACCTCGGCCGTGTCTTACGAGGTTTGTTCGACAGATGTGTGGTTAATTGGCTTGTAGTGAGCAGTAGGGCAGAGAGATACACAGAAAAGGACACACACACACACACCTGCCGGAGACAGCGAAGGAGCTAAGGAGATGAGATTTTTTTTTTCTTCTTCTTCTCCGTATACGTTTGACATAACTCAAGGTTAAACACGTACAGAAGTTTAACGACGGCGGAAAACAACAAAAACAAGTGTTTAATGGATATTCTGGTAAAATATGTAGACGTACTAAAAGACAAAGCGTTAACGATCTTTATGGTTATAGATTGTGAACTCGTGGCAGTCGATCAAATACTACTAGGGGTTACTGATAATATCAGTCAAATATTATTAGATATTATTGGAATTTTGGTGATACCTTGCTAATAATTTAATTAATTTCTGAAATAGTTTAGCCGTTAATATCGGCACGCTATGAGCATGACTCTGTAATATATCGTAACGATAGGTTTTTCATCGTTATGATGAGAACCTGGATTTTGCCAAATATGCCAGAATCCCATGCAGTAGTTTTAAAGAGTTAAAGATGCTGAGATTCTCTGTAGGAGAGACAAGGATGGACCGGATCAGGAATGAGGTGATTAGAGGGACAAGACAGACAGGAAGGTTTGGAGAAAAAGCTGAGATGGTTTGGCCATGTTCAGAAGAAGAAGAAGACAGATCCTAGATGTGGAGCTACCAGGTAGGAGACAAAATCACAGGAAATTATTTTTAGACACAAAGTCAATTGATGAAAGACCCTGAGATTCTCTTTAGGGGAGACAAGGATGGACAGGATCAGGAATGAGGGACAACACAGACAGGAAGGTTTGGAGGACACTGATTGGGATGGTTTTTGGACTTGTCCAAAGGAGGGACAGTGGTTATATTGGTAGAATGATTCTAGAGATGGAGCTACCAGGTAGGAGACAAATAGGAGATTGATGGATGCATTGAGGGAGGACATGGAGGTAGTTGGAGTCAGAGTAGAAGATACAGAGAACAGGGAGACAGGGAAAAGGATGAGTTGGACATGTTTAGAGGAGGGACAGTGGATACATTGGTTGAAGAATGATCCTAGAGATGGAGCTACCAGGTAGGAGACAAAGAGGAGATTGATGGATGCAGTGAGGGAGGACATGGAGGTAGTTGGAGTTAGAGTAGAAGATACAGAGGACAGGGGGAGATGGAAATTGTTGACTCACTGAGGCAACCCCTGAAAAAGGGACTTGCACTAGTTTTAAAGGCAAACTTTGACATCTGTCTGTTTTATGTGATATCGAAATTAGATATCACATTTTTTTGGCAGTCTGTAACCAACAAAGTCAAAAAATTTATATCTAACATTCCTCCTCCTTTAAACCATTTCCTGACGGTAATATATCATTGTCTAAATATATGTGGGGGTTCAAGATCGACTCACCTTCTCATAGTAAATGACCTCATACTCCACTATGGCTCCACTAGGTCTCTCCGGTCCCTGCCAGGCCAAAGTCACGCTGTCCTTGCTTCTCCTCTCCTTCAACACTACACTTACTGCAAAATAGAGGAGACACAAAAAAGAATTAGGCAAAGAGAACCAGAGCAGTGCTGCTTTGACGGAGAATTAAACGACCAATGACAAGTTGGATTGAGAGAACGCCATGAGGGCGAGGTGAGAGACGAATATTTTGTCGTATTTGAACGTGTAACTTTGCTAATGAGAGAGAAGGTGTTAGGTACACGTGTGATCACGGTGGTCCCGTCATGAACTGCATGAACTTCCTGTGATTCCAACAGTCCGTCCCTCTACGGTATGCGGTAGTACTTCTGTAACTGTGTTTTTTCCTTGAATGTGTTTGTGGAGAGTACTGATCCTAATAACTTTAACAACCTCCTACAACCTTTCACCTTCCTCTTCTTGTTACACCATGCACGCCCATATCAGAAGGTGGAGGTCCATTAGTTATCACCACTCTGTCAGATGTACTCCTGTGCACCAATTTTCCACAGTCCCACACCATGAAGAATCACATGTGATTATACATGTGCAGCCAGAGGTACAGAGGTATCATTTTGTGGTATCAGAGTGATGCAGCGGAGCAGTAATTTTCCATTTCCTGTATAAAAGCCCCGATGCTATCTGGGAGTATGCTGCAATCAGGAGACAATTTTGAAAAATAACCTCCTCCTTTCCTTATCCTACAAATTTCCAGTTCAGGTTGGTGAGTACGTCTCCCCCCCAGAGGATCTTCTATTCTTATCAGAACGGTTATCCTTGAAACTTTTGCATCAAAAGTTTATTTCTCTGAAATCTAACTTTCAAAAGAATAAAAGAACAAAATATACTCTATGGTAGTACATTTTATGCTTTCCATTATTATATCCAGGCAGTGGAATTGTCAGAGTTACTCGTCCCTGAACATCCTACCTGTCTGAGATGTGGTCACGTTGATTACTACGGTTCCTCTGGGCGTCGGGCTTAAGTCCGAAACTCCGTTCTGGCTCTCGATGGTGAAGCTGTAGTTGGAGTCCGGCTGTAGGTCAGTGACCAACACAGTGTTGGAGGAGAGGCCAAACTGCCTGGGGACAAAATGGACGCTGCTGCCGCACGGTATGCACTTCTTCCCATCGTCGGAGCACTTTCTGCAGTGCAGACTGTAGGTGACGTCCCCTCGGCCCCCTGTGTCTCTGGGTGAGGACCACTCTAGGGTCACGCAGGTCTCGTTCACGGTCGAGATTGGGTTTTCGGGGGCGGACGGAGGACCTGAAATAAGAAGAAATAGATTGGGTCACTGGACAAGGTCTTTTTGTAATCGAGGTGGTTCTTTATTTCTCGTGAGGGAATACTGTCCATCCGTCCATCAATCTATTATGTGTCCAATGCATTTAACCCATCACCGAAAGGAGCAGTGGGCACGATGAGTGGGGACGATGCCATGCTCGGTGCACCTTAGCAGTTGGAACCTGGAACCCTTCAGACACCAGTCCATTTCCATTACCACAGGACTCCCACTATTTAATCTGTCTATCTGTCTGTCTGTCTGTCTGTCTGTCTGTCTGTCTATCTATCCACCTACCTACCTACCTGTCTATCAACTTACCTACCTATCTATCTATCTATCCATCTACCTACCTACTTACCTACCTACCTGCCTACCTACCTATCTGCCTACCTACCTGCCTATCTGCCTACTTACCTCATTATATATCTACCTACTAACCTACCTACCTACCTATCTATCTATCTACCTACCTACATATCTACCTACTTACCTCATTATATATCTATCTACATACCTACCTACCTATCTATCTATCTACCTACCTACATATCTGCCCATTACCTCATTATATATCTACCTACCTACCTACTAAACTATTTACATACATACTGGTCTGTCTGTACGTAGATCTATCTACCTACCCACATACCCTACTCACCTACCTGCCTACCCACATATCTGCCTTTATATATCTACCTACTACCTATTTACATCCATAGGTGTCTGTCTGTCCATCCGTCCACCATCTGTCCGTCTTTAATTTAGCTCTCTGTGATTCTACTACTAAAAGCTGGGTCCGAGGATCTAAGTTGGTCTGAAGCCGTGAGCCGTTGGCTTCAAGCTGAGATTAAGAGCAGGATACAAGGGTCTGGAAAAGCTCAGTTCTTTTTAACTCCACTCCACCACCACCAGATATTATGTTCTCTTCCAGGTCTGGCTAATGCAGACTCAAATGAAATCACTTGAGGCAATTTGTCAGATTTTGTGTGGGCTCCCCTGGATCTACAAAGGCTTCTCACAGCCTATTTTACAGTGCTGCTGCACAGCACTTCAGTTGGTCAAAGATCCCCGGGGTGGCTTAAAATGCTGTCAAGGTATGTTACGGTAAATGTCTCACTGTACCTGATGAAACCGTGGTGCAGCTCAATGTGCGTTCCTTAACTAACGGATCGCTTCTGTTTTAATCACCTCATTAATAGCGGTTTCAATTAAGAAGAGATTTAAATTAATTAAATGTAACCAAAATGAACTGGGTTCTGCCAGAGGGAGGACACGCTCAGCAGTGGAACAATGAAAATGACAGTAACAAAAAAAAAATTAAGTTACAGTAGGACAGAAGTTATCAGGTTAATTGAGGAGATATATAAGAAGTAAATGGTGAAAAGATAAATAAAACTACAAAGATAAAATGACTCCACATGTGGGAGTCAAGGTTCAATAAGTGATTCAGTTATGTTTAGTGTTAGAAATATAAATGTTAGGCAGCGGAGAGGGACATAAAACCATTTTTGCTTTTTTTATTTTCCCATACACATGACATTATGGCAAACACGTGTCCCTCGTATCACTTTTATAGGAGAGTCGTAAACTGGGTACAAGAAATTAAGTCGGTTTTGCATTGATAAAATGACTGGCCTTGTTTTTGTCGGGTTTGCAAGTCAATTAAAATGAATGAAGGTCCTCAGGTGGATGAAGCACCATCCTATTTATATGGTCACTCATAGTCTTATCTGTTACCGGGTCACAGGGGCAGAACTCTGTCATGCTGCACCATACTGTGAGCCTTCCTGTGGTTGGTGGACCCACTGTGTGGGTCTGGACATCTCTGTGGTAACCTGGCAGTGGACTAGAACCTGAAGCTTCATGGATTTCCACGTAACAATCGTTATCGTAACAGCTCTTGTTATGTTACATCTGAAAACCCAACTTCCCTTCTCCTTATGGATTGTCCCTTTTTTCAGGGGTTGGCAGAGGAAATCTTTCTTTTCCATTTCTCCGTGTCCTCTGCGTCTTCTACTCTAACTCCAACTACCTCCATGTCCTCCATCACTGCATCCATCAGTCTCCTCTTTGTCTCCTACCTGGTAGGACATGTCCAAACCATCTCAATCTCTATCTTTTTCCCCAAACCTTCCTGTCTATGTTGTCCCCCTAATCACCTCATTCCTGATCCTGTCCATCCTTGTCTCTTCTAAAGAGAATCTCAGCATCTTTAACTCTTCCACCTCCAGCTGTCTCCCTTGTCTTCTACCTATTCCTAGTGTCTCCAATGTCACAAAACAATTGTGTAAACAGGAAATACATGTTTGTCAAGGCCCATAATCTTTATTATCCTATAAATAATAATATCCCAGAATTATCCATAATATGAAAATATTAATTTGACATGAACAAAGTATAGTTTTATATTTTTAATGTTAACTGTCATCCAACTCATCATCATGGTGCTTTAAAGAGTTTCCAAAGCCATTTTGTCAGTGTGACGTAAAGAAAGCCCTGATTACAGTTGCTCTCATCACAGTCCATACCTTTATGGACGTTTGAGACGTATGGAAATTCAGTGGCAGTGGCTGACATCTCATCAGGCCCTGCCTAAGCAGGAAGCCCCAGGGGGCCTGCCAGCAGAGCCTGAGACTTTCCTGATTAGCTCCCCCAGTCTGCGAAAGACTGATGTGAAAAGCCATGTGTGGGCATCAGGGGTGGAGGCCATGCTGGGGATAATTGAGGCTGTCGGTCATAAATCTGCAGAAAAGATGTGCTGACTGAGCCGGTTAATTCTGTCTTTTCTTTTCCTCCGCCCCGCCCCTCCGCCCGAGGTCACACCTAACTATTCATCATTATTTCCAATGATCAGCCTTTTGTACCATCTAAATTATACGACTCTGATTTGCCACCATTATCCCCCCACTGTTGTGCCATTTGCCTCATTGCCCTGTGTTTTTTTTTTTTTTTTTTTACTTCCTTTGTTTCTGGTCTGGGTCTTCTATCTGTGTCCTTCACCTTCTGTCCTTATTGTCCTCCATTCTATCCTTTGGATCTGACCTAGTCCTCCCCGCCAGGCCAGACAGCACGCGTGCATGTGTGCCTATACATATTTGAACAAACCGTTACTCATTTCCAGCTGATAACGCCTGTCACATCTCACCTGCTGCACTGATTAATGAGTGTAATCTACCATAACCTGATAATGATTGTTGGTGCACGTGCATGTTCATGCGTGCACGCTCATGATACTCAAGAGTTTTTAGCATCTTTCCTTCTCCCTGCGCCGTCGTCCCTTCCTCCCCGTCATCCATCCATCTATCTATCTGATGCCATCTCTTGTCGTCTTTGTGGCAACATCTTTTCTATGGATCCTGAAAATACTGCATGGCTGCATATAGTTTATTATGATATGAATATGTTAGTGGTGCAGTGATAATAAAAATTTATGGCCGGAACTGAAAACCGCAAATGAGGAAACCAAGGCCCAGAACCAAAACATTGAAAGAAAGTAGTGAGTATTATTCTACATAACTTGGTGCTGGAGTTTTTTGACATTATCACAGCATTTTAAAATATATATGATGAGGAGTGAATGTTATTGGAGAACGGTCTGCAGCCAAGACTCAAGTTTACATCCTTCCTTCAGTGTTGTGCAAAGCAATGGGAGTGGAGTGGAGTTAAAAAGAGCCTTGTACTCCCATCTCAGCTTGAGGACAGGAGCTCATAGATCTAGAACACCCTAGAATCGTGGACCTAGCTTTTAGCTTTGGAATCACAGAGTGCTAGATTGAAAAGAAACATATGGATTGGATGGATCAGTGGATAGGTAGGTAGATTAGTTACGTAGATAGGTAGGTAGGTGAGATAGTAGGTAGACAGACAGACAGACAGATAGACGGATGGATGGATGGATGGATTAATAGATGGATAGGTAGATGGGTAGATAGATGGGTAGGTAGATAGGTAGGTAGGCAGGTAGATAGATGGGTAGGTAGATAGATAGATAGATAGATAGATAGATAGATAGATAGATAGATAGATAGATAGATGGGTAGATAGACCAATAAAAAGATAGGTAGGTAGGAAGGTGGGTAGGTAGATAGATAGATGGGTAGGTAGATAGGTAGGTAGATAGGTAAGTAGGTAGGTAGGCAGGTAGATAGATGGGTAGGTAGATAGATAGATGGGTAGATAGATAAGTAGGTAGGTAGGCAGGTAGATAGATAGATAGATAGATAGATAGATGCGTAGATAGATAGGTAGGTAGGTAGATAGGCAGGTAGATGGATAGATGGGTAGATAGACCAATAAATAGATAGGTAGGTAGGAAGGTAGGTAGGTAGATAGACAGATAAATAGATAGATAGATGGATATGTACATAGATTGGTAGAAAGATAGGTAGGTAAGTAGGTAAAAAGATAGATAGATTGATAGATGGAAAGATAGTTAGGTAGATAGGTAGATAGATAAGTATGTACTGTCGATCAGTAGATGGTAGATAAATAAACAGGTAGGTAGGTTGTTAGGGTGGTCGGTGAATATGTATATAAGGATGTAGATGGCTACAGTAGATCAATAAATAGTTTTGTAAAATGAACAATAGGATGTTTACCAACATGGCAAAATACATTGCTGTTCCATTACTTTCTGTGATTCAGCATTACTTCAGACAAGCCTGCCCTGTCTGATGGTTTTGGCTTTAGACCATTAAACACTGCTTTGTTTTACACACTTTTGAGCCATTTTCTGCCCCATATTTAGTTGAAGTGACGTAAAATTCAATGCTGACACACAGGGTTAGTTAGATTTATTTATTAAATCAGTCAAACCGTCAACTGTCTTTCTTCACTGACTATCACTCCTGTAGTGTATGTAGAAACACTGAACACCAGCGAGACTGCGACTGTTTGTGAAACAAAGGATGGATGGTGACAGATGGGAGACAGCCATGCAGTGTAAGCGCCCCCATGAACACACTGCAGATTAATCATGGTATACATTATTCAATGTGAGATGTTTAAACATCATAATACAAGCGTCTGATTAAGTATGCAGCGGGAGACACTGAATCAACCTTCACCCCTGCCGCGTGTGTACTCTCCTGATATGATGCCAGCGAGCGCTATTTGACTTGTCACTTACGCGTGCAGGCCATGGCCCTGGGGTCCGTCTCTGCTCGGTAGTAACTTTTGTCGCACACGCACTCCGTCGCCTGCTCCTGCGGGGATGAGCTGTGAGGGGGACATTTGGTGCAGTAGGCGTCCGTGGCTGAAGCTTTGTAGGTTCCAGGTCGGCACGCTACAAGAGAAGAAAGACCAAGGCTGAATGTGTAAATAAAACATTTAGAAAAAATACACTCTTAGTCACAGAACAGCAGGTTATGCCCTGAGATTGTGTTGTGGGAAGTGTTGTTTCAGTTGCCATGTGAATTAGTGGATTTTTTTTTTTTTTTTTTACTTAAATTTTATACAGACAAAGACAAAATTTACAGTTTGTTTCGCTGATTCATTATTTTTTTTCTCTTGTTTTTTGTTGAATTTTTTTAAGTAATGTTATAAGTATTACAGTTAGTTAATAAGTATATAAAATAACAAAACAAATATTAAAGAAAAAAGGTTACTGATACCTTGCTAATTTTTGGGAATTTTAATTGATTTTTTTTTTATCAACTAATAAAATTGAAATGACCAAATAAGGATATCAGTTAAGTAACCACAGTTTTAGCATTTTGGGAAACAGAAAACCCCACAAACTGTCCCAAACTGGCAAAAACAATATTACAGCATTTTGAAATTAAATAAATATTAATTGATGAATGTCATTGAAAGTGAATATTTTACTGGAAACATTTAGGAAAAATATATTTTGGAATATATTTTTGTATAAAATGACACCTATAAATGCTTGGTAATCAGTTTGATGCTAAATAACCTTAAATGACCTTTCAGGTGTCAAATGGCGTCTGCAAACCTATCAGTTTAAAATAGAAGGTTTCCAAGTGCTTCATTTTCGAGATGCACTTTCCTTTTTGGTTTAATAGTCACATTAATATCATCCATCACATTTATTTTGGTCAGAATAATCCTGATTTATATTGCAAATTGGGTCGCCATGATTTGTCATCTTGAAAAAGTGGGTCCCACTACAAAAAAAAAAAACTTTGCTAAACACTGCTTTCATTACAGCTGCAGCTGCGGAGTTACCCTGAATTGTTCTTTGTGATGTAATGTATGTATGATGAGGATGATTATAATGAAGGCCACGAGGTAGAATGAAGCGCTCTAGAAGCTTCTCTCAGCTCCCAGTATGTCTGGGAAGAACCGAAATGGGGTTATGCCAAAAAAAAAAACCCCGATGTGGAATGAAAAAGCTTTTAAGGAAAAATTTCTCTTTATTACAAGCTTGGTCTTGTTTTTGCACTTGTGGCTATAGTTCACAGTAGTTACCGTGACACTGTAGGTGCCAAAGGAAATGCTGAACGCACCGACCCTGGCAGTATTTCTAAATCAAAAACACAGGGAGTACCATTAATCAGAGAGGGAATAACAGACGGCTCATGGTTTTCCAGGGAAAAGAGGCTGGGTGAAACATATTACTTTAACTTTCTGTCTGTTAAATTTGTCACGCCGCACAGACAAGTTTCATGTGGTAATTTTTATTTTTTTTTTTTCAAAATGTTATATTTCAATGCCTTCTGTGCAGAAACCTGGGTGGAATAAACCCGGTTATTAGTGCAGTCACGATCCGTCGGACCGAGAGGGCACCGAGAGGTCGCAGATGTCCGTGCAGCAACCATGGCATTGGAACAGCAAAACAAAGTCAGAGTTAATAAATTGTGACACAGGCTGTGTATGACCACAGGGTCGACCAGTTCGACAACAAAGCCGGAGCGGAACAACTGCCTTTCCTGTTGTACACGCATTAGATCTTCATGCAACCGGGAGAAAAAAAAAAAAATCCAACCGCTGTCACCCCAACAGTCGCAGTAGCATAATATGACGATTGCTGTTTCAGTGGCTGAGCGTTAGTCACTGTGTGGAGTCATACAACTGGGAAAATGGGAATACTCAAAATCGGCTGCTGGCTGGAATAGACCGGTGATTTCCCTTTGGAATCTGAAGTAGAAAGAAAAAAAAAAAAAATCTGACTTTTTCTTGGGTAATCTGAATATAGATTATACTTGGATTTATTTATTTATACATTCATAGGTTGCTGCTGTTTCAATTTTCATACTTTTTTCAGCCGGAGTGGTGAATATTCTTGCAGCAAACAAAGCGTAAGCCGCGTCGGGACAAATGAGGACGTGTTGTACGGGACTGTGGACGGATGGGATCAGCGAGGGTATACAATCTGCCGGGTGATGATTGTGTGTTTGTATGCCAGACGCCCCATGTGTGAAAAGGTGTTAAGTATGCGACTAGGGTGTAGATATGTGTGAGTGTGGTTGCAGCGTGTGTGTGTGTGTGTAAATGCATTTACGCCCGCTGATTGCTTATGTTGGTGGTGAAGGTCATGGATTTAATCAAGCTTCATGTCACTCGTCCCAGAAAGGCTGTAAATTATCTATCCCTCCTGCACACACACACACACACACACACACACACACACACACACACACACACACACAGGTACTGTTGGGCCTGTGAATAGAGAAAAGGAAAAGTGGACTAAAAGATGTGCGAATTCTAGGAGGCAGGTTCTTCCACCTGGACGCTGTGCTCACTCGCTCGCATACAGACAGTATTTTTAGGCAAATCATTCATCATAAGGGAGCAAAGTCCACTGGAACAATTCCCCAAAGACCCGAGAGAACACTGAAGAAGAGGTGGTGGTAAATGTGTGTGAATGTGAAAAAGGAAAGTTAGAAAGTAAGAAAAAAAAGGAGAGAAAGAAGGAAGGGGGGAAAGGAAATAAAAAAAAAAAGAGGTGATAATTCTCAAAGGGGTTCTGCTTTCCTCCTTGCTGTCAACCTTCAAGGTGATGGGTGCCTGTGTACTCTCAGAGTGTGTATGTGTGTGTATGTGTGTGTGTGTGTGTGTGTGTGTTTCCTGGCTGCCTACTACAAACTGGCAGGAAAAGCAGCTTTTCTCTTGAGATGTTTCATTTGGAGAGTCCTGGCTCTGGGTGCTGACCTGCCAGAGCTGCACAAAGAACCTAGAGCAAAAAGGACAGACAGATTGCTCCACGCCAAACCTGGCAACCCAACAACTGTCTGATCAGGACTGGGTACTTGGCTGCTTGATCTGCTGTTTTCTGCTCTGCCTTTCCTTTTTTTTTTTTTGCTCCTTTTTTTTTTTGGATCTACAGACTCAACCCTCTCTATTCCACTTTTCCAGGTTTTTTTTTTTTTTAACTCAGACTACTTCCAGTATTTGCCCCAAGGGAACAGTGTTGCTTGACTTGGTTCCCATATGATTAATGATTTGCCATTGGAACAACAGAGGAGAACAAGAAGTCTCAGGAAGTGCAAACCTCATTTCTGGATAGAGTTGGTATACTTAAAAAAAAAAAAAAAAAAAAAATACAAAAATGATCTGTAGTGTACTTAAAGTTTCATTTTGTGCAACGTTTTCCTATGAGATACTGTTTAGAAATTAGTAAAAAGAAAAGCACACCTGCACCGGTTAATCATACAGAGACTGGTGATGTGAATTATTGATGTTTTGCCAATGGATATATTATTCTTTATTGCTATATTTAGTTAGGGTTGTTGAAGGTCGTGCTGGAGGGCCTTATAAGATTGGTCAGGAGATGAAAAAAAAAAAAAAAATTTCAATGTATATAACTTAAAACCAACCATAAATGTACTTTACCGAAGTGATAAATGACTCTTCTAGCTGCAAATGTCTGCTTTTTGTGTGCAATATCGCTCAAACTCATGGCCCGTGGGCCACTTGCGACCCGTGGAACGATATTTTGCGGCCCACGCCTTGATGTGAAAGTTTAATTTATAATCAGATTATATGGATTTGTTCTCCACATTTTATGGTGAATCCTATAGTTCTCCAAACCCTGATCCACAGCCTCCTTCTGCTCCAGTGTTGTATTACACAGAATCTATGGGAATTTTTTATTAACTTTTTTCTTTTGTATTGAACACTGAAAGCTGACACGGCCACCACCCGCACATCATAGTGTGGGTGGTGGCCATCAACTTATTTGAGTTTAAGTATTGTAAATATAGTATATGATTTACGTATAACTTTGTCAATGACTTGACTATATTTGCTATTCACTTAACTCGTAAATAAAAGTCTGACATAAACAGTATTTAACATAAACATTAATTATAATATTTATAGTAGTAGTGACATATATACATTTACATGCTTTTTTGGGGGTCTTGACATGGAATAGTCATAAAAACAACCTGTATTAGACATCAGTGTCTGATTTTAGTTTTTGCAAAGACGCAGGTTTGTTTTTTTTTACTTCAACAAATAGGACTGTATGAACTAATGAGAAATCCAAAAAATATTGGAAAAAATTTATCTTTAAAAAAGTACAAGTACTGCCCTTGTCCAGCCGTGTCCCTCCTGTTCTATCTTAATGTAGATCCATCCTACTCCGATGAGTGACGTGCCCTCATACTCATCGTCTTCCTCTTTTATTGACAACAAACTCCATGTTGTTTTTCCATCTTTGGCAACTGTGACAACTGTTTTCCAATGTCTTAAAGAACCAGACACAACGAGGGAAACATTCTCAGCACTGAAGCTGCAGCGCTGCATGTAGAACAATGAGCTAATTCTCCAATTGCGTCATCCCTCAGGTTCAGGGGGCGACAATGGTGTATATTATGCACGTGAATGTGTGAGATCGCTGCATGTGTTTCTACCAAAGACAAAAAGAGGCCTCAGATCCAGTGTCTTATTAAAAATTCATCCGGTCACCAGAGAGACTGTGTATTTATGCCAATCGATAGCTCTTAGATATGATATAGTACTGCTACTCAGGACACACCCACAGTCACCGTGCACTGATTGAAGAGGGAACAGCCCGGCTGTATCCTCTGGGAAAACACTGTACTTACTGAGATGACTGATTACTTCTCTACTTGAAGGCGTTTCTTTCTTTCTTTTAGAAGGCCTGCGACTGCTACTTATTTTCCTCAGCCGTTCATTTAATGTCGGACAATAAATTCACTAAGCACATAATCATTTACCAAATTAAAAACATGTGCTTAAAGCCGTCCTGATCAATACATTTATATTAACAGTGGATCAAATGACTGAGTGTTGTGTAAGCGGTCGATTGTACAGATTAATGTGCAGAGAATTCTCACTAAGCTTTTAGTGCCTTTTTAGCTCGTCAGAGCTAATTAGCATCTGCCGTCCGTCTCACTTACTTTAACATTTATTTATTTAATTCCACCGCCGCTGCAGTGAACATGTTCCTCTGCACGAAATAAGTGATTTGTTCGGGAAATTGATGACCTTTTGTTTTTTTTTGTTTTTTTTAGATATTTTCTTTTTTTCATCATAATCTTCTCCACCGCTGCCACCCAAATCACAATGTGATCCTTCCTGTGGGTGGCGAACCCACTGGAAGTTATGTGAGTGGGGATGGTGCTATGGCAACGACTCCTTAATCTAAATGTTAACATTCATTCATCTTCTGCTTGTCCGTTGCGGGGTGACATGGGTAGATGGCACCACCCAAATCGCACTGCTTCATACTGTGAGCCTCCCTGTGGGTGGTGAACCCACTGGAAGTTATGTGGGTGGGGATGGTGCTATGATCAGAGCACCACAATGGCAACCTGGCAGCTGGTGGACTCAAACCTGAAGCCATGTGGACCCAAGGGCGCTTCCTTAACCACTGAGCCACCACTGCCATTGTATGTTGTAATAATAATTATTAAACTATAATAATAGTTTCTTTTGCCAACGTTGCTTCTTGCATGTATGGTATATTGTCTTGCTAATGCTAATCACCACTGCTGTCATTTTATTACAGTATACATTTAGTTTATATCTGTAAATGTATTTAACATTTTAAGGTAGTCTTGAGTTTTGTCATTTAAATGGTAGCTCCTGAGTCAAGCCTGGATTTCCTTTGAGTTAAAGTTCAGGCCATAGTTTGCATGCATGGGCAAACTGTGGTCCGTGGGCTACATTAGGCCGATTTGGCCTTCAAATATGGCCGGTTATATTTTTTTTCCAAATTCGTTTCTATTATAAAGAAATCTTTTCTTATTCTTTCCCTGTAACCCCAGCATTTCTGTGGGTGCTCAGTGGGCCGGGACGGCGCTATGATCAGAGCACCTCAGTGGCAACATGGCAGCTGGTGGATTAGAACATGGAGACTTGCAGACCCAAGTCTGCTTCCTTAACCACTAGGCCACCACTGCTGACGAATTTTCATTTTAACTTAACTTCTATTCACATATCTCATATTTCTCGTGGAATTTCATTCTGAGGCTTGAAACCAATCGTATGTGTTGTGGCGAGAAGTGGGGCAAATGAACAGCTCTGGGAATTGAACGACTCCTACACCCAGACACAAGGTTACACCAGGTACAAATGCAACCTTTCGCAGTAGATTTACATAATATGCTATGAGGTCGTTTTTTTTTTCACTATGAGACACGGCGCTCCTGCCAAGTCATAACTATTGAAAATCTGATGAGCTGAACTCAGAGCAGCTGAGAGGGAATCTATCATTAAATCAGCACAATGTAATATCCGTGTTTTTTTTTTTTTTTTTTCCAGCCTCACTCTGCTCTCTCTCCCTGCACTGTTGAGGTCAATTTACGAGAGACATTTGTAGAAATATCTCAAACGTAGATGTAGCCAAAGCCCTGACTGGGACATTATACAGTATGCAGAGTCATGTCTTTCTTGGAAATCATTTAAATCAGTAAATTAAGTTCCTGCTCCACTATTGTACGTTTTTTAAAACGCTGGAATAACAAAACTCTTAAACATGATCTGAAAAATATAAAGACAATTTAAGAATTCTACAATCTAGTCACTGTTTTTCCTACATTCAGATCAACTTA
>JAFBJS010001543.1:26619-44090 GCA_016785265.1 Paraplagusia blochii
ACACACACAAACACACACACACACACACACACACACACACACACACACACACACACACACACACACACACACACACACACACAGTCTTCTCCTTCAACACTAATTAGACAGAGAAGACTATATATATGGAGGAAGAGCAAACTATCCATCCACATCAATGCTGTATCCTGGAAGACCGTCTTGGCCATTGGCCTCCACAGTGCGGACGGTTGAGGGGGTGGATAAGAAAGGGAAGAAAGAGACAAATTAGAGAGACACCAAGGCATTTGGGGGCAGGGAGCAGTGAATGTGGGGCAATGAAGATGAATTCCAGTCCATTGGGGTGTTATTCACACACACACACACACACAATAGTATACGTACGTATGATAAGGTAAGGGGAATTAAAAAACAACAACAACAACGTCAAATTATAACAGGAAAAGTGGCGAGGGGCCACCTTGTACGCTTGTAGTTGTCGCCTCTTTGCATCCACCCATTTATTCAGTGACAGTGTGCCCTACACTAGAGAACAGGCGGTAAAACAAGAACCAGTCAGTAGATACATAATTATGTAATGTACATATTTAATTTTTTATTTTATTTTTAGAACTCTATTAATCGCCTTCGGTAAATTATGCATCTGCATTTAACCCATGTAGTGAGCAGGGTCTGCTAGTGTCCGTAAGTTGCTTGGTAAGATCAGATTTTCCATCAACATTCACTTATTTATCTTCAACGTCTTATCCATCAACGGTTTGCAGGGGCAGTGGTCTCCACCACTGGCAACCAAATCACACCACCACATCCTGTGAGCCTTCCTGTGGGTGGTGAGCCCACGGAAACGGATGCAGGTCAGGACGGTGGTATGGTCAGAGAGTGGCAACCTGGCATCTGGTGGATTAGAACCTGAAGACCATCAGACCCCAGCACGCTTCCTAAACCACTAAGCCACTACTGCCGCAGTGAAAAACAGCTAAAGCAAGTAGAGGCAGAACTGCAGGGGAACACGAACAGTTTGAGATTAACACAAGACAAGGGTTTTGGATATTTGGAAGTAGCAGGAATTCAAGAAAGAGATAAGTCTTAATTAGAAGGAAACATTTTACATTTTTTGAAAACAATAAAAAGACAATAGACCTGTTTATTTGATATATGTTGATAAAGCTATGATAAAGCTATGTAAATGGCTCTAGGTTGTTGATATAGGCTACTGAGTTTCAAATTTGAGAATTTTCGCCTGGTGGCTTGCCTTAAGATTTTGCCTGAAGAAAAAATACTTGCCCTGACTCAAAAAAGGGTGAAAAACACTGACATTGACCTGCAACAACTACTGCAGTAGTGCTGTTAAATAGTGGTTCCCAAATCCTGGGGAGCAGACCAACACCATTACTGGGTCAACTCTTACTGGGCCACATGGAAATTTGTGAATAACTCCCGCTGTATTTATTATCTCATTCTTTAAATTCCGATGCTTTATTTTAAAAGCAGGCTATATCCACTATCTCTTTAAAACATCAACATGTCAATAAGCTAGCCTTGGTTACAAATACAAATGAAATGTATAAAATCATAGCACAGGGTAAAAGAGTAAAGAAGAAGAATTTCAGGAATCCCACTGAAATATGGATTTATTTGTGACATGTTGCTGTTGTCACATGCCATACAACTTCCCTCATGACGCAAGAGAGCCTTTAAAACTGTTTCATCGCTCGGGGAACATGTATCCTGCATAGCAAGACAAGCGCAAAGTTACCATGCAAAGTTGCCACTAATAAATTTGCATCCCCAGTGGCTTAATGGTTATTGTCATTTTTAGAAAATACCAGTGTTTATATCAGTGGGATCATTATAGTTAGTTGCATTCATCAGACATTAATTCACACACCTAACTAACTGGTTCCCACAGGAGTAATAGATTCAGATTTTACTAAGGCCTAACAAAGCTCACCGCCAACAATGATGTCTTGACATGAAAAGACATCACATATTTTCTTTCTGATGTATTTGGTACAGCAGAGGTACATCAGAAACATAGTTCATTTATACTGAAAAAGTATTTTATATATTTTAAAAGTCTTTTACCTTGACTTTGACCTGAATTAGGGAAAGTACTACGGTCTCTTGTGGCTTCAAGTAAAATATTATTGGGGCTCCCACCCTATCAGTGCTATGGGGCCCACTAGTGGCCAGAGAATCTTTATCCAAGAGGAAAAACATACATTTTAAAATATTGAGTAAATACTTCTAGTTTTACAAAGTTTTCTGTGTGCCTCAACCCATAGAAATCCCACCCTGAACTTCCAGACACACTCTTGTCTCCAACCTGCTGCTGTCCCGCCACTTCCCATGCTCTGGGAATACTAAACACCAGGCTTTTTCCCCTCCCAGTGTCTGACCTGCTATAGCTGCGACTGCATTCCCATAGGCCCAGCACAATGGCTGGACCTAAATGGGTTTGAGTGGGAGTGAAAAAAGCTGCATTAACACAGTCCTGACTGCATCAGTGTATATGGGACAGAGTGTCTTTCTAACATGGTGGCCTCTCCAGATCTGCTTTCTTAACCTACCCTTCAATCTTCCCCAGTTTGCTTGTTCCTCATCTCTCATCTCTCCCTGCTTTATTTGATCCAAACTCCATTTTAATCTACCTTCCCCCTCATTATCGCTCCTTGTTTTTCTCTTTCATTAATCCTTTCCTCGTACAATCACTCCTGAATTACTCACTCACTCTGTCTCCTTGTGCCGCCCGTTCTCTCTGTCACCGAGGACTTTGTTAATTTTCTCCCCTCCTTCACTTTGCCTTTTCGTGATAAAATCAGATGCTATTTGTCCATTAAAGGGCCGCGGGGACATGTTATGAAGGGTCTGTAGTAATTGTGCGTTTCCTCATGCATGTGTGTGTCCATGTGAGCAGTAGGCCGGTGACAATGTCCCTCCATTTTCCCACCTTGATGAGAAAATTACCATATCCGATGCGGCGGCTGATGAAAAGTCATCTCAACGCCAATGTTGAATGTAGCGGTTAATGTTCTATTTAGCTACAGTAACCCTAACCAACTCTAATTGATTAGGTGATCAAAAGTAATTGGTATTAGGCCAAAGCAATAGATTAATTTGTCTTTTATGAATACTAATTGACCCCAGTCTGCCCCTGCACCCACACCTCCTCCAGACTCCAGCGCCGTTGCACTCCTTCCCGGAGCGACTGGACCTGCGAGTCATTGTGCATTCTACTCACACCTTCAAACCTTTAATCTGTGTGTGTGTGTGTGTGTGTGCGTGCGTGCATGCTCAGGTGTGCACCAGCAGCAGTATACCCTGTCAGTGAGCGCTGGACTGCTTGTACCCCTGTGATTAAGTATTCGTCTCTCAGCTGTCTTGCCCCCCAGCCTTCAGGAAAAAAACCAACCAATTCTTTTTGACATCCATTATGGCCATGACTTTAGGTGAGCCTGTGGGTAGTGTGTCGATGTCGGTGTGTGTGTGTGCACCTGTGCATGAGCGTGCACGCAGCAGAGTGGTTATATATATATGCTGGTGAGTTCATTTAAGAAGGAAATTGGAACAGGGAAAATGGCAGGTGTTTAGGAATAAACATAAACTGATTCAAAATGATCTAAATTACCTTAATGTACAATTTAGAATCCTGGGCGGGAGAATAATTTGGTATAAAGAGAAAATGTGTTTCCGCTGTTTTAAACCTTGCAGCACTTCAGGCACTGGGTCTCATTCACATTGTATTGGTTAGAACTCATGTAGACCACAGGTCAGACCTACTGCAGAAGCACAAACTGTAGCTATGGAGTCGTGTTCCTACACAGAACTCATCAAGTCTGATAGCAGTAAATATTATATTTTTATTTTTATATTTTTAATTTTTAATTTTAAACCTTTGTGTTAACACCACACATGATGCCCTAATGTCAATAATAAGTGGTTAAGGAGGGAGACTTGGAGGGTTGCAGGTTTGAGTCCACCAGCTAGCAGTTTGCCACTAAGGTCCACTGAGCATGGCACCATCCCAACACAAAATAGCAATAACAATAATAACAACAACAACAACAACAACAACAATAATAAATATCTGGAGCTCTTGATTTACAGCAAGACGGTTGGTCCTGGTGTTGGACCAGGCATGGACAAACAAAGACAAGGAAATGTCCCACTATATGGCATTCATCATAAAATTATTCCTTTTAAATGACAATTTGACACAGCAGTATGGAGCAGTGTGATTTGGGTGGCAGGTGTGGAGACTTCTGCCCCTGAGACCCAGCAATGAATATGGATGAAGCTGAACGAATGAATGGCATTTTCCAGATTAGATTAGTAAGACTCAGACCTGAAGAAACTATGGTTTGAGGACCAGATGTGGTCCGTCTTTCCACGTATTTTATCTTAGCTCACTCAATTGCTCCATCTATCTGCTATCCTTGCATGTTTGTCCAGATTTAAGGACCAGTTATGGAGACCCAGTGGTACCTGTTGGTATATAACTATGGTGGAACATGTTGTCCTCTTGTGTGTGTTGATTGGCAAGTGTGTCAATGTAAAAGTAAAAAAAAAGTTTGAATTAAATCTTATTTAATAGAAATACCCATTGACAAACAATGCTACAAAAATGTATTCTTTTGAATTGTGGCAACAGCAAAGCTATGTGTAAACAATAGTGATTGTGGCTCATGAACTGTGGGCTTAAAACACAGCTCAAAGATAAAAAAAAAAAAAATTATTAATACCACTGAATGGAAGTGTATGAAAAAGTGTAGAAGTGTAATAGGCAAAATGGTGACAGTAGAAAAGGATATATGTTTGGAGAAATCCATCATTACTAATACATTATCTACAGACCAGACTGTTAAGGCAACACATCCTTTCTTACATTGGAAACCAATGTATTCTCCATTAAGGGAAACAAATGAGAAGTCAGAGGCATATCTGTTCTAGTTCCTGGCTTTCTGGCCAGTCACGAGTTGGCATTCAGAATGATTAAAAACAAAAGTTTAATTAAAAATATGCAAATGTACTAACAGTTTCTAGACTATCAATACTGACTTACAGAATAATCCTTTCCCACTGCATTTTGACGACAGCACGTCTGCTTGGTTTTTTTCTCAGCTCGTCCTTTTCACCGGCTGTGGTGGATTTGAATCGGACAATAAACACGGGGTTAGTTTTGACAGTCAAAACAACTGTCCTCTGGCCCACAGACCATCACAAATATAAACAGATATTCTAATGTCTGCGTATGCTTGAAATGGACAAAAAACACAAATTGAGCAAAATACAAGTGAATTTCACCAACGATACTTATAATATCCAACTATAAAAGAAAATGTGCCGTGTCACTGCCATATGAGCAGATGTATTCTCATATATAATTACTCATTACTGGGGTGTGGTGGAGGCTGCTGCAGTAAAAGGGCAGTGTGATCATATCTTAGCCTTTTTCCTCTCAGCCCTGTCCCCCGTGTCCTATTAGAGAAGAGAGAGAAAATCAAACCCTTCAGGTCTTGGAAAATGATCGATTACACTGACCCCATGCGTATTGTGTATATGTAACTTGTCAGCCTATAAGCAAGGCTAATACATCAGCTAACATATTTGTTGACCTCAACATTCCTTTAACAATCCCAGGATGACTGTAGGAAACACTGGGCCGGAATGACAAGTCCATCACTGCGTACCGAGGCGGCGTATTAACAGTCTGCATTTTATTGATGGTCCGGTCTGTTCATCGTCTCCTTCCCTCAGACAGGGACATTCATTGCAGTAAGTGGTTCACTTTACACTGGAGGGACCCAGTTTGAGATCAATGCAAATTAGCTGAAGCGATTCCTGGAGAAGGTGTGAGGCTCCGAATCCCACAACATTTCCCTAATTAATCATTCATAATACAAATCTACATATTCAAATTACACCAGCTTGACCTAAACCTGGGGTGTGGGGGGTGGGGCATGGAAAGTAAATGGGAAAGTGTGAAAAGTTGGGGGAAGGAGAAGAATTCAGCTTGTTCTTATATGAATTCCATTAAACAGATTTGTGTGTTTCTGAAAACATGCTTCATCTTGGGCCTATGACATGTTCACAAAGCGTTCCAGTACTGTCTACATTAGTGCTGAGATTCTCTGCACCAAAGTCTTTATGTCCACAACTGCCAGTCACCAACCTCTGCCCTATTAGAGAACACAGACAGAGCCCTTCTTCCTGCACCTCATCCACGGGTCTTGATTAGGACTTTTGGGATCCAGAGAGAAAGGGCAGGGTGACAGGAAGACGCAGACGGAAGGAGAGACGAAGAAGGTGAAAAGTATGGATTTTTCTTGACGTTTTATGAACCAAGTCCAGTCTTAAGCCTCTCAGCAGGTTTGTTTAAAACAAAGTAGAGGGAAATACAGTGTTGGTGGCAGTGGACGGAGAAAGAATCCTATATAGTATCCTCCGTCTACTTTGTTCAAATAGTCTGATCAAATAAAAGCCTCTAGAGCAGGGGCGTCAACCCCACTTTCACCAAGGTCAATATCGACATTATGGTTGACTTCAGAGGACCAGCCATAACTGAGCTGCTGTACAAATATGTCTTCTTCATGGCAGATGAAAAAAAAAAAACTCTCACTTGTTTTATTTTATAATATCCCAGTATCACATGTCATGAATTGCTCTGTTACTCCAAATTTATCAGAATATGAACATTTTGACTAACAATAAAAAATTTCGGTAAATATCAATCAGACATCATCAAATGAATTTTAGATCAAAGAAAGAAAATAGACTAGATGTGCAGCAGCATTTGCAACAGAAATAAAAAATGACAATGATTTTCTTTGTATATTATGAAAAATTAATTATTTACAACATTGCTAAAAATAAAAACATAAACCCTTCCCAGACATTCCTGAAGGGGGTGACTCACTGGAGAGTATAAACATCTACATCAGAGGTGTCAAACTCATTTTAACCAGCAGGCCACATTGACCACAATGAAGGGTCGTTGTAAATGGAATCCTGTACAGATGTCACTAGTCTATTACCCATTAATACATGTTAATGCGGTTAATAATTATTTAATTATAGTTAGAAGTATTAATTATCGGTTATGGCTGTGTAATAAAACAACTTTTAATTTAACAGGTTACGAAACTCCGCTCTCTGGACAATTTAAGCTCCCACGGGCCATACCAAATGATTTTGGGGGGCCAGTTTTGGCCCCCGGGACTTGAGTTTGACACGCATGATCTACATAAACATCTGTCAAGGACTTCTTGCCTCGGGTTTAACTGGTGCTCTCATCAGTCTGAGGTAACGCTCGAGGCACTAGTCAATTTTTATACCTATCTGATGCTACTAGTTGTCCTGCTCTGTCCTTGGAGGCTCATGATTTGTTTGGTTTTTGTTTTTCCATCATTTACATTGTGTCCCAGATTCTAATAGGTTTGGTTTTCAGGGTAGCTTGTGTACAATAGGTGTATTACCTCAGGAACCACTCTGAGATGACATGACCCACATTCAACAACATGTTTACCTCAGGGAGTGGCCATAGTCTAACCAAGGAAAATAGAACACTCCTCCAGGCAGTGTTAGTCATCTCCGATGGTTTTATGTATCAAGCACCAAGTTTGGTGAATCATTTGTGAATCAATAAGTAAAAGAAACATGTAGTGTGTCTGTTAAAATAAAGTAAAATCCTGTTTTATTCTGCCACAACTGCATACTTCACCACGTGCCTAAAAACTGCAGAAGGATTCATTTTAATTAAGTAAGTGCTTCATTGTTGCATCGTCTTTTTTTCCCCCTTTTTCTTTTTTCGAACAAAGTAGAAAAGACAAAGAGGAGGATCCATTTGGAGGAAGTGGAAATCTAGAATAGGAGTCAGGGTGGGCAGATGAAAAGAACGGCTGAGCTGTCAGTGCAAGCCTGTAATTGAGGGTGGGTGTTCGTTCCCCCCGTGGATTCCCTATACTCTCTGACAGCTGGAAACAGTACAGTCTGTTCACACAGAGATGTAATAATCATCTGCTCCTGCAGACTGGACTCACAAATGAGATGTGGCACATGATCAGGTAAGAGTTTAGCGCCGAGAATAAATGTGCGTTAGAGGCAGCGCGGCCCGGTGTGTGGCTTCTCGGCGCGGTTCGCTAGTGTGACACTTCTGTTACTGAGTAACATGTAAGGCAGGATTTGAATAGTTAATGTCAATGTAAATTATTTATAAAAATTGAGTTTTATGTGGGTTTTAGGGTGGTTCCAATTATTTGGATTTTCCTTTATTTTGGTGAACAACAGAAAATTGCATTGAAAAGGCGTATCTCCCTGAGGAGTCTGGGTCTCTGATCTGGGTCTACTGCAGGGGGAAAAGTGAACTCTAGTCTGTCAGCTCTGCAAATCCAACACATCAATAAACCCAGACTTAAATGTACTCCAGTCTTACACTTGATCCCTTCACGGCAGCCTTTGGAAATTCTTTTTTTTCTCTGCGTCTATCCCCTGGCCATGTTTCCTTTACTGACAAGGATCATGTGGCTTGTAGCATTTTATATAACTGCCACTCCCTCAACTTGAAATGCTTTCCTCTGTAAAAGGAGGGGAGATGGTTCACTAACCCCTGCTACATGAGCCTTTTATGTCATTGGTTTATGAAATGTTGCTAGTTATTTAGAACTGGATTTTTCTGATCTGAACACAATCTTTTGGAATGCTCCAAAAGGGTCTTCAGTATAATGGGTCCCTCAGTTGATTGACTGACAAAGTCAGTCTCAGGTGTGTTCTGTCTCATAAGTGTGGTTGTAATTGAGTCAAACGTCCTAGTCAAAGGTAAAGTCGAGTTAATTTCCGTAAACCATGGCTGCACCCATGTTAATGCAGGAGAGACCCAGTGCAAGGGTCTTGAACTGGTTTTACACAAAGAGATCACTGTGGGAGTGGGTTTTTGGTCCAACCAACCAGCATCACATCTGGCTTTTAATGAACTACTGAGTCTCTAGATTCAGCTGATTGGTCAGTCACTGTGATATGGATAGAGTCTTTATGGAACTGGTCCGAGATCTTTACTGGAATGTGAACCTTCACAAACATTGTATTAAGAAAATAAGAAAAATATTGTTGCAAAACTCCTGTACAATCTTTATGGCAATGTATAAAATGCAGAACTACAGTAGCTTCTTCAAGGCCTAATAAGATTTTTGGTTCACGAGTGTTGGCCCAGTTCAGCATGTGATCACACTACACCAACCAAGTAGCTGGTAGATTAGATTAGATTAGGATTTGATAGAATAGTGATTCTTAGGTTTGTGTGTTTTCCCGTCGTATATTACCTTTGAAGTAGACAGGCTTCTATATTTATGAGTTTACTCCGATATGCTACACCTAAAGCAAGCAGATGATCATATCCATACATCTTCTCTTGTCTTACATGAACTCACCATCCACAGATAGTGTGTGGTTTGTGCCCATAAGTCACTGACCCTGGAGGGGTTTGATGCTCAAAAATACTGCTGCTATTTTGAATGCCAGATACACCGGCACCTTGTCAATATTGTTGTGCGTCTAGAAGTAAAAAAATACACACTGTGAGATCAGAAGTCCTTGTAAGGATTTCCAAAGACTTGTTTTACCCAGGACCCAAGGGAACACCAAATTAGGAGAAAAGATTTCTGGGATGCATCCCATAGGTCACCAAAAAAGAATGTAAGCAGGTGATTTGAGGAGGTTCAGGAGGAGATCCGCATCAGCCAGGGTTCCTCCAAGCAGACCAGGTGTCTGACTTGATGCTGTAATATTTGCAATAAAGTCTTTTGTTTTCAAATAAATTAGTGTCAGCGGAGACTTCTTCACTCTACGTCTCTACATCACTGACACTGAAGTGGAAACCACAATAGAACTTTATTATTATTACCACTGGAGTTCCTTTGGGGGAATTAAGCACCAAAACAATAGCAAAACACAACAGACGACAACATTCGGGAAACATGGTTGCCTCCCTAGCAGGAGCAGTTCTAGGGTCTCTTTGGACTCAAAGCAAGATTTTGCAAGCAGCTAAAAATATATTTTTTGGTCAAGTAACTTGCCTTAATCATGGTTTAACTTAATGTTACTGAAACAAAGCGATTTCCCCTGTTGTCTTCTTCAGTGGGCTAAATAAATCTTAAACAGAACTTTAAAATATGCTTGAACATGTTGCAATAAAATAATTACGACAAACTAACTAAGTCTTGGTTTGTTGGGTTATTTCGGAAACAACCTGTTTTTTTATTTGGTCCAAGGAACAAGCCGTCGGTTCAGGTATGGACACGATTAAAGACAAGCTCCACTGGACCACAAAGACACACTGTCGCTACTCTAATTAGCTGTGGAAAAGAAATGGAAGTCCCATATAGAAGTCTAGCAGCAAACAATTACCAACAATTACCACAACACAGGAGCAACGTAAACAGAAATAATGATAGTCATTATATCACCACAGCTCCACTCTGGAATTAAAATAGAACTTTTTTTTCTTTTGTATTCCCACCTTCACTCTATTCTGACCGTGGACTGACTGTTTGGCCCACTTTACTCTGCAAACCCATGATTATATACGTATAACACACAAACCTCACATAGAAATACCAGTAGTTACAGCTAGGACCAGGATCACGTTGCTGGTCCGCCAACAGCTCAAAATACCTATTACCTTGGACACTTTGACATTTATCACAACAGTGATAGTTAAAGAATAATAGGTACAAATATTACCGTTGTCACGTGAACAATACTGAAAATACATATCTGTGTTACTGTGTTTAGATTTAGTTCTTTATTAAACCACAAGATTCTGTATTAACATTTTTTTTGGTTTTATTGTAATTTAACTTTTACATTTTTCTAATCCTAAATCAAATACAATGATTAGCAGATTTATGGTGGAATGGGATGATCTGTTATTGGTTTTTCCTCCAATAAAGAAAAGCCAATAACACCAAGAACCAATAACAATAAAGAAAAGTCATCAACAGGGCAGTGGTGGCGGCGGTCCAGAGGGTTTTAGGTTTGATTCCACCAACTGAGGTCAACTGAACATGGCACCGTCCCCACTCACACAGGCGTTTAAAAGTGCACTGTGTTCACTTTGGTGATGGGTAAAACGCAGAAGTCACATTTCGTCCTTCCCTTCATTCCTTTCACAAAGCCTAGCTCGTCATATTTGTTAGGATCTCCTCTAAGGTCCTGAGGCCATCGCCTCAGTTTTTGGGGCTAAACTGCTGTAAACATCTGTATCAGTTGATACAGATCACACTGCACTGTACCAACAACCATGCCTGGGATTCCGTGTTGCCCAGGATGTGAACCCCCGTGTTGCAGTCATTAGAGTTCCACACCAATGACAGGGACAGTGACTCTGGTCTGAAGCACCACTACGGTTGATGTTCAAATCAACAATTCCGTGTGAAGATAATATCAGCAAAATCAGGAAGCAGCAAAAGCGAAATAAGTGGGGAAACAAAAACCTCCTGGTGCAGATGACAGCTGTAAAAACAATAATGTAATAATGATTTTATTTTTCTTTGTTTATTTTGTGGAACCCAAGTGTTGTTATGTGGCCTCATCAGAGAATTGGACTCATATTTACTGAGTAAAATCTTTATTTTGCAACAAAATTGGACAGTGTTGTTTTTTTTTTTTTTTAACAAATAGAATTTAATGGCAATTCTGTTGCAGAGGTTCAGTGGAAAAGCCAAGAATGAACACAGAGAGAGAAGGAAGTGTGTTTCCATCTGGGAGTGAAAGGGTTTTAAGTGGCCTGTGTAAAGAGATGACGTTAATTGCTGCTGATTTTCTCCCTCTCCCTTCTGCCGTTATGTGTGGGGTGCCTGGCAAACTAATTTGCTCAGGCAGCATCAAGGTAAATTCAGCATACAATCAGATAATATGCAAAGCAGCCATAATGGCTCGCACTAACCGCAGGATTCAAGGAAAATCTAATCACATGCTTTCTTCTTCTCATATGCAAGCAAATCACAGAGACAAACTGGCAGATTAATAGTAAAGGGGAAAAAAAAGTGTGTGTGTGTGTGTGTGTGTGTGTGTGTGAGGAAACGTACTGTATCTGGAGGGAGGCACGGCTCAGGAGGCTCATGATTCAGAAAGTAGGAGAAGCAAACAAGTCCTGGAGACGTGGTTTTATCAAGTGCATGAAATCCATTCACTTTGTCAATGCATTCTGGGAAAGTGCTGTGGGTAGTGGACCAGGAATGAATGGGCTCCATCTGAGATGGTAATGAGCTCTGACCTTTGAGGGTCAGAGAAGAAGAAACCAGTAGAGATGAACTGATCTGTTGGCTTGTGTTTGATAACAAAAGTACAAAATTAACGCAAAGGCTCATGTTATTTTTTTTTCCTGTCTGGAATGTGCAGTACATTTATCTCAGTTTATCTTTTTTATCATTGTATTGCAACAATTTATTCATTTTCCTCCCAAAACTGGTACAGAAAAACTACAAGTAAAAATGTCTAAACTCCAGTCCATATCTGAGGTTTTCAACAATGAAGCACAGGAGTTCCTGTAGAGTTATTAATTATATTATTTACTATTATTATTTATTATTATTTATGTGCACTAGGGTTTTCTTAAAAATGAAAATATATAATAGTGATATTAAAAAAGTAAGATGTCACAAATGTATGAAATAAGATGAATATAGAATATATAAATACACAGTCCCTGCCACTTTCATTTATTTAATCTTCTTCATCCTCTTACTGGGTTACAGGGACAGTCGTCTCCATGGCTGCCACCCAAATCCCACAGCACCATGCTGTGAGCCTTCCTGCAGGAGCTGTGGAGTATTTCTCAATTTGAAATATTGCTATATTGTGATGTTTTATAGTAAATACACTGGTCAATTTGTTGTGTGCCGTTATATAGTGCGTGGCTATGACATTTATCAACTTGACTGGTTGGAAGTTTACCCTGATGTAAAGCCCTACAATGTCTGCTAAACATCTCTTTGTGTCATTGTGCACCTCTGTGCTGCGTCCAACATAGATGTATGGTTCGTCTATCTTGGCCAGTCTGCACTCCTCAGCTCTCACTCCTTTCTCACAAAGGTTCTAGACACAAAGTTTGGCTCGATTTCTCAAATTGTGCTCATCTTTGTCATTATCCTGGGATCTCCTCCATGTATGTGTGTATTGGGGAATTTGGTTAAATAGGGAAAATCTATGTAAATATACAATATAACTAATATAATATAACTGTGTTGTTATCTCTATTTTGTGGATGTTTCTTTTTGGCAATTGGTCTTTGGACACAACTATTACAAAAAAGATTTCTGTATAAATACACATAAATATATATAAATATATATATATATTTATAAATATATACATTCTGTTTTCATCCACCTATCGCGATACACATTCTATACCAATGTACATTTATTTTTTAATCTAGCAACTCATCTCAACTGGGTTTTTCTGAACACCTAATTCCCAGTTTATTCTCTTAAACACTTCAGAACAAGTGATACCTGGTGAGTTCACACACCTGGTCCCCACCATCAACCTCCACTATCAGTCTGCATTTTAACATATATGAAGTATATAAGTATATCCATCTCATTTCAGTTCACTCCAGTTTCTGGCAGTATTGTTGATCACTTATCACTTCCTTCAGACCCTCGCCCCCTCCACTGTTTTCCAGCGTCCTACACTCTCTGATACATTTGACACCTTGTTATCTGCCTGTCTATTTCAATAAAGTCAACATAAAAGTCTTTGTCCTGCTATTTCGCACAGCCTGGAGGGAGGTGTAGGAGTGAACGTCTAGACCATCCACTGAGGTTTTCATATCAACTCCAGTTATAACTGCACCGCAAGCTGTGGATGTCAATCTTTACATAACAACACTCACACAAACGCATGCGTTTATGGGAACACTCCTCCATCCACTTGTGACTGACAGCCGGGGGTGGACATTTGCCCACTCGCTCTGATTGTGGAAGTCTGTCAGTTGATGAGAAGAGGAGCAGTTCATAAACAGTTCAGCTAAAAGCTGGAGCAGGAACCCTCTTAGAAATCAAACACCAAATGCCTGAAACTGATCGTGCCTTTCTCCGGATTTTTATATTATTACACATAATCACATTGATGATTTAATGATGTTAGTCAAACTAGTTGAGCAAATATTCCAACTCCTGGGTCACAATAGATACTAAAATTCAACATGTGGCCCGACTCAGGACCAGGTAGATGTAGGATCTGTAGGAAATAAGATAGATGACGTGTGAAAGTCATTTAAAAGGGTTGAATGCTAATGCTTTAAGCCTTGACTACGCCATCTATAGGGAAAATGTGGACATTGAGTGAAAAAGGCCTCCTCCTCTTTGTTTCCTACCTGGTAGCTCCATCTCTAGGATCATTCTTCTTCTGTGTTGTCCCTCCAATCACCTCATTCCTGGTCCTGTCCATCCTTGTCTCTCCTAAAGAAAATCTCTGCATCTTTAACTCCTCCGCCTCCTGTCTTCTACCTTTTCCAACCTGTCCTGTAAACCTTTCCCTTCTCCTTAGCTGACTCTCTTCTATCACAGATCACTCCTGACTCTTTTCTCCAGTTGTTCTATCCTGTCTGTCCTCTATTCTTCTCCTCTCTTCCAGTCTCCACTGCTCTGAACAGTCCTCAGTATCTTAACTCCTCCACCTTCACCACCTCTGCTCCTTGTAACCTCACCGTTTCAAGGGTACACCTTGTTGATACGACTAACCTTCTAACTAACCAATCCTCTTCTCTCCAGTGCAATACCTGATGTAGTCCCACCGCCACCTTAAAGTCTTCTGTCCTTCCAACAGCACACCTCACCACCGTTGTACTGTTCTCATACATATCCTGCACCAATCTAACATACTTCTCTGCCACTCCTGATTTCTCTGTAAAAAATTAGTTCCTCCCTTGTTACCCTGTCGAAGGCCTTTTTCTAAGTTTACAAAAACACAATGCAGCTCCTTCTGACCCTCTCTGTACTTCTCCATCAACATCCTCAAGACAAATATTTCATCTGTGGTACTCTTTCTTGGCATAAAACCATACTGTTGTACTTCCATACCTCCACTAGCATGACATCAGGACCAACTGCCTTTCCACTCTTCCTCCTCTTTAGGGCCTCTCTACCATCATCCTTGCTAATCTGATCCTAATAGTTTGTGGCTCTTCATTCCAACTTTCCCATTCATTCATCTTCCTCATTTAGCAGCTCCTCAGAAAACTCTTCCCATCTAGTCACGAGACACGAGCCTCAAGAAATGTTTTAAATGCTTTAAAAACATTTCTGAGATAAATAAATGTTTTAAAATCAAACTTTATGTCTTGGAGCTATTAATAGTGAACAACTTTAGAGAAAACCATTAGCATGTCTGCGGTATATTGAGCTCGGCAAACATGCACCTAGTTGTCATAAAATAGCCACAATACCATAAATAAAGTCTGGACCAGAGGAACATCCTGGTCTTTCATTAATGTTCAGGTTCGCAAGCA
The DNA here is from genome assembly GCA_016785265.1 of Paraplagusia blochii. NCBI lineage: Eukaryota > Metazoa > Chordata > Actinopteri > Pleuronectiformes > Cynoglossidae > Paraplagusia > Paraplagusia blochii. The sequence continues at coordinate 42,107 of JAFBJS010001543.1, forward strand.
ACATCAGAAGCTAAATATGTTTCAAACTGCTTTCATGAACATAACATTCTCTGGTGTCTTTTATTGTTTCAAAACCAGGCAAACATATTTGAAGCCACTTCCTGTCACTATTTAATGTAACACTAAACATTGATCCTTCCTTTTTTTTATCTGTCTATCTGTTACCAGGTCTCAGGGACAGCAGTCTCCACGACTGGAAGCCTGAGAAACTGATTGCTTGCTTTGACAAGAAAAAAAAAAATAACACAAAAAGAATGAACAAAGAAAGACTAGCTAATAATAACTTTGACTCTGACAATGTAAAACTGTACAAACTCATAAAGAAGCAGCAGCTTTGGAATCAATTAATCAAGCTTTTTCAGTGTCGAGATTAGAAAAAAAGTGTGTAGTGAATTAGTCTTTGGCAAAATTGCTGAGTCACATGATCCTTATCCTGCTCTAGTTTTCGAGAATCAAAACGTGAAATAACTTAAGATTTCAGCAAAACCTGATTATTACGATATCACAGTTTTCAAATGTATTTTTAGAGCATTACATTCTATAAAACAAAAACTTTTACTTTTTCAGGCGCTACAGGACATACTAGTGAAAAACACGTCTTCTCTATTCTTCCGGCAGCAGAAACAAAGACAAAAACAGATTATGGAGCCCGGGATGGAAGTCCTCCTCATTAGTCTTTCATTAAATGCCGTCTTTAAGGTTACTTTTCGATGTTATTTAACTTTAATGGCGCCACACAGTGCCCCAGATAGTAATCTACTTATGGACATGGAAAGAAAAAGAAAGGAACAGAAGTGGGAAACAGCAGAAAAATAGAAATGAAAGAGCAACAGAGACAGACAGTAAGAGGGAGATATAATCAAAAAGATTTTGGAGAGGAAGCAGAAGGGGAGGCAGAGGCAGACAGACTGAAGCAGCGTTAAAGCAGCGCAGGGTTAAAAGGCTCCGTGTCTGTGTGTTGGGGCTACAGTGCGTCATGTCTGGTGTAGCTCACACAGCCGTCACAGTTGCTACTGTCACACTGACATTTGTCGCATCCAGACGCCACATTCACGCTGTGATCTCAACGTCAGAATGACAGCGAGTTCCCTACGAGTTTAACGCGTTCAACACACGCACAAACATCCAAATGATCACAAATCACGAACTCCCGTTTTTCCACCGTAGCCCTAAGCGACGTACGTCTATATATTATTTATACATTTTTATTTTACGGTCACAACATTCCTCTCATCTGATTGGACCACTCTGATCTATAGGTGAAAGACAGAGGCGATGCCTGTGGTGAGGAACCATAGATCAATATCCCAGAAGGGGAAAAAGCTGCAGCATGATGATCAGACACAGACTTGCTAATATTGAATATCTGAACAATTGAACTTTGTCCAGGGAATTGCCTGGAAATTGTCTTCAAAATGTATAAGCTGCAGAACTACCTGATGAATAAAGAAGGAAAACCAAGGAAAACTGATTATATAGTAATAATACAGTGATGAAAGAGTTTAGGTCACGCATTGGGCAAACTCTTTCACTAGGGGGCCACAGTTGGTCATAAAATTGGACACACGGGCCAAGATAGGACCAAGTAGATACTGAGTTAACATGAAATAAGATATATGGTTTGTAAAAGTCTTGCATAAATAAAAAAAAGCCTTCTGTGCTAGTCTGGTGCAGTGTGATTTGGGTGGCAGTCGTGGAGACTGTTGACGCGGCCGTGGCTAAACAGATAAAGATGTATGAATGAATGATGTCTTATCAATCGTAATCGTTTGATAATCCTTCTGTCTTTAATCTTTAGTCCTTCTGGAATAAATAAAATAATCAGTACCATAATAAGTCAGGTTATTAATATTTTACTTATGGTCTCAGATATGGGACTGATGTCTATCACCGTTTTCTCATTCAATTCGGAATCAAATACTGAAGTAGGTCATTCGGGATTTGATCCCGTATTAACTAATCAACATTCGATTCACTTTGCATT
>JAFBJS010001543.1:51695-94858 GCA_016785265.1 Paraplagusia blochii
TGTCTGTCTGTGTTGTGGTAGGTTTGGTGTCTCTCTCTCTCAGCCTGTCTGTCTGTCTGTCTGTCTGTGTTGTGGTAGGTTTGGTGTCTCTCTCTCAGCCTGTCTGTCTGTCTTTCTGTCTGTGTTGTGGTAGGTTTGGTGTCTGTCTCTCTCAGCCTGTCTGTCTGTCTGTCTGTCTGTCCGTCCGTCCGTCCGTCTGTCTGTGTTGTGGTGGGTTTGGTGTCTCTCTCTCAGCCTTTCTGTCTGTCTGTCTGTGTTGTGGTAGGTTTGGTGTCTCTCACTCTCAGCCTGTCTGTCTGTCTGTCTGTGTTGTGGTAGGTTTGGTGTCTCTCACTCTCAGGGCTCACAGCACATTTCTGCCGTCCACTGGCCGTCTCTAAGTGGATTACATTCCCTGAGACCCTGGGTTTAAGTCCAGTCACAAAGAAGTCTGGACAAAACACGTCCATGGGAACATGTCTGAGGGCTGTCTCTTATACACATCTAGATGTGTATAAGAGACAGGGTGATGAGGGTGGAGGTGATGTTACCTTGTGTGTGTGTGTGTGTGTCATCCACCCACCTTCTCCCCCTTCACTCCTCTACAGTCACATTTTGATCCCACACATCCGTGACAGGCCTGTGGGCAGACGGAGGAAACAGGGATTCACTGAACAAGTCCAGCCTTTCATGGAGGAATCGAACCCCAAACCCCTGGTAAAAATACAACAGCGCCCTCCTAATGTTAAGTAGTGAGAAACAGAACAGAGCTGTGGGTGAGGAGGGGAGGGCGGGGGGGGGGGTGTTGACCAGGGATTAGAAAGTCAAGACTCACACACACACACACACACACACACACACACACACACACGTTCTCACAGTCTCTTGCCTAGAAAAAGACAAAGCTGCAGTTCTATCAAAACGCCACCAGAGGGAGACAGAGGACTTTCAAAACTAGACTTCAGAACTAGACTTTGGGTTCCTGGTTCCCTGGTACTGTCGCTGTCACTGGCACTTGTCATCACCCTGGTGCTTCGACCAGCTTCATCTCCAACATCTGAGCATCATCTCCCTCCTCTCTGGCTGTTTCTTTCATCTGCACCTTTCATCTCTGAGACCTCTCATGACCTTCACAGTTTCCTTTGATCTTCAAAGGAAAAATAAACTCATTGTTGTTTTTTCTGAACATGATATGGAAGTGAATGTGACTGCAATCTCCGACTCCTTCTCCTAGACCACAGAGAAGATCCATGACTTCAGCTCACACATTCATTCACCCATCACCAGTTTACCTTTAGTGACACCAGGTGACCACACGAGGCAACAGCGTGCCAGCAGACTGTTAGGCGTTCTGTGTCTCTTTCCTACATCTGTAAAAACACACTCCCTCGTCCTGGGCTTTTCTTCAACGTTCACTGAAGTGCGAACCTCAACAGGCAGCGACGTGTTTGATGGCGGTGCTGCGTGATGGAAGCCGATGGAGGAGCGGGCGTCAAAGATCTGGAACAGCAACGGAACATTCCGCAGAGCCACGGTCTCCGCAGCCGAAACCAAATAATACTAATTCATCACGATCTCTTCCTCCACGGTTCAATCATGAATCAACCCTGACAACAAAAGCTGTGGCTGCAGGGAAGACGGAGAGAGAACCTGTCATTAACGGACAATTAACATCAGCAACTTAACGGGCAATATTTATATCATTAGAACAAATTCCAACACGTTGTCAGGAGTTGCCCAGAAGAATGCGATCGTTGTTGCTGCGTGCCCATCACTGACATCTTCTGGTCAGGGGGGATTTTTTTTTTTTTTTTAAGAAAAATAAATGTTAGCTGCAGCAGCAAAGCTTCACCACAGGAGGCAGCAGTGGACCACCAAAAAAAATCACTTTTTTTCTTAGCTGCTGAAGGAGCGTAGAGAGTGAGAAGAACCGATGGTATCAGTGGAGTGTTTTGAAACATGGATTCACTCTGTGTCGGCAGGCGCTGAGAACGTGGCCGACGTCTGTAGCTTCAACCACTCCTCCTCAGCAGCACGGTGTATAATTTGCACATTTCGATGCGTGCACACGTACATACTTCCTATTCTCAGCGGTTCCTACCCCACCCTGGCCCCCACCCTGGCCCCCACCCTGGCCCCCACCTGGTCCCGCCCTGCCCAGAGCGCAGGCCCAGACTTGCCGGTCGTCTAACATCAGACCTGTAGGTGTCTGCAGGCACAGAGAAATTAGAGAGGCAACGGCGGTTGCCAGGTGAAAACCTAGATATGTGTCGCCTCAGGACACGGTTCAAGCCCCAAACCCGCTAACCCATAACGTCACATCGGAGGCATTTGGATGAAGTCAAAGATTAAAGCTGCGCTCGGCAATTTACAAAATACAAGGAACAGGAAAAGCACAGGATGTTCCATGATGGAGAAGATACGCTGGTTCTACTCTGGTGCTGGATCACGTCCTACAGACCAACTTCTTGCTCACTTTGGGCCGATTCGCGACAAACTTTCCTGTTTTTTTTAACTGGTCTTTATGCTAACATTTCCTTAGCTCGTTGGAGCTCCACCTGATGACGCCGCGCTCTTCTTCACTCATTCATTCATCTTATCTTCAGGAAGAAGAACCTCCGCTCTCTTCACTCCATCTTTTGTGTCAGGTGTCTGTTGTCCCCTGTTGTTCTGGACACCAGGGGGGAGTGTTTGTCCAAAGGACACAGGAATGCTGCACATTCACTGTTGACACACGTGCACGCTCACACGTGCGCTAAAGTGAGTCAAACTCTGCAGTCTGACAACGTGAGGCTGATGAACTTGTAGCTTCTCTGTTGCTTGGAGAAAACACACACACACACACACACACACACACACACACACACACACTCGACCCTCAGATCAGACTGTGACCATAGGCTTAGTTGCCATAGTGACCCAGAAAAACCAGAGTCTGTCTGTAGACTGTTGTCTGTTGTGTCTGTAGACGTTATCAGTGATCAGTCTTCTGATACAGAGGAGGAGGAGGAGGAGGAGGAGGAGAGGACAAGTGACGGGTGGAGAAATGGAAAAGAGAGTTGATGATGAGAGTCAAACTCAATGACCACGGAGTGACCACCGGGGGCAGCACTGTACAGTGTTTCTCTTACGTTAAATAAAAAAGGGTGTTTTTCATCTGTTGTGTGTTTGTGTGTTCACCCAAGGAGTGGAGTCACCTTCACCTCCTCATCTTCACCTCCTCCTCCTCCTCCTCATCTTCACCTCCTCATCTTCACCTCCTCCTCCTCCTGTTTTCCTGACCAACAACTTTGTTTCTCTCCTTTTTCCTTCTTCTCTCAGAGAACTTTCACAGACACTTTGGCAAAAACACCATCAGAAGCCGTTCTGTCTCCATAACCTGAGTCCGTCCAAAATGGACAGTGAGGAAATGGTCCCTGTCAACTGGACCTGGGTCCAGTTTCTGAGACAATACTAACACAGGATTAATAAACTTTTACCTGTCTGTCTGTCTGTCTACTTATCTCTCTTGCTGTCTCCTAGTGTCTCGCTCTCTGTCTCCTGGTGTCTGTCTGTCTCTCTGTCTCTGTCTCACTAACACAGACCTGTGTAGGAGTTCATCTGTTCTTCTCTTCTCTCTCTCTCTCTTTTATTCCCTCATTATTTCTAATAGTCTCTCTCTCAGTCTGGTCCACATGTTTCTGTCATCACACCACGGAGGAAGTCGGGGTTTCCTTCAAACACCACTGGGGAGGGTGTGTGTGTGTGTGTGTGTGTGTGTGTGTGTGTGTGTGTGTGAAGGTTGTTTTCCAGAGAGCAGCTTCTGTGGACCTCCTCCACTCTTGGACCAAAGTCCACACAACAGTACATTTATATTAGGAAGGTGTTTGAAGACAACGTCTTTAACCAGACCAGGACCACATCATGTTTCACTGTGTTGTTAGAACTTTTATCTCCTTCCTTCAGCAACCGCCTTCACACATCACACAGTCATGTGACCAAACCCACTGGGACGACCCATCAGAACCCTCACAGATGAACCCAGGACCAGGTCCAGCCCTGTCTCCTCTCAGATCTGAAGAGTTTTCTCCCAAAATATCTTTACGTCCAGTTGCCACGAGTTTGTTCTTATTTAAGACAATATTTTCAGGCGTCAGAACCAGCACCGAGACAGAACTTCAGACTCATCCTGACTGAAACCCAAACACAGCTTCAGCCTCAGGTGTTTGACCCTGGACCTTCAGGAGTCTGTGACGTTAGAACTAATCCTCTGTGTGTGTGTGTGTGTCAAACACACACAGAGATTGGAGTAAATAATGAAGTTTCTAATAAACAACAGTTATTTACTGAAGAGGAGCAGAGGGAGCAGGCTACGGAGGGAAGGAGGAGGAGGAGGAGGAGGAGGAGTAAGAGTTTGTCAACGCTGTGAGAACAGCAGCCCAGAGGTGAGTGTGAACAGAGAAAGGCTGGCAAACCTGTTACACTCTTTAGTATTTTATCATATTATTGTTATAATTCGCTCTTTCTCCTGCAGTACCTCCACCTCCCCATTAGATGGCGGAGAAATGCTCACCTTCTGATTGAGGATCACCTGCTAAGGGGGTGCCACTAGGGGGGGCATGAGTTGCATCCAATGGGATATTTTATTCAAGTGTCACTAAGTGTCACTGCTGTAATGGCTAAATGATATTCAGCCACTAGGTGGCAGCAACTCAGACAATGGTTTGTACAGATTGTGCTACATCCATGTGATCAGGTTCTCTTTAATGTCGTGGGTGTGGTTTCGCACCCCCCCATCCTTGACCCTGACCCTGGTGGGTCGTGGCCCTTTGTTATGATTTGTGACCTTGACTGGACAACGTGGACAGTTTGTCCTTGACCCCGTGACAGCTGACCAATCAGGGTCACTGATACCAATCAAAAAGACTGAAGCTGAACTCCCAGGAAACATGAGAGTAGATGAACTGAACAAATCCAAATGGTGGCTCAAAACATGGCTCGTGGCCCTGCGATGGTACGAGGAGGTAAAGGTCATTGAAAAGAAAAAGAATGTTCTGGTGAAAAGTGAGAGAGGAATAAAAGCCTTGAGCTCCACCTCCTGGTGATCTGCAGATGTTTATCACAGGATGTTATGACTTCACACACACACACACACACACACACACACACACACACACACACATCAAAGGATCTCCAATGACTTTGGTTTAACAGCTGAACGGTGACTGTTCTTCACCATGTTACAAAGAGATGAATATCTAGACACACACACACACACACACGCGCACACACACACACACACACACACACACACACACACACACACACACACACACACACACACACACACACATCAACCTTTGATACGTCCATGTGTTAAAAGAATAATCCTTAAAAGTCATTTAAAGAAATTTTAACATATGTCATATACTTTGTAACCACCAGGGGGCGCCTGGGAAATAGCATGTATTAGAAAACTTTTTTTTTCGTGTACTAGTAGTGATGGAATACACCACCAGGGGCAGCAGTGAGCCAAATTATACAAAATGAGGTTACGTATTTGTTTTAGGTTGCATAGGTTACGTGGGTCATGTATTTATGTTATAATTATTTTTTAATTGAGTTGTTTATTAGTTTATTCATTTCTTCATATAAGTATATTAATGACCAGCAGGGGGCACTGTGGTTGTGTTTCTATGGTCAGGAGTAGATTTAAGATAGAAAGAACTTAAACGGTTTCTTCATTGTTTTAAATGGAGCACAACGCAGTAAATATGTACATTAAAATGACGTCACCAGGAGGGGGCGCTACTGATACATATTTTCCCTCTGTAGTTTTTCGTTACCCTGACTGAGGGTCTGAGGACAGAGGACGTTACCAGCCCTGTCTGACAAATCTGATTGATTGATTGATTGATTGGCTCCGCCCACCTAGTGTTGAAACACATCAAGCTGATCTCAGTAACATCGACGTCATCTACGTCATTCCCGGCTTCAGTTCATGTCCGAGACAGCGCTAACCACGCCCCTGTCAATGGGGAGGCGTGGTCACCCACTGTGCTCATGAATATGTAATGAAGCTGGTGAATATTCATCGGAGCGAGAGGAAAACTGAGGTTGAACACACGTTCACGCACAGGCCCAACCGGCTGATGCGTGCACGCGCACCGGTGTTTCCCGGACGGAACCGAACTGTAGGTTTGAGAAGCTGTCACTGCCGCGGCGTGTGCGCGCGCCACACGTGCGACTTCAGAGATGTTTTAATAATGAAGAAAAGTCGGAAGAAGCGCGTTCCCGAGGCAGATGATTCCGTCCCTTATGACGCGAGCGAGCTCATCGCACGCACGCGCGTACAGTAATTCTGACAAAACATGACAGTGGAGTGTGCGTGAGCACGTGCGCTGGATAGAGAAGGGTTAGAAAGTCTGAAAACAGTTTATTTTATTTCCCAGTGCACCTGACCGGGGACGGTGCGCGTGACCGAGTCCAGAGAGACGGGACCGCTGCCGCTGCCGCTGCCGCTGCGGATGCCGCTGTTAGAGAGCGGTCGTCTCTAAATCTGCGCCCAAAGTTGTTGATCGTGTGCGTTAGAGTTGACGCTCGCACTTACCGCAGAGTCCGTGAGCCGCAGCGCGACACTCAGGGTGAGGGCGAAGAGCAGCGGGACCGCCGAACTCTTCATGGTTCCGCCGCGGCGCAGGAGACTCTCTGGTTCCGCCGCCGCCGCCGCTGCCGCTTCTCCGCTAAGGCGTAAAACTTTCAGCAACGTGTGCGCGTCTCTAGGCGCGCGTCATGACCCTGCGGATTTCTCTGTGTCTCCTTGACTGGACTCTACTGTGGAAGAGTTTCTTCACTTCAGGGACACACGTCCTGCTCCTGCTGCTCCTTCTCCTACTGCTGCTGCTCCTCCTTCTCCTGCTGCTGCTCCTGCTCTGGCACCGTGCGCCTGTGTGCTCCCTCCCTCTCTCTCCCTGCCTCTCTCTCTCTCTCCCCCTCTCTCTCCAATCCCAGACGGATCTACATTTCGGCACCCCTCCACCCTCCACCTCCTCCACCTCCTCCACCTCCTCCACCTCCTCCACCTCCTCCTCTCTGTGATTTCCACTGCAAAATCAGACCTCAGTGGTTTTCTGTTTATTCCTGTTCTAATCCCAGATCCTTCTAATCCAGATTGTCATCATCTGCAGCTATGAGTCAATATCAAAGTTTCCAGACTGAATCTAGATCCTCAGACTGGCGGAGGGATACCTCGACCCCCACCCCCCCGACCCTCCTTCTCCTTCTCTGTCCAATCCTTAACCAGGAGCCCGCGGTCGTGCACGCGCACACGCTCATCAGAGAGACAGTTTTGGTATAAAGACTTTTGATTTGACATTTTCATTTTACTATGGGTCTGGACTGCAGCTATGAGTCAATATCAAAGTTTCCAGACTGAATCTAGATCCTCAGACTGGCGGAGGGATACCTCGACCCCCCCCCCCCCCCCCCCCCCTCCCCTCCTCTCCTCCCTCCTTCTCCTTCTCTGTCCAATCCTTAACCAGGAGCCCGCGGTCGTGCACGCGCACACGCTCATCAGAGAGACAGTTTTGGTATAAAGACTTTTGATTTGACATTTTCATTTTACTATGGGTCTGGACTTGTTGCATTCCTGCCAGATTGAAGAAGGTTAAAGACTCTGTCACCTCTGGAGCTTCTTCACCTGTGCTCCACCTGTGCTCCACCCTTTTTTAATAAACTGATGTGACTGAACTCCGTCTGCAACCAAGACACATGTCCAGATGTCTGATTCCTGTCCTGTTTTGCAGCCACAGGCTGGTTGCTCCAGGGAAACATCTCAACATCAGTGTGAAATGTGCAATAGCCCAGAATGTCAAAGAAGAACCTTCTGGTCCAGTAGATCAGGCAGCTGAGGTTTAATCTCCTCTTATGGAGTTTAGTGTTTCAACAGTCGGGCTGGGATTGGGAATTCTGTGGGAAAGTGATCTGTCTTCTGACAAAGACTGAGGTGTGTCCATAAAGCAGACAATAAAGAGGTCTTTATGTGTGCAGATGATGTTAGGACCAGAGAAGCACAGGGTTCATGGACCACACCTTCTCAGGAGAGATTTTTCCAGACAGGTCTTTCTGGAGAGGTTCTTTAGAAGGACGGTCTCACAAGGGACAGGTTCTTCAAGAAGAGTTCATCAGTGGTGGTTCTCCAGAGATGATGCACCAGGAAGGGTCTTTGTCTGGGACTTTGTCCTGTCCTCATGTTGGACTTGAAGACCAACTGTAGGGTTCCTACAGAGAACCAGAACCAGAACCTCATCACCACCACCAGCAGTGACTGCTCCAACTTGGACTGGACTTGATCAAACTCTCCGCTCTGAGCCCTGTCTGCGCTTGCGGTTGACGCGCACGCGCAGGCTCCTCCCCCTGCTCGGCCCCGCGGCGGCTGGTGCAGGAGAACAGAGTGAAGCTCCACAGGCTGCAGGCACAGCGGCAGCAGCCACCTTTCAGCGCCGCGCGGACTTTGGGTGAGTTTGACAGAGAAAGTCTTCTCGCGGCCCGGTTCCGAGCTGAGCAGATGTGTTCTGGAACCTCCCGTGTCTCCGTCTGTCCCCTCAGATCACCCACGGCTGGACACCGGTCGGCTCCCGGAGCCGCGTCTGAAGAAGGAGAAGAGTCGGAGGTTCGACCTGCGCGTCGGCGCGTCAGACTTTGACGCGGAGAAATGAGAATGCTGTGAGTGCGAGTTCGCTGGTTCGACTCCGGACCCGAGCTCTTTCTGCCCGCGCTGCTGGTCTGTCGGTTCTGGTTCGACGCTCTTCTGATTTCCACGTCTTTCCTTCTGCTCTCAGGGTTTGTGCGGTGGCGGTGGCGGTTCTGCTGCTCGGACCTGCGCACGCAGTGAGTCTCACATGTTCATTTCATTTGGAACTTTTTGGGTTGTTGTTTTTTTTTTAATGGGGCAGAAGGTGCCGTGACACGTGAACGCACCACGAGAAGGTGAAACAAATACAGTGAAACCGAACAGACGCGTTCATCACATCCTCCACTTATACAGTATATATGTATATATGTATGTTTATATATATTTGTGTGTGTGTGCGTTTATTTAGTGGAAATACGTTGATTTGAAGTGACGTGAACGTGATGATGTAGAGGTCACGTGACGATGGGATTTCACCTCCTCTAGAATAACTGACTATTGTAACAATCATTCCTGTTGTAACAGTCACGTTACACCATGACATTATCATCACTTTATTATTATTATTATTATTATTATAATTATTTTCTTAAACCAAAAAGAACTCATCAAACTTCTCCAGAACTTTCCTTCTTCTCCTTCTTGAATCCATGTTCTCAGAAAGTGCAGCCTCAGGCTGTGAATGTTTGAACCGCTCGCTCTCATCTGCATACCAGGCCACGCCCCTTGGTGCATATTCAGCAGTATGGAAACGAACCACGCCCACAGGTCGGTTCCACGGTGGTTCCGTCCAAATATGTTTGTAGCTGGAAAGATCTGATCTCTGGAAGATCTCAGTCACCGTGGAGGTCAGAGGTTTTGGACCTGCTTGTCTGGAGGGTTGTTTGTGGTCTTTGATGAAGGTTCTAATGCACCGATGCGGGCGGGGCCAAACCGTGGGTCCCGGCCTTTGAGCGTCTCTTAATTTCATGGTCATGTTGTTTAACCCTGTGTGGGTCTCCTGTCCACGGGCCAGTTGACATGAGAAGATGTGGACAGGAAGTTGTTCCATGGACGGAGAGGTTCATTTGATTCTTCTCATTGTGGAACTTGTTGGTTCACAGTCTCCGACTGGACCCAGGTCCTGGTCCTGGTCCTGGTCCTGGTCCTGGATCTTCCTGGTTTTGTTGCTCTGTTCCCTCCTTTGCCTCCACCCTTCTCTCCTCTCTCCTCATCTCTTCAGTTTCCTTGTGGTCACGGTCTCCCCTGACCCCCACCTACCTCCACCCCACCTCCACCCAGGTATAGAGACACCACATACTGTCTGTATTATGTCAAACACCGTCAACCTCCGGCCCGGGGGCCCAATGTGGCCTGTTTGACATTTTCTTCCGACCCACAACATCAATTAAACAACCATTAATTAATTAATCAACGATATCATTACGTCTCTGCTATGCTAGCATGTCCACAGCAGCTAACGTAGTCATTGGACTTTTATTGGTGACAATTGTTCGTCATTCATCTTGGGTGAGCACAGAAGCTCAGTCCATCTGGACTGGACTGGACTGGACTGGACTGTGTCCAGGTCTAGTTCCCATTGGTTTCTCTTGTTGGTCTGTGGAAAAAGATTTCCTGTCCAGAGGAACTGGAAGGACGGAATAAGGACCAAATCCTAGTGATGTGGGTTTCATTCCTAGTTTGATGTCTCACGTGTCCAGATCATTGACCTTTGGTTGCTCCAGGTTCAGTGTCTACACAAATTTGTAGAGGATTTTCAGCTAAATTTAAGTTTGTTCAAGACTTTGAGTTTGACACATCTGTCCCTCCTCATGTCTCTTCATCCTCGCCACTTTCCTCCTTCTCCGCTGTCCTGCCCTGAACATCCCAACTCTTTGTGTCTTCACTGTGTCCCTCTGTCCTTCTGTCCTGGCTCCCCTCCTGTTCTCCACCTCCTCCACCTCCTCCACCTCCTCCTCCTCCTGGAGTTAAGTGTAAATTCCAGCAGAGCCTGGCAGAACATGTCCCACTGTGTCTGGTTTCCCTGCAGGTGCTTTTTTTTCCCCCTGTTCAACATTCCAGAGTTAGTGAAGGTGAGGAGACTGATCAGGGCATGATCCCACATCCACCCTCCTCCGCCCTGCCTGGATGAAGCCACTGTTTCCCTTCCAGTTGATTTATGCTCTCGTCCTCCCTCCTCCGCCTTTTTCTGGCATTTTCTCACCAGACGTTGTCAATAAAGCTGCTCTGGATCAGATTTATGGCTTCAGTTGGTTTAAACCATTAACACCTTTGAGAAGAAGACGAAGACAAAGAAGAAGACGAAGACGCAGTGATCATCAGTCATGTAGATCTTCTCCATGTCCTGGGTCAGTCAGTGATCTTCTGACAGCTGGTTGTTCAGGTCCAGAAACACACACTGGAAAAGTCTGATCAGAGTCAGGACACAGGCTGTGAGCGCCACCTACAGGACAGAAAACCAGGCAGAGACACTGACGGGAGTTCAGTCAATGGACAGATACAGACAATACAGACAGACAGAGAGAGCGAGAGAGAGAGACAGGTAGTGGGATAGTTGGATGGACAGAAAGACAGACAGACAAATAGACAGACAGACAGAGAGACAGATAGAGAGAGAGACATGTAGAGGGATAGTTGGATAGATAGACAGACAGACATATAGATAGATTGACAAAAGGCAGACAGACAGATAAATAGACAGACAGACAGACAGACTAAATCTTCCACCAGACTGAGACTGAGTCACAGTGGTGGACAGTCTGTTGCCAAAGAAGCTTCATCAGCTTCTTCTTCTTCTTCTTCTTCTTCTTCTGCTTCTTCTTCATCTTCACGTCTTCTCCTCTCAGGGTGAAACCATAAATCCGTGCTCATTAACGCTGACAGCTCACAATCACAAACATTTTGTCTGACGACGCTGACGTTGTTAAAACCTAGAGGAGCGTCAGCACATTCTGCCACTGGAAGGATTTCAACCTTCGCACAGATTCCCAAATGTTTCTGTGAGTGATCCAAGATCTCCACAGGTGAGACATCCAGGGAGGACAGAAGACAGGGTTGACGCTGGGTTTTCCCCAGAGAAAAAAAATCCAAAGGGAATCTTTTGATCCCACCTGCAGGGAGGCCACGGAGGAAGGCAGTTTGGAAACGCTCTGGATGTTCAGGAGCTCAACTTGGACCAACGTGTCTCAAGACTTTTTCTCTGATGTTGCTTTGGTTCAGGGGCCACATGGTCCGGACCAGTGGGATCATCACATCTAATGAAGTATTTATTGACACGTGCATTTGGTCAATCGTTTGGCCCAGATTAAAGCCCCAGCCGGTCCATATTGGCCTGCGGACCGCATGTTTGACACCCCTGTTTTAAAGAAATCTTCTTTAAATGTTGCAGGGACAGTCTGCAGGGCTTTTTCTACCTCCACCTCCACCTCTGATCTAAAGGTCAGAACAAGGAGCCATTTTTTGGCTTCATCACTTTCCTCCACCTCCTGCTCCTCATCTCCTCTGGTCTCCGTGACGAGGAGGACGCTGACAGTTTGTTCATCCATCGGTCACGGTGAACCCCAGAGGCCAAAGGTTGACTCAACACAAAGGCATTAGTGCTGAGGAGAGGCCAGAGGAGGTGGAGGAGGTGGAGGAGGTGGAGGAGAGAGAACATTCCGTGGTTCTCTTTTCCAGAATCCTCTGTCACACTTGAGGTTCTAGTGAAAAGAAGCACAAGTAGGAGATTTAGGAAAGGAGGAGAAGGAGTTGGAGGTGGGTTCATCTGTCAATCTGTCCAACCATAGGTCTTCAGGCCCTGCAGGAGGAGGTGGAGGAGGTGGAGGAGGAGGTGTTTGTGAGGCAGTGTTTAGATGCCTGGTTGGGATTTGTGTTGTGGCTTGTTTGACTGGGTCGCTTCTGTCTTCTCCTCTGTCTCCTCTTCTCCCGCGTCCTCCTCCTTCTTGGCCTCAGGCTTCGTTCTTCAGGAGGATTAGCTTCTGCTCTTTCATCTCATTCTTCATTCCTGTCCAAACTCTGCTCCATCTCACTGAGAAGAACCACCTAGAAGCTACAGCTCAGACCGTTCATCTTGTTGAAGATGTTTGATTTTCACACCATGTGATGTTGACTTGGCTGCACGACTAGCGGCTCACAGCCCTAGCCTAACATCGGCCGATTGTCGTACGACTGAAAATCATGGCAAAATCCCACCCTGTACACGGCCCTTAATGGAATGGAATTCCATGGACAGCCTGGGACATGGAATTTGACGTCTTTGTTTCTTTTTTACTCGCTACATCTTAGCGTCGTAGCACATTACGTTTTGTCCTTAAACTTCCCGTGTTATTGATAGAGACGTTGACCTCAGTTCTGGAGACAAACCGCTACAGATATTAGTATCATTTAACTTCGGAATCAGAAATGAAGTGTTTTTAACACTGAACCATCTGTGTCAGATGTTAGCCTCGGACTCGGACTCGGACTCGGACTATTTCAATTGTCGTTGCACAGAAACCTTCTGCTCCTGACTTTGACCCCCATCAAATCTTTGAGACCCATTGCGGCCCCCAGCTGGCGCAGGCTAGCCAAGATGGCGTAGCCCCAGTTAGCAGCCCTGTGCTAAAGCTAGGGGTAAACAGAATGTTTGTTTTGGTTCTGCCTCCACCTGCTCTCGGGCACAAACGTCTGGTGGTGGTCGACACATCCGTGCAGCGCTGACACCAGGGTGGAGCCGGGCGAATAATTAAAGAACATTAACAGTAATTATTTAAAGCCTCTGTATCGTGGTGTAAACAAACTCCTGAGAGACTCAGTCCTCCACCTCCTCCACCTCCTCCACCTCCTCCTTCAGCAGCAGCACTGTGCACGGACAGACAAAGGCTGAGCTCTTCACGTGCACAGGCATGTTCCTGATGCTTCCAACAAGGTGGAAAAAAGTTGCCGTGTCTTTGTCTGATGTCAAATCTAATGAAAACAAAGATGGAGACGATTGTAGCAGAATTCACACCAGAAACTCCATTTCAGGACGGTTTGTAGTTTGTCTCTGGTCGTGTCTGACTGTAAGAATGTCCACAGACAAATATGGTGAATGGAGAGACAGTTTTCCGTTTGTCTTCCCGTTGCTCCGATCCGTCAACACTGTGGTCCGGCTTTAATGAGCCAAACAAAAACTTAGCTTAGCTGCTAGTGTTCTGTTCAAATTTACATTTAGCGCGTTGGTGCCAAGTCCAGCTCGGTCCATTCAGGACAGAAATCCTGCCTGGACACTGTGGTGGTGTTGGAGGACAGAACTGCCTCTGATGTTGCCTGAAATGTCCCTCCACTTGGGGACATTGAGACACATCAGCGCTGGACTTTTGAGGTCCTCTTCACTTTGAGAAACTTTTGCTAATAAGCGCTAACTCAGGCTAATCTGAAAAGATGAAGTGAAGACGAAATTGATCTGAAAGTCGCGGTGGTGTCAGGTCTTCATCTGTTCTGGTCTGGTCTGGTCTGGTCTGGTCTGGTCTGGTCTGTTCTGGTCTGTTCTGTTCTGTTCTGGTCCGTTCTTTTGGCAGGAACTAACTTCAAATTTCTGCAGACTCTTCCTAGTTCCTGTGGATTTAGTGTAAACGCTGGTTCATGCACATGGTCCCTGGTTCTTCTTCCTGTCCCTGGTTCTTAGCTCTCGTTTCTAGGAATGCATCCTTTGTTTCCACTTTTCCAAATTCCTTCTTCCCATACCAACCAAATGTCGAGGTAGCGCTGAGGTGACCTGAGCGTGGCCTAATCTAATAATAATGATTAAATGAGCTGCAATGCTGCCATCTAGTGACTTTCACTTTAATATTCAGTATTATTCCGAGGAGACTCCAAATACCTGAGGAACTCCTGTCTTCCCTCAGCCCGTCCAACAACCCTTTCCAGGGTTTCCTCTGGTTCCCTTCTTCAAGAGTTGATTTGCATAAACCAGCGCTGGGTTGAGAAGATCCTTCAGGCTGTTTTTCCGTCCATTGTCAGTCAACGCTGTCCTGGCAGACGGTCATAAATCAGAAGAAGCCAATTTGTCTTTAAAGGTCTGTCTACAGGGAGAATACCTGTTGGGTCAGGTGTAATTCCCTGTGGCCCCTCCCTCCAGGTGAACCTGGGACCATCCATTACCAGTGACAGCAGTGAGGAGCAGCTGTCAGTCCATGGAGACAACATTCTCACCTGGAGGACTGACACTAGACACTTTAGTCAACATCTAGACTTCTGTCTGGTTGATATAAGAAGGAACTCTGCTTTGATAGTAGATCTGGACATGTGTCTCTTGTGTCCAGTGTGTCCTCCTCCTGAGGAACCAAACGTGGTCCAAGCTCTGACTAAACTGATCTTCAGACTCGATTCTCTGACCGGAGCAGAAACCCAGCGTAGATCTTTGTTATCCAGAAAAAATAAAGATGTCCCACCTCTGGTCCAAAAGTCTTCTCAGACAGTTGGACCGGTTGTGTGGAGAGAAAACTCCATCGACGTGATAGGACCAACACAGTCCTTCTCAGCGTGGACCAGGACGGGTCCTCTGACCTGTCCTGTGAATGAAGGGACAGAAATTGGACAAATAGTGTTTTACTGCAGTAACAAAGGAACATAATGGAGTTGAATATTTACTCCGTCAACACTGAGGCTCCGTCCACCCCTTGACTCCTCCTCCTCCACCTCCTCCTCCTCCCGCTGTGGCTCCGTGCCACCTGGCACCGTTCCCCGAGCTTCAAACCCTCAGCTTCATCTCCACCCCTTCATTGGTTGGTGCAGTGACGGAGCAGAGTTCAGGGCCTCGGGTCTGAGTGGCCTCTAATGAGGAGCAGAGACACGAGAGCAGGAGGACGGAGGAGAAACGACATGGGCTGGACCCACAGTGGACCAAAGTGGAACTGTCCCAGTCGTCCTCACTTGAATATCTGGACCATTCTGGGCTGGAGAACGTCCAGTCGCTGAGTCTTTAATACAGTTAGAGTCCATAAACGTTGTCTCCAGAGTCCGTCCTACGGTGATTTGGTCTCTGACTTGTTCAATGTTGCTGAAACAGTAGTTGACGTTGATGTGATCTGACCTGTAGGTGGTGCTAATGTTGCTGCTGCGGTGTTTTAATCTGAGCCACAGAGTCTGAGTCTGAGTTTGTCCACATTAGTGAGGAGTGTCTTCTTACTGTGGTCACTATGTTTGTCAACACACACACACACACACACACCTCCTCCACCTCCTCCTGTTTCTGCTCCTTCTTTCTAAAAATAAGTGAGTGACCAGAGAGGAGCTGAGGTGTTTTTTTTTCCTCCATCAGGTTCAGTTTCAGTCTCTTTACTGTGGTTTTTCACATTAATTCTATTGGATTAAGAAGGAATTCCACCAGTTTGGGTGGAGAGATGCTATTGGCTCACGGCTAAGAGACGTCCAATCACGGCCCAGGGTCTCAGACTGGCTTTGTGTTGGTGTTTTTTTATTGTTGTCATGTTCAGGGCTTCACACTCACATACTGTTAATAAATGATCAAAAAACACAAAATCCTAATATAGTATTGAATGTCCTTGAAGGACGCTTTACTAAACCAAGCTGCTGTGGTTCCACCAGAGGAGTTTCATCCACGACGTTCTTCTCCAGAGGAAATGATTTCGTTCTCAATGAAATGTTTGACAGAGACGTCGTGGAAAAGGCACAAAGGTCGGAGCGTTCAGTGGAGTGTTCCTCATCAGATCTAACTTGGAGGTAAATGTTCCTCCTGGTGTGAACCTGAGGTCAACTGTCTTTTGTCCACCAACGTCTTATTTACTCTCGTCATTCCTGATCCTGTTCAAACACTGTGTCACACATTAATCCTGGAATCCTGCAGGAATGTCTCATATTTTGGACACAGCGCCGGGGTTTTAAAAACTCCCTGTTTCTAAACAAGCCTCAGGGTCACAGTGACTTTTGTCCTCGCAGATTGTGTCCAAGGAAAAGAAAGAAAAGCAAATATTTGAGGCGAAACCAGTGAAAACCAGGTGAAGTGAAATAAAACAGAACTGAACAGAACAGGACGTTCGCGCTCTGTCCCTCGTCTCTTCTGTCCTCCTCTCCTCATTCCCAATCCCAGCGGCATTCCACATCATGACATTTAGGATCCTGGAATCTCTGACAGAAAGACACTGGTGGGTGGAGGTGTGGTGTGGGCTGGTGGGGGGGTTCTGGGCAGGACAGGTCTGGACCCATCAGTAATTGTGAGGAGCTAACAGCTAATGAACTGCTGCCAGGGGCGACGTGAACATTCCATGTCATCGCCATAGATACTCCCCCGTAGCCTTCCTCTCACCCCGGGCTCCCTCCCTCCCCCACCCCCACCTCCCCACCGTGGAGGTCACACACCTGTCCTCCGCTCATGTTGGTCCTGTCAACCAGCAGAATCTCAGTGGAAATCTTTGAGAAAATGTTATTTTTGCTCACAGAAATGCAGTTACAGCTCACTCACCGCTGCCTCTTGTGGTGTGACTGTGTCAACACAGGACTTCAGACTCACAGCTAAAATCACTGACTTCATTTTTTTTTTGAGCATCAACACCTCGACCGTTCAATTGTTCTGGAACCTCTGACGGACTTTCCCAGGCCAGAGTCCGTCGACTAAACCCACGGTTTAACCGCGAACAATAAACCAACCTTTAGCATGACATTAGTAGCATCTTTATGGCGCCCTCTTCCCCCAAGCTCATAAATTAGACGGCGTCCGACCGAACCTTTCAGTTGACTCTTTAGTGTCCTTGATTTAAGTCGGAAGTTTCAGGAAAAAGACATAAACCCAAGTTGTAAAAAAGAAAATCTATAAATAAATGTTGTTGAAGCTCAGAGACTTGGTCTGAACCGGGTTCAGACCCAGAACCTGTGGACGGTTCTTTATGAGCCGTCCTTTCACCTGTGAGGACTTTCTCTGTCCCGGAGGACAAAACAGCCCATATTTTTAAACCACAACAATAGCCATAAATCCCTGGGTGTGGGAACCTAACGCTGGGGTCAGAGTGGAGAGCTGTCAAGGGTCAGAGACAGGGCCGGGGGTCAGTGGTTAGCGGCGGCCCCTGCAGGTATCGCTGTGTGTGTTTGAAGATGAACTTTGAGCAAAAATTAAAAAACCCTGGAAAGGGCAAAACCATCAGTGACATAAGCTCCAGGATCAAAGCTCAGGAATTCTGCAGGAGGGGGGCTCTGGGGGCGGGGTCAACACCCAGAGGAAGGCTCCGCCCCCTCAGTGATGCCCTGACTTCAGTGGTAATGAACAGATCACAGAGGGAACTTCAGTGAAAGTTCTGAGCAGGGTCCATAAATCAGACTCGGTGGTGGAATTTGTGGGGATGGAAAGTTGTTAGCATGAGGCTAAATTACCCAGCATTCCTCTGTGATAAGTATCATTAGTTCCAGGCAGTTAGGCCCAAACAAGAGGACAGAATCAGGTGGGACAGCATGGACTCAGAGTCCACTTAGAGACAGAAGTGGTCAAATAGAGACAAGGAGACAGACAAAAAAAAAAAAGTAGAACTTCTAGACAATGCTACCAGTGTAGCAGTTAGACGCTGGGGGTTAGTTTGGACGGGACATGGACAAAATATGTCCACAAACCTGGTTAAATTATGTTAATAATTCATAGACAGACAGACAGTGGTGAAAAATGTGACAAACTCAGGCTCATGGGTCAAATCTGGTCCATGGTGTCATTTTATTTGGCCCACATCACGTGTCCAACAGTTGACTGACCCTGAGACGTCGTCCCTAAACGTTGACACAGAGACAGGACAGATAATGTGATAATGTGTAGTATAAGATCAATCTTGTCATGTGATGAAGTCATGTGATGAAGGCTAAGAGGATTTTCTCCTCGGTCTGGGCCTGGGTTCAAATGTCAAACGGCCACATCTGGTCCTCGGGCCATAGTTTTGCTCTATGTTACAGCTCAGATGTTGGCGTGGAGGTGGGAGTTGTTCTATGTTTGGTTGTTTCCACACTGATGAGAAGATCTACGTCCCTGATGTGTGGACCAATGTTGATGCTGATCTTTGTGAGAAGATGATGATGATGATGATGATGATCCAGTTGGTGGAGACACAGGCCTTGACAGCTCTGAATGTTGAGCCTGGGGCTCTCGTCCTCGTCTTCACTCTTCATCATGGGACAGCTTCTGAAAGTGACAGTCGTGACCTGTGGTCGGTGTGTGAGGTAGAATTACCCAGCATTCCTCTGTGATCACCATCATTAGACTCCTGTCCAGACTTGGAGATAATGATAATCAGAGAGTTCAGTCTGTGACAAACGTCAGACGCAGGAGAAGGTTAGAGTCGGGTCAACCACCTGGAGGAGGTCTTCACCTGTAGATACCATCAGTCAGGACCGTGGAGTCAGAGCGGCGTCGACTCTTGGAAGATCAGGTGTGAGAGGATTTTTTGGATCCAAACGTTTCCTTTAAAACTGCTACAAAGTCTAATAATCCAGGTTAATCCACTGTGGACCGACTTCACCACATGGTCTGGTCTTTGACTGCAGTACTCTTGGCCTCCAGGTGGTGGAGCAGTTTTGAATTGTATTGAGACTGTCTGTCTGTTGTCTGTTAGCGTCAACTTTTATCTCCATAAACTGAGAGCCGAGGGATTCAAACCGTCTCCTTCAGAGGACGATAACTCTCTGTCTCCTAATGACCAATCAAAATGCCAGCCCCGCCCCCTCCTCTGTAAATCACTGCACAGCCGGTGTGACATCATCCTACAGAGGCCCAGATTGTTTGGAGCGAGGAGTAAATGTTGCCTTGGTGGCCACGGACATCAGAGCATCAAGAGGCCTTCAGACTTTATGAGAGAGGACGTCCTCCACGGGGGGACCAAAGTCCAAAGAGACAGTCTGTGATTTAGAGACGCTGGAGGGACATGTGGTAGGATCAGGTTTGCACACAAACCTTCACATTTTCCGATGTTTTCACGGCCCATGTCTGGCCCCCGGGCCTTGACTTTGACATGTGATTTAGACGTGAAGCTGCAGATATTTACAACAGACAGCGCTCTGACACACAGACCCTGAGACGACCACTTCCTGAGACGGAGACGTGTTTATCAAACATCCATAATGCACTGCAGCTGCTGCTGGTCTCATGGTTTACAGCCAGAAAAATCAAAGATCTGAAAGATGAAGAAATTATATATAAAAAAAAGACAATGTAGTCCACTCCTGAGAAACATCAACATAGACACAGGGACAGAGACAGAGACAGAGACACTCACTTTGCAACAATATGAACAACAAGACTATGAAGAATAATGTGACTCACTCTTGCTCATTCACTCTCTCACTCTCTCCCTCACTCACTCACTCACTCTCTCACTCACTCACTCCCTCACTCACTCACTCACTCTCTCACTCACTCTCTCACTCTTTCTCTCCCTCACTCTCACTCTCTCAGTCACTCACTCTCTCACTCACTCTCTCTTTCTCTCACTCTCTCACTCTCTCCCTCACTCACTCACTCTCTCACTCACTCCCTCCCTCACACACTCACTCCCTCACTCAGTCACTCCCTCACTCTCACTCTCTCACTCACTCACTCTCTCACTCTTTCTCTCACTCACTCACTCCCTCATTCACTCATTCTCTCACTCTCTCACTCTTTCTCTCCCTCACTCTCACTCTCTCACTCTCTCTTTATAACCCAACAACATGATCGGTCGAGTCTAAACCCAGATCAAAGTCCATACTCACTCACTCACTCACTCACTCACTCACTCACTCACTCACTCTCTCACTCACTCTCTCACTCTTTCTCTCCCTCACTGCCACTCACTCTCACTCTCTCACTCTTTCCCTCCCTCACCCTTCCTCACTCTCACTCTTTCTCTCACTCACTCACTCCCTCATTCACTCATTCTCTCACTCTCTCACTCTTTCTCTCCCTCACTCTCACTCTCTCACTCTCTCTTTATAACCCAACAACATGATCGGTCGAGTCTAAACCCAGATCAAAGTCCATTCAGGTCCAGTCCAGAAGCTGAGCTTCATCTGGACAGATGTGAAAGACTCTGATTCAGGTCAGTGTCTCCTGACGTGTGGATTTGAAACCATCAGTCATCAGTGGAGAACTGTGGGATTTCATCACTGCTGAGATGCATCTCCATCTTCTCTCCTTTACTTGGGAGATTCACTTGGACTTAGTGAAGCCTTAGACAGCTGTCTCACACACACAGGAAGACGTGTCTGCACCTCCAGTAGTTGTAGATGTTGATCCAGACCAGTGTCCAGGCTGAAGGAGAGGAAATCGTTGTGATCCCATCACCACAGTGGACAGTGGACAGTGGAGCAGTGGGTGGGGACGGTGCCATGATCAGTGGACCTCAGTGGTAACTTGACCACTACTGCCCCTAGTGACCGTTATCTGGGGTCATGCTGTGGTTAAGGAACTGGACTTAGGTCTGGAGGTCTCAGGTTCTAATCCACCAAGTTACCACTGAGGTCCACTGAGCATGGCACCGTCCCCTCCCACTGCTCCTGGGCGCTCGCTGCTGTCCACTGTCCACTGTCCACTGTGGTGATGGGTTAAAGTCAGAGGGACTTTTATTTCCTTCCTTCCTTTTCAAATATTACATTTTGAGGCGAGAGCTTTTTCCCTTGATGTCGACCTTCACCTGGTTCCTCCACACTGAGATGGAAATGTTGCCGATCATTAGGTTCAGTGACTGGCCACTAGAGGCAGCAGTGAGTCTCCGTCTGATCTGAGAACTGATCTGATTTTATCCCAAACAAAACCTTGAACAAACCGTCCATCCAACCATCAGTCCAACCAACCACTGGTCCATCCATCCATCCTGATACACACTTGTCCTAACCTGGTGACCGCCCCCTGCTGGTCTTCTTCCATCGTAGCCAAAACAATCCCTTGTCCTCCACCTCTGTCTTTGTCTTGTTAACTCGTTCACTTCTTCTTATTTTTACATTTCCTCGTAACCACGGTCCCAGGCGACCAACGACCCCAGACAGGAATTCTTCAGCAGGAATAAGAGAAGAAAGAGGAGGTGGAGGAGGAGGAGGAGGAGGAGGAGAAGGAGGAGGAGGACAATGTGGACAAGAATGGGCTGAAGGTGAAAGTCATAGATGAGGAGGAGGAGGAGGAGGACAAAGGGAAGAAAACAAGAGAGGAATAAAGAGGAAATAGGAAACCTAGACTATAGGAAGTGTTCTCAAATTACCCCCCAGCGCCCCCTCCTGAAGTCATGAAAGAACTGCTGCATAAAATGGAATTCTTTCAGTGAAGAATTTCAATATTTCCAAGGACCTTTAAAGACGTAGAAGTTACTGAGCTGTTGGTGGAGATCTGACTTGAACTTGGTCGACTTGGTCATTGGCTGGACCTGCTACAGGAGGTCAAAGAGACTCTGGTCCAGATAGAGAAGCTTCTCAACTCCTCTCAGTGGGACAGACGGAGCTGATCTGGAGTCTGTGGTGGACGGGCTCAGATTTCAGCCGTGCCATACGTTAGCTTGGCCTCAGGTATGAGCGCGGCAGCATCAATGAATGCTGGTATTGTGGACATTGAAGGAGGACGAGGGCGTGGAATGAGTCTCCGTGGAGGAGATAAAGAAGCTGAGCTCAGAGGTGTCGGGTTCTGTGTCGCATTATTATTTCTAACCTGGTCTTAGAGTCGGCTTTCACCTGGTCCAGAGGCCACGTCTCTGCTGTTGGTGTAAAACCCCAGGGTTCACCTCCTGGGTCAGTTTGAACCCTGGTAACCGGCAACCCGGTATCAGATAAGTGGATGAAAATGGACGGATGGACTGAGCATCTGTGGACAGAACATTTTCATCGGACAGTATTACAGAGGGTTTACTGATTGGACCGTGAGGCAACACTTCCTCTGCCTCACTCAGAGACATGGACCTTCTTCAATCTTCTGTGATCAAATGGTGATGATGTTGGTCCTCAGTCTCCCAGGTCGTCTCTACCAAAGGTACCTGCATGGGGGGACACTCATGTCGGGTGAACGGGACGACGTAGCAATAAGACATTTTAAACTTTTAGTGTCTTTTCATTTCGTCATAAGTTCCATCCCAGTCCGATGTCAAGAACTTTATTGGTCCAGTTGTGGTTGATGTTGGACAGAGTGAGCTGTGACGGCTAAAGAAAGAATGCGATATGTTCTCAGTGAACGGCTGTCTTCTCTGGTCGGAGACAAAGTTGGACCAAAACTTGGACCAACACTAGATGATCTGACGATCTGGATCAGGACCTCGTTGAAGGTCGTTGGTTCAAAATAGTCAAAGACCCTAAGATTGAAAGAGATGAATGGGTGGAGTGTGATTTTGGAGTTGACTTCAGGCTAAAGCGTCGGCAGGTTCACGTATCGGATCATTCTCCCTACAACATCTCATCTGTCCTGAGGAGCTGAGGACAGAAGACTGTAAGGAGACACAGGACATCTTCAGGTTTCTATTCTTCAATACAACATGTTGGAGATATTTATCAGGACAATGAATATAATGAAAGTCCTCGTCATTTATTCACCTTCAGCAGAGGTTCCTCCACGATGTACGTGACGTCAAGGTGGGAGGGAGAAGATGTCGTGCATTGATAGAAGAAGATGATTCTTTGATAAACGAGACAGATTTGTCTTCCACTCCACCAGCGCCTCCATGATGGGAAAGAAGATCCGACAGGTGAATGACAGACCACAGTTACTCCTGTTGTCACCATTTGACCTCCACAGTTGGACGTCCACGCTTTGACGCCGACATCAGGGTCAGAGGTTTTCCTCATTGTTTCTCCAGTGTCCACCAGGGGGAGAAGGATGGCAGCTTTTCAGAACGGACCACTGTTGGTTCCAACATCAGTTCCACATCCCTGATCCCCAAGGTGCTGATGTGGATCTGGTCACTGCGAGAACTGAAAAACAAGTGTGGACGAGTCAGTCGTAGACCAGGACCAGGACCAGGACCAGAACTAGGACCAGGACTAGGACCAGGACTAGGACTGGGACTAGGACCAGGACCAGGACTAGGACTAGGAAGGCCAAAGGCCGAAGCTCTTCTGTGTGTTTGTTTTATTTTCTTGTTCGACCTGATGAAGAGAATATTTATTGGATGATTCTGGATTCTATGGAACATCAGGCTGATGTTTCCGTGGTTTTGGACCCTTCAGCAGGTTAGGGTCAGGGTCAGGGTACGGCTGCTGGTTCCTATGTTTGACACCTGGAGACCAGAGAGCAGAAGACGTGACCATGTGACCAGGACGCTGCAGATGCAGTTGGTCCAGAGTGGATTAAGATGGATTATTAGATTAGAACAGAGTCGTGTGATTTCTCCATTTAAGGTCCTGGGTCAGAATCCCAGACTTTTAGCAGAACAAGGTGGTTTCATAAACAGAAGGAAACTCTGAGCGGCCTGTTGAGGAGGCGGGGCCTGGACCACCCACCGTCAGGGCGACCTGTGAACACGCGCTCCTGTCTGTGAAGATCCCAGTCGTAAATCAAGGTGGTGGTCGCAGGTGTAATCAGCGTGTTTGTCTCTGCGCTCACTACAACCTCCGTCTGAGTCCCGACACGTCCACCACCGCTGCACCACCGCTCCATCGCCACCGCCACCGCCGCCGCCGCTGTCGTGTTTTATCTTCGCAAACAGGCAACAAATGAAACTGTTTCCTTTAACAAGCACATAAAAGTCTAAAGGCCTGTCTGTGATGTCAACGCTAACCACAGACTCCTGCCCCCAGTCAGTCAGTCAGTCAGTCAGTCAACCAGTCAGTCAGTCAGTCAGTCAACCAGTCAGTCAGTCAACCAGTCAGTCAACCAGTCTCAGTCAGTCAGTCAGTCAGTCAGTCAGTCAACCAGTCAGTCAGTCAGTCAGTCAATCAGTCAATCAGTCAGTCAGTCAACCAGTCAGTCAGTCAGTCAGTGAGTCAGTCAGTCAGTCAGTCAGTCAGTCAGTCAGTCAGTCAACCAGTCAGTCAGTCAGTCAGTCAATCAGTCAGTCAGTCAGTCAACCAGTCAGTCAGTCAGTCAGTCAGTCAGTCAGTCAACCAGTCTCAGTCAATCAGTCAGTCAGTCAGTCAGTCAACCAGTCAGTCAGTCAGTCAGTCAGTCAGTCAGTCAACCAGTCAGTCAGTCAGTCAACCAGTCAGTCAGTCAGTCAGTCAGTCAGTCAACCAGTCAGTCAGTCAGTCAGTCAGTCAGTCAGTCAGTCAACCAGTCAGTCAGTCAATCAGTCAGTCAGTCAGTCAACCAGTCAGTCAGTCAACCAGTCTCAGTCAGTCAGTCAGTGAGTCAGTCAGTCAGTCAGTCAGTCAGTCAACCAGTCAGTCAGTCAGTCAGTCAGTCAACCAGTCTCAGTCAGTCAGTCAGTCAATCAGTCAACCAGTCAATCAGTCAGTCAACCAGTCAGTCAGTCAACCAGTCAGTCAGTCAACCAGTCAGTCAGTCAGTCAGTCAGTCAGTCAGTCAGTCAGTCAACCAGTCAGTCAGTCAATCAGTCAGTCAGTCAGTCAACCAGTCAGTCAGTCAACCAGTCTCAGTCAGTCAGTCAGTCAGTCAACCAGTCAGTCAGTCAGTCAGTCAATCAGTCAGTCAGTCAGTCAACCAGTCAGTCAGTCAGTCAACCAGTCAGTCAGTCAACCAGTCAGTCAGTCAGTCAGTCAGTCAACCAGTCAGTCAGTCAACCAGTCAGTCAACCAGTCTCAGTCAGTCAGTCAGTCAGTCAGTGAGTCAGTCAGTCAGTCAGTCAGTCAGTCAGTGAGTCAGTCAGCCAGTCAGTCAGTCAGTCAGTCAACCAGTCAGTCAGTCAGTCAGTCAACCAGTCAGTCAGTCAATCAGTCAGTCAGTCAGTCAGTCAGTCAGTCAGTCAGTCAGTCCGTCAGTCCGTCAGTCAGTCAGTCAGTCAATCAGTCAGTCAGTCCGTCAGTCCGTCAGTCCGTCAGTCAGTCAGTCAGTCAACCAGTCAGTCAGTCAGTCCGTCAGTCAGTCAGTCAGTCAGTCCGTCAGTCCGTCAGTCAGTCAGTCAGTCAGTCAGTCAACCAGTCTCAGTCAGTCAGTCAGTCAGTCAACCAGTCAGTCAGTCAATCAGTCAGTCAGTCAGTCAGTCAGTCAGTCAGTCAGTCCGTCAGTCCGTCAGTCAGTCAGTCAGTCAGTCAGTCAACCAGTCAGTCAGTCAGTCAGTCAACCAGTCAGTCAGTCCGTCAGTCAGTCAGTCAGTCAGTCAGTCAGTCAGTCAGTCAGTCAGTCAGTCAACCAGTCAGTCAGTCAGTCAGTCAACCAGTCAGTCAGTCAGTCAGTCAGTCAGTCAACCAGTCAGTCAGTCAGTCAGTCAACCAGTCAGTCAGTCAGTCAGTCAGTCAGTCAACCAGTCAGTCAGTCAACCAGTCAGTCAGTCAGTCCGTCAGTCCGTCAGTCAGTCAGTCAGTCAGTCAGTCAACCAGTCAGTCAGTCAGTCAGTCAACCAGTCAGTCAGTCAGTCAGTCAGTCAGTCAGTCCATCCAGAGGAAGATGCCAGTGATGAGTTAACGTTGGTAACTTGTTGTACGTCCGTGTGTGTGTGTGTGTGTGTGTGTGTGTGTGTGTGTGTGTGTGTGTGTGTGTGTGTGTCTCTGAGGTTCAGACAAAAATATTTCCATTATTTTCTTGCCTCAGGAAACAAAGAGATGAAAACTTTAATTTCAAGTCTGTGTCTTTCTGAGGATGGAGGCAGGTGGAGGCAGGTGGAGGTAGATGGAGGTAGATGGAGGCAGATGAATGGAAGGAGCAGAAGGTCTGATGTTGACTCCATGACCCCCCCCCCTCCTCCCCCACTGACTGTGACTTCTTATTTAGTTCTTCATTGAACTCTTCCTGTTGGTTCAAACTCAGGCTCGGGGCCCTCATCAGGTCCACTGGGTAAATCTATCACATCACATGTGCAGTGGTTGGTTGACCACGTGTACTGACCGCTGGGTTACTACAGTGACACCTGTTTTGTTTCCATTAAAAAAACCAGGTGGAGAAACTTCTCCACCTGGTTTGGGTGGAGAATAGGACTCAAGTGTATTGTCAGTCTCAACTACAGGGTGTAGTTTTCAGTGGACACAGATAGACACTAATGCTGATCAACGTTGGGGGGCGCTATAAACAAATCCTAGACATTCTACTGTATTCAGTCTGAAAACTGTGTCCACTCTGTGAATCTGCCTTCGTCCTCAGCCTGTCCACGACCCCAGGGGGAGGGACACAGGGGACACAGGACTGAAGCATCACCACAGTCATTTACGGCCTGTTATTCAGATGCAAAGAAGACAGTAAACTATTTCATTGTGTGTGTGTGTGTGTGTGTGTGTGTGTGTGTGTGTGTGTGTGTGTGTGTGTGTGTGTCCTCTGACTCCAGTTCTGACCCAGTTCTGAGAAAAGACTCTGTTGGTATTTTATTAATTTTCATTAATATTTGGTGATAAACAGAGGAAATGTTGAGGAGCGCCCCCCACCTTCTGTCCCGTCCCGTCGTGTCCCGTCCCATCCCGTCCCATCCCGTCCCGTCCCGTCCCGTCCCATCCACTCACATCTGTGACAGCAGTCTTTTTGGAATGGAAATGTCTTTCTCTGCTGAGCTGTACATCACAATGAAGAGCTCATCAACACCGCCCTGTAGGGGGCAGATCAGCTCCACCCCTGCCCCCGACTCACCAGCCCACAGATTGAAATACAAATGAACATGTGACTTCCTGTTGAGGAAACTTCTGTCGACCCATTCTGCCCAAAAAAAAAACCACATCAACAATAATAATCTTTGTATCCGTAAAAACTGTCCGATGAGTTGCTGCCACCTAGTGACCGGAGGCCTGCCATCATCAGACACTTTCACAGATAACCCCGCCCCCAAACTGAAGGAACAGGAACATGTGACAGGGAACAAAGTGAGATGGAATGAAACCTGTTGTAGTTTTTCACATTTTTTTGCTCTGGACCAGAGGCCACACACACACACACACACACACACACACACACACACACACACACACACACACACAGTCACCAGTTAGCTCCAGTAAAGAGCTTTGAGGGGCCCAGCAGGGGACGGGGGGGGGCCCTGAGTTGCTGGGTTTGTAGGTCAGTGAGAGCTGGACTCACTGGTTCACATGGTCTCTGAGCTCCAACTGTCCACAGATGTTCAGAGAAGATTGGACTGAAACCTTCTCTGGTTAAACGTCTCTTTAACCTTGTTATAATCCAGGTTAATCCACCGTGGACCAACTTTACCAGCAGAGTCCTGGTCACATGGTCTTTGTCTGCAGTACTCTTGGTCTCCAGGTGGTGGAGCAGTTTTGAAGGCTTCATCTCCTTCATTGTGGCTTGGACCTGTCCGTCAGTCCATGTTTCAGTACAGACTGTTAGAGTCAACTTTCTTCTTCTCTTCTTCTGTCTCTTCTCTGGATCTATGACCCTGAGAAGCTCCTTGGTTTCTCCTCAGTCTCCTCACTTCTCCTCAGAACCAGATCATGGATCAAACTGAAATAATCTCAGCTTTGCATTCTTTCTTTCTTTCTTTCTTTCTTTTTTCTTTGTGGCCCAGAACCAATTGAGCCACGGTCCAGTGCCAGTCCAAGACCCAGGGTTTTGGACCACTGCTCTAGAATCTGTCTGTCTTCCAGGTTCGTGAGAGTGATTTCATGGAAGGGCAGTTGTTTGACGTGTAGATGTTCTTCCTGCAGGAGTCAAAACTTGAAGACAGCATTTCTCAGCAGCAGCTGTCCATAACTCTGGGTGTGTGTGTGTGTGTGTGTGTGTGTGATTTCTGTCCCAACTTGCCGTCAGTTTGAGATGTTTGTCTGACAAACACCGTCCTTCAGGCCCAGCTGTCAATCATCCTGTCAAACACATGACCTGACAGCAGGTCCTGAGGCCACGCCCACAGGCTCCAGGTGATGGAATCTTTTCTCCATGGTTCAGAATGAACCTCATCCAGAACATTCCAGGTGAATCCACTGTGGAAGACCTCCATCAGCAGCTACGCTCTTTAGTCTGAAGGTTTGAGATGAATCATCACACGTGTTGCTACAATATGAAAATATCCAACAGACCAAGACCTGATGGACAGTCGTCGTCCAGAACCTTCTCCTTCACGGAGTGATCACAGTCTGGTGGTTCAACAGGTGATGTTTCTGGACCAGTGGAGGAGATAATTGAGGACAACAGTCCATCAACAACTGATGGTTGGACTGAAGGTCACTGATCCAGAGGAATTGTCCAACAGTCTCCTGCAGAGGACACATGTGGACTGGAACTAAGAATTAGGCCAAACTGAAGACAGAAGAAAAACCAAACATTGTCCAGAAGCAGATGAACGGTGCTGGTCCACGGCCCAGGAGTTGGGCACCGCTGACAGGAATATTTGAAGGAATATATTGCGTTTCAATCCCGTTTGGTCCAAGTCAGTGGACACAGGAAATTGTCCGCGTGTGAGTCTGAGCTTCAAACACCTTCACCTGCACGGGATACAATTTCCTGTTTGTGGAGCCAAGTCCGCCTTGGGACAACATTCCTTGGTCCACGTCTGCACCTGGAGCTCGGTCTCATCAGTGAGACATTTGAAGAAACAAATGTCCAACCAGGCTTCTGTAGCTGTGGGGACGGTGGATGACAGCAGGACACAGCCTTAATGTTGGCTCCAAAAACATAGAAAGACGGCCGCGTTTATCAGCGCTGAGAGGAGGAGACCAGGAGGAGACCAGGAGGAGACCAGGAGGAGACCAGGAGGAGACCGGGAGGAGACCAGGGATGGGGCCTGTCTTCAGCACTGACCTCTGACCTCCACTGTGGTGCAGCTCCACTCAGGTTGTCAGATCTTCAAGCACGATAAAAAAAAAGAAAACAAGAGCGCTCCTTCATGCTCCATGTGAATTCCTCACATTCCCACATTTGGGAAGCTTTAGATTCTCATACAGTTCCAGTCCTGATCCCACTGTGATCCCACTGTGATCCCACTGATCCCAAACCCATGCAGCCCACAACACATTCCTGACCTCCCAGATCCACTGTGATCCGCTCGGCTGGAAGTCCGGCCCTTTCATCCCGGCCTCCTGGCTCCTGCAGACTCCCCGCTCCGGTTCAGGGTCACGGAGGAGGAGGATTTAGGGAAGAGGACACGGGAGACGGAGACATTCCTTGAAACGAGTCTATACCCTGAGAGATAAGCAGGGGTTCCCAACATATTT
This sequence comes from Paraplagusia blochii, assembly GCA_016785265.1. Classification (NCBI taxonomy): domain Eukaryota; kingdom Metazoa; phylum Chordata; class Actinopteri; order Pleuronectiformes; family Cynoglossidae; genus Paraplagusia; species Paraplagusia blochii. The sequence continues at coordinate 81,499 of JAFBJS010001543.1, forward strand.
AAGACAATATAAAAAAAATGGGTAAATAATGTCCAACATGTCCAATGGATGCAGTTGTTGGACAAAATTCCCACTTTGTTTCGTCTCTATGTCCCTGGACTTTGCATTTACACTGGTTTTTTGGACATATTTTCAGAATTCCTTCCCATCCATAGGCAGGAAGATGCAAATATATAGAATATGTCACAGAGACCAACCAGAGAGGGGGACAGGAGACAAGGACCAGTTGGACAGAAGGACAGAGATCTGTTTGATATAGATACGCAGCTGGGTCTGTGTCTGTCTGTGTCCTGATGGAACAGACACTCTGCTATTAAAGAGGATTAGCTCTTTATTCTGTCTCCTGTCTCCTGCCTCCTCCACCCGTAGCCGCTCCCCACCCTCGGATTCTTCTCTTCTTCACCAAATAATCACAGCCTGAGACGTGGGTTTTAAGGACGTCTGATTCCACCAATCAGATTCCGATACCTGCTACAACGTCCTGGGATCTGACCTGTGATTCCAGCAAATTTGGAAAAAACTGGGAATTTCTGGGAGAAACAGAGGACAGGGTGAGAAGGAAGACGCTGATCTGCTGTGGAGAAGAAAAGACGTTCCGATGACAATCTTATTAATTGCCCCCTAGTGGGGAAACAGCATCATTACATAAGTACGGGCCGATAATATCCACGGACCAAAAAGTTAGCGCCTCGGTTGATCTAGGCCCAGGTTTTCGGGGACTCCTCACGGGTGACCTCATAAGGGGTCTCCCCCGTGATGTCTCTGATCATGTGACCGTCAGTGAATGTCTCACACTGTTGTGGGGTCGGAACCTCTGGGCTGGGCTCCGTCGGCCCACTGGGACACCTGGCACCGGCCCCAGGCTGACGTCACCTGACACCAGACAAACCTTGTCTGGACACGAGCTCCAGACACAGGAACGTGGAGAAATCTTGGATCTTGAATCTCAAACTACACAGGGAAGAGTCGAGTGCAGCGCGTGAGTTTGGACTAGAAGGTTTCCAGAAGGAGAAGGAGGACGTTGTTCATCCCAAGGTGTTTTTGCATTAAACCCATCACTGTAGTTAGCAGGGGCGGCTAACAGGGGCGGCTAGCTGAGCCAGACACTGCCGTGTGATTGGCTGCAAACGAGTGAGTCTTCTGATTGGCTGGTGACGGACTGACGTAGCAGAATTGCGCTCGCGAATCTGGTCCACGTAAGACGAGCAGTGCGATTTGAACGCCCGTACGACAATTCACAAAGGTATTTTGTCGTGTGAAGCCTTGTTTGTGTGTTTCTTCTTCTCAGAATACGTTAGCGGATCCGTGCTCACGAGTCTGTTCTGTTTGAGACAATTCTGGCTCCATACAGGGCAACTCAGCGGTAACTTGGCGGTAGGGGGATTCGAACCGCGAGTCTTACGGACCCAGGTCCAAGTTTCCATCTCACTGTAGAGCAGTGGAGTTTGGACATAGGAAACTGCTGGTGCACTGCTGCCTCTTGTGGTTGCTTTCTGTTACCACGGTTTCTCTCCATGAACAGGACTAGCAGCAGTGAATTAAGAAAAAGGAAGAAGACGGACATAATGTCCATTTATTGACCTGTTGAAGATTTATTAAATAAGAGACATTACTGCCATCTAGTGGCCTTCCCTTTATAAACAGCCGTTTATCTCCAAAACCATCCTATTTATTTGGGCCTTTACAGACAGAAAGACTGAGGCTAACAGTTAGAGCGCCCCCTGCTGCCAACACTGGGTCTATTTTAGGGTTAGTGACTTCTGACAAACACAGGTGAGAGTGAGAAAAAATGAATTTGTGTGTGTGTGTGTGTGTGTTGAATTCCACACGTGCTGCTCCAGTGTAAACACACTTCTGACTACACACACACACACACACACACACACACACACACACACACACTGATGCTCGGCCTCAGTTTTTGCTCCAACTTCTTCATCTTCATCCTCAGATATTTTCACGCCGGTCTGCGAGGCTGCAGCTTTCACACACACGTGTGTGTGTGTGTGTGTGTGAGTCCTGCTGCTCACACACACCTCAGACCGTCAGATGGTCGGGCTGAGACACACACTCGGTGGAGCAGGACCAGCGTTAGAGACACTAGTCCAGTCCAGTGAGAAGATGTTCACGTCTGATACGGATCTGAGAGATTTTCATTTTCATACGGTGAAAATCTCAAAGAACCACAAACAGTTGGAGAAGGTTGTGAACCCATCAACCCTGGTGTCACATAGACACCAGAGCTGGTGGTCTGAACCTGGACTGTCGTCCCAGATTTTCTTTATGGACGTCGGACTTTTCTTCTCCTCCGTCAGTGCCGTAAACTCTGACATTTAACGACTCCTCGCTCCTTCTTTTAAAGCGTGCAGTGAAACCTGGTCCTGGTGGGAACAAAAACACACACATGTCTTCATGTAACCAGGGCTGGAGACGTCTCCACAGGTCTCCCCTCAGTGGTCAATCAGCTGGAGGTTAAAAGATCAGGCACGAGTGTGTGTGTGTGTGTGTGTGTGTGTGTGTGTGTGTGTCAGTCAACGGCCGACGTAGTGAAAGAGCAAATATTTACAGTTTCTTTTTTCATGTAAATCTTTGGTCAAACACCAACAACCAATGAACCAGGAATGTTCTGCAGAAGATCAACATGGTCAGAACCAGGGTTCTCCTGAAGACCTGCTGGGGGACACAGGACTGATGGAATTAACCATTCTATGGTCCAGGTTTGGGCCCCAGGCCTGAGTTTGACCCACCGTCACTTCTACTCCTTCCTTTTTTTTTTTACTTTAAATTGTCTCGTTTGTCTTTGTCTTTTTCCCATGTTCTGACTCCGCCCACACTGGTGGTCTCTCACTCTGGTGTTTCTGGGATGTGAGACGGAACGTTCCCTGCTCCCACAGGAATTCCTGCAGGTTTTTTGTCTGATGGTTGACTTGGAACAAAAGGGAAACTTCACCCTGATGTGAAGGTGGAGGGAGAACATTCCCAGAGAACAGTGATGGAGACAGAACCCGCCTCCTGTCTGCTCTCCCTGTCTGTCCCCTCCACCTATACATCACCTCCGTCTATACTACCATGGAGGGAGCTCCATATATCTGGGGTTCTGGAGGTCCACCACATACCGTGACTCTGTCTCCAGTCTCCATGTGAGGAGCACTGGAATCTGCCAGAAGATATTTAGGATTCTTGGCCCCGTCCCCAACATCCAGGGACAAAGAGGAGACGTTGCTGCCTCCTTAAAGAAGTGAGGAGACTGGTTGAGTGTCCATCTGAGGACCAGAGGGGACTGGAGAAGATCCAGACCAGAGAGAGACTGATGGTGGTTACACAGGAGACATGCAGTAGACCTGGTGATGGTGATGAAGAGGAGGAGGAGGAGGAGGAGGAGGAGGACGAGGGTTGACTCTACTGTGACCTCAGGCTGGAGATGTTTGTATGTTGAAGGACCAGTGTCTGCATCTACAGTATGAGATGTTGAGGTTTATAGATGTGAAGGACCACACACACACACACACACACACACACCAGCGTGTCTCACCATAAACACAGTGAAGTCCAAACACAGCTGTGGACAGTCCAGTGGTGCATGTTCTGGGTCACAGATGTCCAGAGGAGACAGATGGACAAACACCAGACAAACGTTACAAGTCACAACTCACAACAAGTCAACAGGGTTTTTTATGTTGACGTCCAACAGGTGTTGATCAGGAGGACATTTAGTTCATTCACCCTCTCCCTCCGTCCCTCACCCCCGCCCTCCCTCGTCCATAGTTGACCTACGTTTATGATCAACCTTCCAGGATCTTCAAGCAGTTCCGTCCAAAGTTGCTTCGTAAAGTGATACGTTTAGAGCTGATGGAATTTATGGACATCCGTCCTCTTCTCTGTTACTGGGTCACAAGGCAGAAGTCTCCACCTCCTCCACCCTGATCCCACTGCTCCTCATCAACCTCCCTGACCTCCTAGGATAAGATCTCGATCAGGTGGAGAACCCTGGAGTTCCACACCACTGACAGAGACACTGAGTTTTACACAGAGACACTGACTGTGGGACAGACATCTACTGACAGAGAAATTGAGTGTTGGACAGAGATCCACTGACAGAGACACTGAGTGTTGGACAGACATCCACTGAGACAGAGACACTGAGTGTTGGACAGACATCCACTGACTGTTGGACAGACATCCACTGACTGTGGCACTTTGTCCCAGAGTCAGTGTCAGTAGAGTGGAACTCCAGGGTTGTCCTCCTGGTCCAGGTCCAATCCCAGTCAGGGAGGTTGGCTCCTTCAGTGGACTGACCACCTGGAGGAAGGTGGATGAGGAGCTGGGACGGTGGAGCAGTGGGATCAGGGTTGAATCCCGGTGGACACGTCCCTGGTCAACTTGTCTGTGGAGAGGGAAGTCTGGGCGTCCCCCCAAAGACTGGTGCCCCATGATGGACTGGTGAAAAATAAGTTGACGGATGGATGGATGAATGGGTGGTGTTTGCACTGCTCTCATGGCGGGACAACATGGCACGGCATGTGTCTGATTTTCTTGGAAGCGTCTGTGATGATAACAACATTTCCAGCTAATAACGCTCCACTGTGGACATGTCTTTGTTGAATCAGGTTCAGGTGGAGGTGAACGGTTCCAGCTCCACTGTGGACATGTCTTTGTTGAATCAGGTTCAGGTGGAGGTGAACAGTTCCAGCTCCACTGTGGACATGTCTTTGTTGAATCAGGTTCAGGTGGAGGTGAAGGGTTCCAGCTCCCTGACAGTGCTGTTGTTTGTTTTCGTCCTCATCATCTTGTCCTTTCACGTCCAATGATGTGCTGAGTGACAGTGTAAGACACCAGGGCAGCCGCAGGGTGGAGATCCTAACAAACACCGCCCATCATGGCTGTATCCGTCCCATATGAAGCGTGCCCTCCATGCATTGCTCCGTCCGTGGACATGTATACGGTGGCGGTTGGAGGAGATAAGATCAGCAGATCCTATAGGAATGAAGGGACAAGTTCAGACTCAGACCTGGAGGTTGATGGAGGACGATTGAACCACAGCTGAAAGACACTGAGCCTGGTGGTGATGTGGAGATGACAGAGTGAAATCAAAAAGTCATGTGACGTGTCTGGACCTGTCCTCTCACTGTTCATCTCACACACTTCTGTCCCATTCCTGTCCACCAGGAGGAACACGTGGTTGGAGGTTTTTCATCTCCAGCTGAGATTTTCTGTAACTTTCACAGATGATCAGATGTTTGTCCCACAGACCTGTTGCTCAGATGTTGTTGCTGGTGCAGGGGGTGAAGGTCCTTCTTGTCCCTGCTTCGAGGACCTCCATGTATCACATACTGTATATATTATATCCTGGCTTCTCTAAATTCTCTGAAGACCTGATGAAGTTCTTATGTTTGGGATCTCTGTCCTGTCCTATTGTTGTAGTTTTGTCCCACGGTGAGACAAGAAGAATTTGGATGCAGGGGCGAGACAGTTCTTCCTTCGTCTGGATGAGGAGACATCAGAGAGACAGACAGAATAAAAAAATTTTCAGACCATGAAGAAGAGAGGAGGGGGAGTGGCCTACAGACCAGGGGAGATGACTGAGCCAATCAGAGAGAAGAACAGAAGAGCAGGATTAGTTAGACAGTAGGACACAGGCACAGGCATAGACAAAATGAGGCTTGTGGGCCAGATACAACACGTTTGGCTTGGTAATCCGACCCACCTGCATTTCCCTGCGTTGCCCTCATTGTCCCAGTAGAGGGCGCAGTGGAAGCTGAAACGGTTTCATTATGAAACAGAGGTGGAATTTTGTGATTTTTATTTTTATGTATTTCTCCATTATTCCGACTTCCTCCACCCTTCAGCTCCATCTCTCCTCCCTCAGGCTGAGTCAGTGTCCATCACATCAGGTTTGGTGTTCAACTCTGGGGCGTGGGTCCAGGATGAACAATAGAAGATGACACACTTTTGTGTCAGGGTGGAACCTGAGAAGTTGCTGCTTCATCTTTTCTTCTGTGTCTCATGTGAGACTTTCAGAGGAGGATTAACAGGATCTGGGAATTGAACCAAGGACCCTGTGCTTCCTGTGTCTGAGGCAGACGTGTGTGCAACCGCGTGGTCACATTTTCCTCTTCAGGAAACTCAAGGTTAAGGCAGACGGGCGTCTTAGCAGAGTCTTAGCATAAATCCCAGGTCTTTGTTCGACAATTAGTGTGTCCCTCCAGGCTGCGGTAGGAACACCACCACCACCACCACCACCACCTCCACCTTTTTCTTTGTGTCCATTTGCAGCTTGTAGTAACTAGAACGTGCACGTTGGCTGCAGGGAGCTGAACCGAACAAACCCTGATGAAGTACCTTTATTTTTTTTTTTTCACCGACTCTCTGCTGCCCCCGTCTGGCATCCTGTGGTCTGAGAGTCTTCAGCTCTGCTTCAAAGTCTCAACTCCTAATTGTTCTGATGGACTTCATGTCTCTTCTCTGTGGAAGGAAATGAAAAAAAAGAAAATGCAGACAGGGGGCAGCAGAGAGCCGTGCTTTACATCCACCAAACACATTAATGACTTAACTAAACTAAACTAAACTAAACCCAGGTCACATTCATCAGACCTCGGTGATGGGTTCATGACATGTGGTGAGAAGATGTTTGAATGTTCTCCAGCAGCTCACAGGGAGTGTCACTCAATCACTGCGTGATGTTTCTTCAAGGAATCATCTCAGGAATTCACACCGGTCTATTGAAGTGGTTCACCGGGAGTGTATGCTGCAGTCACACACACACACACACACACACACACACACACACACACACACAGTGAGCTGAGTCTTTTCAAACCCAGAAGAACTCAAGTTCAGCTGAAGACCATAGTGCAGCCCATGGGTTGTGTTGTGATGAGATGAGATGATTGCTGGTTCAAATCCCTCTCCTGCCAAAGGCTGTGACGTGTTGAACAGGCAGCCAAGCCCCGCCCCCTCCCCTCCGTGCTCCTCGGGCCAATGAAGTGCAGCCGTTGTTGGATGTGTGTTGTTGTCGTCTTCAACGATGGAGAACGTTAAGGTGTCCAACCACTCATCATTCTTTGTGTCTTTCCTCAGGGCCGAGACTTGAACGAGCCTTGTGCCGGAGAGGACTGCAGTCGAGGATGTAAGTGTCACCCAGAGAAGGGCAGCAGGGTGAGTTGTCCTGTCCAACAACACACGAGACAAAAAAAGTTCACCAAAGGTGAGGGAAAAGTCTTTGAAAAAAGAAGTTAAATTCTTTACCTGAACACCAGTGTTGGGCAAGTTACTTTAAAAAAGTAACTTATTACATTACTAGTTACTGCTCTGAAAAAGGAACTAGTTTCATTACTAGTTACTAAATCATAAAAGGAACTATTAAAAAATTATAAAAGTAACTAATAACCAGTGTTGGGCCAGTAACTTTTAAAAAGTAACTTATTACATTACTAATTACTGCTCTGAAAAAGGAACTAGTTACGTTACTAGTTATTAGAAAATTATAAAAGTAACTAATAACCAGTGTTGGGCCAGTAACTTTTAAAAAGTAACTTATTACTTTAGTAGTACGTTACGTTTCTACCGTAATTTCCGAACTATAAGCCGCAACTTTTATCACACAATTTCAACCCTACAGCTTATGCAGAGATGCAGCTAATGTGTGCATTTTTCCTAACTGATCGAGCAGAAAAGGTAAGAGTGAGACAGGTGGTGTCGAGGAAGACGCAAGTCACAAACGCCAATAAACACCATAGAAGAAGAAGAAGTTTAACGTACAGTAACGCGATTTGTACATGAATAAAATTAGCATAAACTGACCCTCATCATTGAAAATACAAAGGAATGTGGCACATGCGGCTTAAATTCCGGAAATTCCGGTAGATACTAAATTATAAAAGTAACTAATAACCAGTGTTGGGCAAGTTACTTTAAAAAAGTAACTTATTACTTTACTAGTTACTGCTCTGAAAAAGTAACTTTTTACGTTACTAGTTACTAAATTAAAAAAGTAACTAATAACCAGTGTTGGGCAAATTAAAAAAATAACTACTAGTATAAAAGTAAATAATAACTAGTTACTTTACTGCAAGTAATAATAATAAAAACACATTAAAAAGTCTAGCGTTGTGTTCCGTACCAACTATCAAAATGAAATGTAGTGAAACAATAAAAACAAAATAGATGTTTGGACATTTGGACAGACAGGCCTCTTTACTTGACATCAAGGTAGTGCACAGAAATATGGCGTAAAGGTAAACAACAACATAGCAGTGCTAAAATGACTACATTCTTATAGCAATGTAAAGTTAGCAATCCGATCAGAATGTGCGACTAAAACAACCACACTCTTTTGGCAGTGTAGCCAATAGAGTGAGTGTGTGAGACTGTTTGTTTCCCTGTACGGCAAGAAGACCCGCCCAGGTCCCCTTCTGATACGTCAAACAAGCATCGCTCCTTTTCAACACATGGGTTCAGTTAGTGTGGATGGACGTCTTTGTCTGTGAGAGTAACAATAACAGCGTTACTGAATGGGAAAAGTAACGGTACATTATTAGCTACCGAGAAAAGTAGTTTTGTTACGTAACAGCGTTACAAGTAACGCACTAGTCTTCTCTAGACGGGTGTGTCCACTATGACTCCCATCTGGACATTGGACGTTGTAACTCATCAGCTCATCACCACCAGGGACAGTTTCTGTCCCAAAAAGGATTCGACCAAAACAACTCTCACCTTTGTCCAGTGGTGAAGGACGTGGTCTAGAGGAGGAGAACTACAGACATCATCTGTCTCTGTCTCAATGACTGTCCCTACAGATTGATCTCCGTCAATACAACAGCCGTCAACGTTTTATTTGACATCAGGCTGATTGCCCCGTACAGCCATCCTTCTCTTTAACGTCCGTCCAATGCTAACTCGGACGTCAACCTTGACGTGTTTGATCCGTCTAATGACGGTGAAGAAAGCGTCTCCTCGTCTCACAGCTGCTCACCATGAGAGAGGGGACACCAACACTTCTGACCTTCTAGAAGAGTCTCCAGACTGATGAGGAGACTGGTCAGAATCTTCTAGATGAGCTCCAGAACCTGGACAAAGCTACTAGAAGACCAAACTGCAGCACTAGGACCATTGTCCCTCTGCCTTTCAGCCTGTCAGGACTTTATATATGTATGTATATATATTATCAAGTCTGTCTCCGTCTCCTGCCTCCGTTGTCTCAGAGGCAGCAGGTTCAGTCTATAACTCTGTCCCCTTCCCTTCACTCCAAACATCAATTACTGTCTGAGGGTCAAACCTGCACTTAGTCACATGACCTGTGTTTAAATGAGTGAGTCAGTGGTTCATGGACATAACCTGGTTAATCAGTTATGACCAGTCTGGACCAGTCTGGACCAGGACAGCCACAGAGGGTCCTAAAATGTGACCAGGGCGTACGAACATTAAAAAAGGCTAAAAAAAAAAACTGTGAGCCTTCTCTCGGCCATCTATTGGTGACATGCAGGTATTGCATGGAGGTAGATGAAAAGACAAATGGACGGGACCAGTCCCCTGGATCTTAGTCCACCTAGGCCTGGTTTTTGTTATATTTACGTTGAGGGTCAGTGGGTGAGGTAGAGGTGGAGGTGGAGGTGGAGGTGGAGGAGGGTGGGGGTCTGTGTGGTCCCAGTGTGTTGCGTGAGTGGATGTGTAGATGAAGCCTAAACAAAGCCCACCACCATCTTTGGACCACCAGCTTCAAAAGGATGAAGACGCTGATAAAATACCAGTGAGAGGCCCTGGACTCTGAGAGAGACGTTGTCTTCAGGACAGTGTGTTTTGTCTCATCCAGTCAATATAGTCTTTGATGTCTGTTTGAAATATATAATATAAAGTAAAATAAAGTAGCAGCGGTGGCCTAGTGGTTAAGGACGCCTACATGGGTCCACGAGGTTCAAGGTTCGAAACCTGCAGCTGCCAGAGGGGCTCCGATCACAGCACCGTCCAGGGTGGAAATATGGTGCACTGTGATTTGGGTGGAGCCAGAAGAAGAAGAAGAAGATGAATGAATGAATGAATGAGTGGATGAATAATATTAGCATGAAACACGTCCATCCTGTGGTTTCAGTTCCTCTGCTGCCCTCTATTGGCCACAAACTGGACCAGAGTCACACAGTCAGGTGTTCATTCACAACAGAGGGACAAATGGACCATCAATCTAATGTGATGTGTCAACAGTATATTTACACTTTTCTCCATGAAAATGTCCTGCAACGGTGAGATGTCTGCGGAGACGTTCTGCAGCGTCCTCTGGACACAGATGTTGTTTGGAAGAACAGCGAGGCCACTGGAAGCTTTGTTTCCCAAACAAGTGAAGGTGACACCGTAGCGTCGTGTCCTTTCCTCCAGTTTAATGTTAGTATCATGTTTAGTTTAAGGCAACAACAGTGGACACGTTAGCGAGGCTCTGTGGACGTCTTCATTTGGACTGGGTCGGTTTCCTCTTTATGTCCTGGTCTTTTTGTCTGATCTTCATTTTTATCATATCGTTTAAAAATTGAGAAAATCACATTTGCTGACGATTGAAGTGTCTGGACAGTGAAGTGGACAGAGGGACAGACAGATGAGTCAGAAAGTTTAGATTTTTATCTGCTCTTGTTCGTCTGTCGTCACAACTCCACCTGAGCTTTTCAGTAAAGACGTTATCGTCCCAGAGGACACGTGAGACGCTGCGCTGTATGAACTCTAGTCCACAGCGTGCAGCTGTTGATAAGGGAGTGTCTAGAAAGTGTCTCCACCAGAGGAGGAGGAGAAGGAGAACCCAAACAAAGAGCAGCCTGTGAGTCTTATCTCCACCAACTCCATCAAGTACAGACGGAGACTGAAGAAGAGCTGGAGCTCCAGACACTGACCATGGTCTCCTCCAGGCCTGGACTTCTCTTCTACACTGTCCCTCAACAGATGTTTGACAGTTTGTTCTTGGAAAAAGTCCAGTACAGGTTTATGACACAGGGACGGCGAGTCCTTGTCCACTTATGGACATTTTACTGCACGGGTGGAACAGTGGGTGGGGGTTGTTTAATGGCTGCCATTAGCACAAACAGATGATCCAGGTTCAGAGGAGGACTGGGAAAGTGGAGCAGGGGGGCGGGGGGTGAGGACCTGGACAGGAAGCTGGACAGTTCTAGAGGAATTCATGGGACAAAGACTGAAGATATTGTCCATAGGGATTCATGATTCCGATGTCACATCATCAAAATATTACTATTATCATGTAATGTATATGTATTAATGCTGCCATCTAGTGACCATTACTTTAACATACAGCCACTGTTCCATGGACTTTGTCTGAAGACAATGGACCTTCATCACATGACCCTGAATTAAAACTTCAACGATTGTGAATCACAACAAGAAGCAGCAACTATTCTGATCCTGAAGTGTCTCTGGTCTCCGTCCCCCCGCCCTCCTTCTCCTCTCCCTTTGTCCTCGGTTAAACAAACATGTCCCAGATAAACCCTGATGTTTGGGTTTGTTTCTGATCTTGGAAGGAAAACATGGAGATGTTCCCATCTCCCACATTCTGACTCTTATCTGCAGGAATGCAGGAGATCGTCCTCTACTTTCAGCTTGTCCCTCTTTTCAGGGGTTGCCACGGCGAGTCAACATTTTCCATCTCCTCCACCCTTGTCCTGTAGCTCCATCTCTAGGATCATTCTTCCACCAACGTGTCTCCACCGTCCCTTCTCTGGACATGTCCAAACCATCTCAATCTGTCTTCTCAAGCTTTTTTCTGTCTCTAATCACCTCAGTCCTGATCCTGTCCATCCTTGTCTCTCCTAAAGAGAATCTCAGCAGCATCTTTAACTCCTCCACCTCCAGCTCTGTCTCCTGTCTATTCCTGGTGTCTATTCTCCTCTGTCCTGTCACTGTCCCATCTCTTCTTCTCTAGTCTCTTCCTCTGGACACTCTCCTGGACCTCATCATTCCACCACCAGGTCTCTCTGTCCTCCTGTGGTCTCCCAATCATCTGGGAATTCTCCACCACAGCCCAGACCTGCTCTGACTTCTTCACCACAACATTCCTCTTTCCTCAACTTCCACCACTTCTTCTTCTTCACCTTCTTCCATTGTCCACTTCCCCACCACCGTCCTATCCCTGGATCCTACCATCCTCCACCGACCTGTGGACCATACCCACTGACCACCTTCACCGACACCACATTCCATTTAACCTCACCCTGGCTGTCCTTCCACCTGGTCTCCTCCTCTTCTTCTCTCCATCATCTCAGCTACATCTCCACCTTTTCCCTGTCATTGTCCCTTCACTCAGGGTTCCCACCTTCAGACCAACTCTTCTAACCTTCCTCTTTACCCTCTCTGCCTCCATCATTCTCCCTCCTCTTCTTCTTCTGGTCTTGGACCAACGTCGGTCCAATCTCCAACAGTTCCTTGAAGGTCAACAGCACTGGGCCCTGACTGATCCATGGAAATGGTTCTGTTGTCTCGGAGGTCCTTCCTGACCTGGTCCTCATTATTGATCATGACTGGAACTGAAACACTGTCTGGATGGAGAAGATTCAGCCTGAAATGTCCAAAGTCACATGAGGTCACATGACAAATGTTCTGCGTCACATGAGAAAGTCCAGACCGGACTCTGTCCAAACCCGTCACCTCTCCTGGCTGATCTGGTGGCGCGACAGCTGAAATCTTCTCAAACCCCAGCGCGGTGCTGAGAACAATGGCGGCGGATGACGGTCTCTCAGACAGCGAGTGCACGTGGACACGTCAACACTCCTGACTTGTTGTCTTTGTGTCCATGCTAGCGCTGTCCTCCAACGGGAAGTGAGACGGGCTTAGCAGAGCAGAATAGTCGCCATTGTTGTCTTTGTGTTGGAGGATTTGGTTCTTCAACACAGCAGTCTGATCATCTGGAAGGTGATGAGGATGGAATTCTGGGACTGGGCTGCAGACGAGGACACTGTGTGTGGACCAGGACGTCCTGTAACGTCAAACCTCTGCTTCTGGAATTGATGTGGACAACACACAGGTTCTAGAACTGTCCATGGTCCCAGTTTCTGAGTCTGTAGTTGGGAAGTTCATGGAGATGTTCTTCTGCTCTCCACACTTTTGTCCACCTTGACCCTGGTCAAGTCTCTGGAGACACAGGAAGTGGAGGCGTGAGAGAAAGTTTGTTCAGAGAGTGAAAACCAGGTGTGAGCGCTGGTAGCTGTCAGTCTGAGATCTGCCTCCATCTGGTAGAATCCTGTCATTACTGCTGGTCTGGGGGTTTGGGCCTGAGGCTATACACACACACACACACACACACACACACACACACACACACACACACATGCATCCTCACAAACACTCACTCCCCCTCTCACATACACACACACACTCT
>JAFBJS010001543.1:94950-171620 GCA_016785265.1 Paraplagusia blochii
CACACACACACACACTCACACACACACACACTCACACACACACACTCACACACACACACACTCACACACACACACACTCACACACACACACTCACACACACACACACTCACACACACACACTCACACACACACACTCACACACACACACACACTCACACACACACACACTCACACACACACACTCACACACACACACACTCACACACACACACACTCACACACACACACTCACACACACACACATTCACACACACTCACACACACACACTCAGTCCTTCAACAATTTGTATTTGTTTGGTGTCGATTAAAGACCTGGTTCTGGTCTCAGACCTGGTCCAGGTTGACTGAAGATCAGGATGAAGCAGATGTTTGAACTGAAGAATCTGCTCAGTTTGTCTCCTGAAGACAGAGTTGGTCCTCAGTGACCTTGACGTGGTTCAATGTCCATCCTATGTCTCTGTTCCCCTGGGTTTTTATCCTGAGAATAAGGACAGGGGCTCAGTCTGTCGTCCACTAGGGGGCAGAAACAGAAAATCCTATTGAGAACCTGGTAACATGTTTATTTCCATCTGTATAAACTGCACTACCAGAGTCGACCACCAGGTCGAAACAGTCACGTTACGGTAAAAATGATAACTATTATTGTTACGTTCTCTTTCCCGTCCTCAGGGCCGTCCTGGACCTCTCGGTGAAGTTGGTCCAAGTGGAGGAGAGGGGCCCCGTGGTGGGCCAGGCCCTCATGGACCAAAAGGAGAGAAGGGACACATTGGACTGAAGGGGCCGTCCGGGCCCAAAGGAGACAAAGTTGGTCAACAACTAAAACCTGATGTTTTTGGTTTATCTCTTTATTTTGATTAACTTGGTCTTTAACGCAGCAGTAATGTGTCTCATTCTAAATATTTTTCTGAAAATATTTAATAATTTATTTTTCACAGGGACCAATGGGAGTTCCTGGGTTTCAAGGAACCGATGGAGTGCCCGTGAGTAAAAATGTCCCCACAATGATAGGAATATAGGGATAATAGTCAAAAAAAACATTGAAATCAATGGTTGGTTCTGATCTTCAGATTTCAAGATTATAAACAGAGGTAATGTTATTGTCCCACAGGGTCATCCAGGACAGCCTGGAGGTCGAGGTCCACCTGGACTGGACGGCTGTAACGGTACCAGAGGAGAACCTGGAGATCCAGGGTTCGGTATTGGTCCACCCGGGTTCCCTGGAGCAGCTGTGAGGCTCAATAGGTTCTGTGTGTGTGTGTTTTTATGGAGAGATGTTTGGAGGAGACTGAAGGTCTGGTGTCTCTGTCCGACAGGGGCCGATTGGGCCGAAGGGCCAGAAGGGGGAGCCACGATACATTTCCGGGAGCAACATCATCGTAAGAAAGGAACAAAAAGCAACTAAAGGGTTAAAGTCTAAAGGGTTCACTTCCTGGACCCCACAACATAACAATTATAACAATTCCATTATTGAGGAAATCAAACTCCTGGTCATTGTGACCCACTCCACTGCACCCCCACCACCTCTAACTACAACCCACCACTGCCCCCTGGCGGAAATAATTTATATTATTAACCATTTATGGACGTAAACCCCTTCAACTCCTGGTCAATTTGAATTAGCTGTTGTTCTGAAGAGCTATGGAAAATATACATTGTATTTAACGTCACTCACTAAAGAACCTGTTACTGTGTGGAGCGGTCAATCGCCGTATGGACCACTAGAGGGAGCTAAAGGAATATGTAGCAGAGTACAGCAGGATTCATTGAAGAGGATTCTAACGTAACTAAAGATTTAGACAGACAGATAAGATAGAACTTTATTTATTAATAAATAATTTATTAATAAATAATTTATTAATAAAATATGAAGTGTATTAATATTATCAAAAATAACTGCTAAATTAATGATTATTAATTTATTAATGAAGGTTAAAATAATTTTATTTGTATTTTTCCTCTTAATTAAAAAGAAATATTACTTTATCAATAATTAATAAAATAATAAATCAATAAAAATTAATAATTAAAATAATCTATTTTTGTCTTTCCTCTTAATTTGGAAATAGTTACTTTATTATTTATTAATAAATATTAAGTGTATTAATAATCGTTAAAAATAACTGTTAAATTAATTAAGTATTAATTAATAAATATTAAAATAATGTAAATGTATTTTTCCTCTTAATTAAAAAGATATATCACTTTATCAATTATTAATATAAATATTATATCAATAAAAATAACTTTATTAATAATTATTACAAATAGCTGTTTGTAATATGAATTTTTCATTTATTAATAATTACTAAAATAATCATTTTTTAATCTTTCTTCTTAATTAGAAAAAAAAACTTCATTATTAATTGATAAATAATTTACTAAGAAATATTAACATTATTATTAATTATAAAAAATAATGAAATTAACGATAATGGAGTTATTATAATTATAAAAAATATTTTTTATTTTTCCTCTTAATTAAAAAAAATATTTCTTTATTATTTATTAATAAATATTAAGTGTATTAATAATTAACTGTTAAATTAATAATTATTAATGTATTAATAATTATTGAAATATTTTTATTTATTTCTCCTCTTAATTAAAAGATATATTACTTTATCAATTATTAATAAAATAATATATCAATAAAAAATTTACTTTATTATTATTATTTAATGATTATTGACTTATTAATATTACTAAAATAATCTATTTTTTATCTTTCCTCCTAATTTGAAAAAAGATATTACTTTATTATTTATTGATAAATAATATACTACTAAATATTAACTTCATTAATAATTCAGAAAATAACTGTAAAATTAATCATTATATATTTATTATAATTATTTGAATGATTGAATGGTTTTTTATTTTTCCTCTTAATTTGAAAAAATATATGACTTTATTTTCTAGCTGAAAAACACATTGATTTTCTGGATATAGACGTGGACTGTGCTCTGACTGACTTTTCTTTCCCAGGGTTTTCCTGGTATTCCAGGACCGGACGGATACCCCGTAAGTGTCCATTTCTGACTGTCAGACATGAGCCACAGCAGCAGCATCATCCTTGGACAGAATATCTGTCTGTGGGACTCCAGTATCTCCAGTAGGGGGCATCACATCTCCGGGTATAGGGCGGCTGTAAGCAGCTCAGCCGTGGTCAGTCTCTGACCACTCTATAGATGCTACTGTTTATCACTTGTAAGGCTGATATTGAACATTAGCACCACCCACAGGAAAGTCAGAGGAACAGCGCCCAGAAATATCAAATTAACGGACTCTCTCAGGGTATGACTTCACCAGGGTTCTGAAGCTTCTTTCTTCTGTGCCAGGGTCCCAGAGGTCCAGATGGTCCTCCTGGTCAGACTGGTCCCAGAGGACCTGAGGGATTCCCCGTGAGTAGAAGGATCCAGTTTGTTTTCTGGATTTCTGGTTCTTTTCTGGATCAAATGACATGTTATGGTCTTAATGTTGTCCCTGCAGGGTCCATCTGGTCCTCCCGGCCCCCCAGGACCTATGGTTGGTACTTTCCTTATTATGAAGAAGTGATGAAGTACAGAAATGTAGTGAAGAAGAAGAGAAGCTCTGATGAAATGACCTGTCCTTCTTTCCAGGGGAGTTCCAGTGATGGATATCTGGGAGAGAAAGGAGACAAGGTAACATCCGTCCAAACATTTGTATCTGGGACTTAAGATTCTCTTCTTACCAACTGAGGGTGTGTTGGACTTTAGGGGGACGTTGGACTTCCTGGACCGAGTGGAACCCCCGGAGATGGGTCTCTGACGAGCGAACAAACCCTGACCATCTACAAAGGAGACAAGGTGAGTGAAGATCCTTGGACCAATGGTCCCCAACAGGTCGTTTTGACTCCGACCGGTCCCCTGTGAGTTCTTGACTTTTCTTTCTTTCCTTCCAGGGGGAACCTGGTCCTAAGGGAGTCCGGGGACTGACAGGAACTTCAGGACCTCCTGTGAGTCCTTTCAAAATCCAAGAACTTTTAAGGGATGAAATGTGTCTCTGTGGACTTTAAAACTCTGCTTCTCGTCCCTCACACCCAGGGACCTTTTGGATTCCGTGGTGAATATGGAGAGAAGGGAATTCCTGGATATCCTGGAGCGAGAGTAAGATCCAGCTCTTCATCATCTTCATCATCTTCTTCTTCTTCCTGTTGAGGCTGGTGTTAGTTTGATGTTTGTGGACTGGTTGGACCAACCTCAGTAGAGTGGAGTAGGTCCAACCAGAGTAGGTCCACCACACTTTTCTACCAAGACACTGAAGTTCTAGAATCTTCTTCTCCTTCTTCTTCTTCTGCTCCTGTCCTGAAATCAAATACGTCTTCCTTCTCCCTCTGGGCTTAACGGGTTTTGTGGTTCTTCCAATCAGGGTCTCCCAGGATTTAACGGACCGCCCGGCGCTCTGGGGATTCAGGTAGGTGAAGAAGACAGACAGACAGATGGAGAGACAGATGGAGAGACAGACAGATGGAGAGACGGAAGGACAGATGAGAGACAGACAAATAGATAGATGGATGGACAGACAGACAGGCAGGCAGGCAGATAGAAAGACAGGAAGGTAGACAGACAGATAAATAGACAGACAGGCAGATAGACAGAAGGACAGATGGAGAGACGGAAGGACAGATGAGAGACAGACAAATAGACAGATGGACAGACAGATATACAGACACATAGTAAGACAGACAGGCAGGCCGATAGACAGATAAACAGACAAATAGACAGACAGACAGACAGACAGACAGAGAGACAGACAGAAGGACAGACAGGCAGGCTGATAGACAGATAAACAGACAAATAGACAGACAGACAGACAGAAAGACAGACAGGTGGACAGACAGACAGATGGAGAGACGGAAGGACAGATGAGAGACAGATGGATGGACAGACAGACAGACAGGCAGGCAGGCAGATAGAAAGACAGGAAGGTAGACAGACAGATAAATAGACAGACAGGCAGATAGACAGAAGGACAGATGGAGAGACAGAAGGACAGATGAGAGACAGACAAATAGACAGATGGACAGACAGACAGATTAACAGACAGACAGGCAGGTCTGATAGACAGATAATCAGACAAATAGACAGACAGAAGGACAGACAGACAGAAAGACAGACAGGTGGACAGACAAACAGACAGCCTGGAGTGTCATCAAAGTCTCAGATGTTTGACTCTTTTTTCCGTGTCCTCATCCAGGGGCTCAGAGGGAATCCTGGTTTTCCTGGTCAGCCTGGATACATAGGACCTAAGGTCAGGCCTGGTCATGTGATCATGTGACTGCGCCCATCAGTCATTCTGCTGCTTCTTCTAACAACCAGTTGAATTTGAATGTGTTGCAGGGAGACCAGGGAGACCAGGGAGCACCAGGACCGCCCACTTATGTTAATGAGCAGGGAACCTCTGTTCAAGGTACACACACACACACACACACACACACACACACTGGAGTTCATTCATATGTTCACACTGATCTGAACCTGTTCTGCATCTGGACTCTAGGACAACAAGGTGACCCCGGTCTCAGTGGTCTCCCTGGAGCCCCTGGTGACCAAGGGTATCCTGGTTTACCAGGACCTCCAGGTGCTCCAGGATCAGTTTTGGGTGAGTTACCTTTAGAACAACAACAGCAACATTTGCTCAGAAAAAGTTTGGTCCTTTCATTCCTGACCTCTCCATCATCTCCATCATCTCCATCATCTCCACACTCAGATCCTTCAGGTAGAGGTGGTTCTCCAGGGTTTCCTGGACTTCCAGGCCCAAAGGGAGAGAAGGGAAACCCAGGAGGTACACCTTATGGTGCTGAAGGATCTCCCGGCTCCCCTGGACTGCCTGGACCCATCGGACCGCCTGGACCACCAGGACCCACAAGTACGTTCCTATAGAAGGTTCTCAGGTCCTTGAGAAGAACCTAGACCAAACCAGTAGTGAACATCTGCTGTCAGTGATCCTGGTCTGTTGCTATGTTCCTGTTTGTCCATAAATGATCTTTATAACGTGGACAGTTGCAACAAAGTACAGAAGATCTGAATTGATTGTCTTCAATCCGTGGACCATCTCAACCTCTCTGATCAGGAGATGGTTTGGTGCTGAGATCTGAGGAACAACATCTGCTACAGATGAAGAAGAGAGAGAATCTTCTCTGTTAAGACCCACTGGTGTTTCCCACACTTTTGTTCTGAGGTCCCATATCTTAGAGGTTACAAACCTTCATGGTCCAAGTCAGTAGATACTATTCCTACATCACTGACCAAATGAATGACGCGTAAAAAAGTTTTATTTCTTTCCAACATGGTTGTGGAAGAGCAGGCATTTCAGGGAAAATCTGATCCGTCCAGATTTATAAGTCCAATGGACCGCAACTGGCCCCCGGGCCTTAGTTTGTCTCCCAGGTCTGTCCTCCAGGGAGGTATTGTGATTTGGGATGGATGGACAGAGTGATATCTGAAGAAACCAGGTAACTGGGGATTCAAACAACCAAAAACAGCAGTGGAACAGTGGTGCAGCAGGGGGCGCTGCACTCAGTTCTTATTCGTAGTAAAGCAGGAAGGAGTTCTTGATGTCTCCACAATGTTCAGAAATGTTCAGAAATGTTAGCAAGGCCCAAACTGGCATCAGGTTTTTTGTAGCCTTGTTGGCTAACAGTGGTTAAATGAATACTTTATGTCGTCCAAGGCTCGAGCGTTGAACCCTGCGTCATCATCCCTGTCTTGCCCGAAGGTTAGTTCCATGCAGGTAGTCGGGGCAACCAATCTCCTCTCCCTCCAACACTAAAAGCTAAAAAAAAGCCGACCTCAGCCAGTGGTAACCTCTCTGCCATCACTGCTTTGTTTCCAAATTTCCCCACTGTCCTGCAGGGTGTGCTGGTAAGTATGAGCTGAAGAGAGTGCAGACTCTCAGTGGGAGCGCCCCCTGCTGTTGCTGCTGCTGCTTGGCCTGCTCTGATCTGAATTCACTGATTTTACATGGACCTTAAAGCTTGGCAGCGTTTGCTCCAGGATCTCCTGATCTTAGCAGGAACAACAAACAGAGGGAAAGACTCCACCTGTCCAAACTACGTGAAGGACTTTGGGTTAACAGTTAGCTAACAGTTAGCTTGGCCCCAGGGCTGTTGTTGGGGCGATAGCTTCCTAAAGTAGGACCATATGACCAGGGTGTAACTGCAACTGCATCGAGATTCCGTGCTACGGTGCAGTTGTCAGTGAAGAATACTAACCTGCTCACAACCTGGTGACCTAGTGGTTGAGGAAGTGGACCTGGGTCATAATTATTCTCTATTGGCCTTGAGGATGTTGATGGAGAAGAACAGAGAAGGTCAGAAGAAGGAGCTCCACTGTGTTTCTGTAGATTTAGAAAAGTCCTCTGACAGGGAGACAAGGGAGGAACTGAGGTTTAGTATGAGGAAGTCAGGAGTGGCAGAAAAGTATGTTAGAGTGGTGCAGGATATGTATGAGAACAGAACAACAGTGGTGAGGTGGAGCTGTTGGAAGGACAGAAGACTAAGGTGGGACTGCATCAAAGATGGACAGCTTGATGGATGAGGTCAGACAGGAGTCTCCAACAACAACTAGAAGAGAACCTAGAGAGGTGGAAGTCTGGACTAGAGAGAAGAGGAATGAAGGTCAGTGGTAGACACTGAGCAGAGGAGTAGGGGTGGAGAAGGTGGAGGAGTTTAGATACTGAGGATCAACTGTTCAGAGCAGTGGAGACTGAGGAGAAGAATAGAGTGGAGTCAGAATGGAACATCTGGAGAAAAGAGTCAGGAGTGATCTGAGATAGAAGAGAGTCAGCTAAGGTGGAGGTACGGTGGAGAGACCAGCCATGATGGATGGATTAGAGACAGAAGACAGGAGACAGAGCTGGAGGTGGAGGAGATAAAGATGCTGAGAGACAAAGATGGATAGGATCAGGACTGAGGTGATTAGAGGGACAACACAGACAGGAAGGTTTGGAGACAAAGAAGATAGAGAAGACAGATTGAGATGGTTTGGACATGTTCAGATGAGGGACTGTGAATACATTGGTAGAAGAATGATCCTAGAGACGGAGCTACCAGGTAGGAGACAAAGAGGAGATTGATGGAGGTAGGTAGAGAGTAGAAGATGGAGTGGACAGGGTGAGATGAAATTGTTAACTTGCTGTGACAACATCTGAGAAAAGGGATAAGCCTGAAAGGAGAAGAAGAATAAAATAAACTTCCATGCTGCCACCTAGTGGCCTGTTTGTTAGGCATCAGTATTAGTTGGCCGTTGTTATCGTAAAGACTCAGGTCTCTGCTGCGAAAGGTTCATTTGTAGGATTTCATTTAGGACCAGGTGTAAACCACACAGTTAGAATCAAACCTCAAACCTAGCTCAGATGCTAGCAGTGGTGGGTTCATGGTTAAGGAACCAGGTTGACCAGAGTCCACCATGGGTCAGGTTAGCACGGAGGTCCTGGTTCCACAGAGTTCAGATCCTGACGTTGGCTTTTGTTTGGGTCCAAACTGAGCTGCTGTGCATGACGCTTCTGCTGCCCGTGTAAAATCACTGAATTCACTGTTTCACCACCACAACAACAACAACAACAACAACAACAACAACCAGAGTCCGTCGTCCTAACATGGTCAGCTGACACTAACCCTGACTTCACAGCAGGTCTGGAGCTGAAGACAAAGAAGCAAAATTTTAAAAAATTCCCACTTGAAAGATGGAAGTTGAATTGAAATGTGAAAAACTTCAGCTTCTGACCCGTTTGTGAAAAACCACAGGAAACTGTCGTCTGTACTTTGTCATTTCTTTACATCTGTGTGTGTGTGTGTGTGTGTGTGTGTGTGTGTGTGTGTGTGTCCACAGGTTCCTCCCAGGGCGGCATCACTACTCTTCCTGGAGAACCTGGTTTACCAGGACCTAGAGGACCACCAGGAGACAGAGGGTACAACGGGTTCAGAGGTAGACACCTCTACCATGGAGAAGATAAGAGCTGCTGCTGGTTAGTTTATGGGACTGACCGTAGGTATTGTTCGTACCAGGTGACCCCGGCGACTGTGCCTGCTTTGGGGGCGGAGTCTCAGGACAGACTGGTGAAGTTGGACCGCGTGGAGTTGACGGGAATCCTGGTTATCCAGGAGCCAAGGGAGAACGTGGTGATACGGGCACCCCGGGATTCGGCGGTCCTCAGGGACCAGCGGTGAGTCTGGAGGACAACCTGAGAAGTTCTTCTGGAGCTTCTCAAGTTCTGAGTATTAAAATGAAGAACTCTCCTCGTGCTGCAGGGTCGTCCCGGTAACTCGGGTGCCTACGGGCGTAAGGGAGAGAAGGGGGCGCCATACTACCCCCAACTGGGTCTGACGGCCAAGGGTGAACGTGGAAATCCAGGACTCAGAGGACCTACTGGTGAAACGGGAAAACCAGGCAGAGATGGACTTCCAGGATTCCCAGGAGCCCCCGGGCCTCCAGTATGTGATACGTCTGCGATGTTTTCCCAGGGTGACGATCATTTCCTTCTCCTCTCTCACCTCCTTGGTCGTCTCCTCTCCTCTCCTCTCCTCTCCTCTCCTCTCCTCTCCTCTCCTCAGGGTGATGCTGGATATGGCACAGTGGGGGAGAAAGGATTCCAGGGCTTTCCGGGTCCCAAGGGTCGTTCTGGGGGTCCTGGTGAGCCTGGACCTGGGTACAGTGGAGCCCCGGGTTTCCGTGGAGAACAAGGAGATCCTGGTATTCCTGGATTACCAGGAACGCCGGGTTTGCCAGGTCCCAAAGGTGCGTGGCAGTGAGTGTGAGTGCGAGTGTGTCCTCTCCCTACAGGATGATCAGCCACCCAGACCCATCCATCCACCCATCCATCCACCCATCCACCCACCCATCCACCCATCCACACATCCACTCATCCACCCATCCATCCACCCACACATCCACCCAGACCCTTCCATCCACCCATCCATCCACCCATCCATCCACCCACACATCCACCCATCCATCCATCCACCCACACATCCATCCACTCATCCATCCACCCATCCATCCACCCACCCATCCATCCATCCACACATCCACCCATCCATCCATCCATCCACCCATTCATCCATCCATAATTTCTCTCTTTTCTTTCCATCCATCCATTACCACTCACTTAATCCTAATCTCTTACTCAGATTATAGCGGGAAAACCAATAATCCACTACGTGTCATTGATGCGACACAGGAACAGAAAAACTGCAGTTCAGAACACTGGCCACCACAGGGTGGTAGAAGGTCTTCCCTGTCCTTTTCATGTTTATGTTCCTTTTTCTCCCTGTCTCTCACTATCCTTCCTTCCTTCCTTCCTTTTTTCTTCCCTCCCTTCCTTCTTTCCTTACTCTTCATTCCTCTCAAATCCAATCACTCTCTGTGGGACTCGGTTCTCAATCCCAGAACTTGCGGTCCAGGTCTTATAGGTCGAGCTATAATCCCAACATTAATCCAGGACCAAGTAACAAACATTTCCTGTTTGCTGTGTTACTTCCTTCCTGTTTGTCTGGAGCAGGAAGTGACGTCGGAGCTCCGTCACGCCCCCGCGGCTGCCATTCACTCCACCATTAATGGTGTCCATTAATGAGCTTCTGCAGATGTAATCTCTAATATCCCTGTGATCCTATAATCTCAATCTGTCTCCCTGTAAATACTGTAGTCCTCTCTGTAATCTGTGTAATCTCCTTTAATCTCTACCATGTCTGTGATTCTCTAATCTCTGTTGCTGCTTCCGTCCTATAGTTGTGTGCAGTGATGAGATTAATCTGACTCCTGTGATCATTCAGTCTCACAGCTTTCATCTCTAATAACCAGGACCTCCCCTCCCTCCTTCCCTCTCTCCTCCTTCCTCCCTCCTTCCTCACCTCCTTTCAGTCCCACCCATCTCAGCTGACCGACATCTCCAGCCAAATATCAGACCAAATGATGTCATCAATCATAATGACAATCCGAAAACACACACACAGGTGGCTGCAGGTATCGGTATCGGTATCGGTTGATATTGGGCCACACGTGACTCAAGGACGACTGGTTGGATCCAGGTCACTTTCCTGAATCCCTCACCTTCATCCTGAGCTCTTCCTCCACTTCCTGTTTCCTCTGTGAGACTGAATGACACAAAGTCTGCCTCAGCAGCAGCAGCAGCAGCAGCAGCAGCTCGTCCTGTCCCTGAGTCTGTCCCTCAGCTGCAGTGTCTAACGCTTTAATCCCAAGGTTATTGTCACCTGCAGGAGAAACAAACGTCCGTCCTTCCTGTGGAGGAGAATAATCCACCGTCTCCAGCCTGGATGAAATGATTTTGCTGTTTGTGTTTCTATGAACAGAAACGTATTCATTTGCTTTGTCGGCGCATGAACGTGACCCTGACTCTGCCTGTGTTTGCTGCCTCACCCTGTCCTCACCCCCTCACCCGCCCTTTCATCTCTGTGCATGTGTATGTGTCCAGGTGAAAACAGCTGTGCAGGGCTTATTGACGGCGCACAGGGAACGGGTGGGTAAACTATTTCCTTCATCCACCTGCCAAAATAAGGGTGGACAATATGATTTGAGTCAATCCAGGTTGTGTTTGATCGATGCGTGGGATTGATTCCCTCCCAAAAAAGACTGTCTCCGAGATGGGAGACTGTCTCCGAGCCGTCCCTCTCCTGTCGCGGTCGTTCCATCGCCAGGAAAATGGAGAGTGGACAGTAGTTGTTTATATTTACATCTCAGATGAAGGGAAGGAGAGATGGAACAATAGAGCAGGACCAGTTAGACCAGGTGAACCGATCTACCATCGATCATCTCATCTCCACCTCTGGACGATCCAGAGAAAAGTTGTCAAGGTTGTCGAAGGATAATTATCAAAAAGATCGCACTCGTAAGCACGGATCAGCGAACGTAATCTGAGAAGAAGAAACGTACAAACAACTCTTCACACGTCAAAATACCTTTGTGAATCGTCGTATGCGCGTCGTGATATGAAAATCGAGCTTTTACTTTGTGAAACTACACGTACGTAAATTTGTATTTTTGAGACTCGTCTTACGTGGACCAGATTTGCGAGCGTAATTTTGTTACGTCAGTCCATCACCAGCCAATCAGAAGTCTCACTCCTCACTAAACTGGGCCCAAGAACCAAGTTCACGTCCTATAAAAATGGCGTCTGGAAGCAGCAACGGCGAGCGTTCCAGTCTAAGTATCAGGTTATAACATGCTAACATACTTAAACTTGAGCGCTCGCCATTGCTGCTTCCAGACGCCATTTTTATAAGACGTGAACTTGGTTCTTGGGCCCAGTTTAATGAGGAGTGACACTTCTGATTGGCTGCTGACGGACTGACGTAGCAAAATGATCTGGTCCACGTAAGATGAGTCCAAAAATACAAATTCACATGTGCGTAGTTTCACAAATTAAAAGCGGGATTTGCGTGTGCGTACCACACAAAGGTATTTTGACGTGTGAAGCCTTGTTTGTTTGTTCTTCTCACAAGTGTGTGTTCTTTTTTGAAACTATTCTGGCTCCATAATAATCACAATGTAGAGCGAAAACACATGTCATCACAACTGATGTCACCAAATCAACCTTAAAACCAGGGTGTTTTCTCGCAGGACCACAAGGGGGAGCTCTAAATGCAGTGTGGTTCCAAGGTTATTTAAACCATATTTGAACAAAGTTTTCGTCTCAGCGTCCTTCTCGTCATACGTCCATTCATTATGACCAGACAGAACAATCAGTGCAGCTGTCAATCATTTGTTCAAGGCCGAGCTGATGGAAGGCTCCGCCTACTTCCACTCAGCCTGAGTCAGTGGATGATTGACAGTCCACTCTGACCATCTAGTCGCCCAAGAGGAGGCGTGTCCTCACTTCTCCTCCATTCAAAGCTGCTGAAACCTGTCGCATCTTTTCTGAAGCCCCGCCTCTGCTCCATGCTTTTAACCAATGACAGCTGGGGAGGTTTTGGGGGAGGGAAGGAGGGTTAGGTGGAAAATCACCAAACGTGACACAGTTTAAGTTTTCAGAACAAGATTCTCCATCAAGTTACTAACAACATTAATTAGTCCACCATTAGGACGAAGGCGACAGACAATCACAGACCAACACGTCTCAGCTTTGAAGGAACATCACGCGTTCACTCGCTGAAGTCTCACGGTGGACCTCCAAAGTCCATGGAGAAAATCAGTGGTTTAGCTCCGACCAGAATCATGTTTCCTCAATGGAATTCACCGTATTTTCACGACTATAAGTCGCTCCGTACCAGAAGACCCAGTCCAGGTTCTGTCTACTATTACTGTATTGAACACACACACATACAGGGCTCAACATAGGGTTAGGGTTCTATATACAAGCCCCGCCCACACTTCTCCCTTTACCGTTCTCATGGTGTCTCTACTACGTCCACCTCACGATAACTCGCTGCACATTTTGAAGGAAATCAACTTTTCTGTGCACCTCATAGTCGTGAAAGTACGGTATCATTTTATACTTAATAATACTAGATACTGCACTTGTGTGTATTGTTGTGTACGTGGGTGTCTATGTCCATGATTTTAACCTGTTTATGACTGCTGCTAGGCCAAGTGCTCCCGTGCACCATCCCAGGGGAGCCTGGAGATCCTGGTTTCCCTGGAATACCTGGAAGACCAGGTAAAAAAACCAGATCATTGCTAACTCAGTTGACACCAGTGGGATATGGGAATTGTTTTTGAATATTGGAACACACAAAAGGTCAGAAACAAGGGAATCATCTCAGAGAAAGTGTTTACGGTGCAGAATCAATCCCACAAATCCCAACAGTAAGTGGAAATTCCCTGCCATGAAGTCGGTCCCCAGTTTACCTTAAAATGTGTCTAAATATGTCTAACGTTGGCAACAGTAGAAAACGTTTTGGGGTTTTTTTCACACTACATCAAATATTTTTGGTTTTGTTTTATTATTTTATTTTATTATTTATTGTTATTATTTTATTTTTGGTTGATTAATTCAAACCAATCCTCTTGGACCCCAGGACCCAAAGGTCGGCCAGGTGCATCTGGAAATTCAGGAGGTCCTGGATACGACGGAGCCAAGGGCGAGAGAGGAGAACCTGGGTTTGGAGGTCAACCAGGACCACAAGGTAGACTGAGGAGTCCTCCTTCTGTTTCTGTCATCCAGACCCAGGTCCTCGATCCTGACCCTGTGTGTTTCCCCTTCATAATAATTCAGGTTTTCCTGGACCCAGGGGGGATCCTGGAGTGCCAGGAATCCCAGGACAGGGCTTTGATGGAGGCAGAGGTAAAGATGGTGTCCCTGGACGTCCTGGAGCTAAAGGACAACCTGGAGAGGTCCTGGGAGCCACTCCCGGCTCCCCGGGAGCCAACGGTTTACCTGGAATTCAGGGAGACAAGGGACTGCCTGGAACACCAGGAGGACCTGGATCACCTGGTGGGTCCGACTCCCCACAAAAGTCTTCTTCAGCTAAACATGGATTTAACTCCTCTGTCTTCTGGTCCAGGTTTTGATGGGCGCCCAGGTGTTCCAGGGATAAAAGGAGAGCGGGGAGTTGATGGACTTCCCGGTTTTCCTGGAGCTCCTGGTCCTCCAGGTGAGCTGAATGGAGGTATCCCTGGTCAACCTGGAGCTCCTGGAGCAAAGGGGCTGAGTGGATCATCAGGTGAGGAAACATCTCTGCTCTTTGGTTCTGTTGAACTTCAGTTGAGTTCCACACTGAAAGGATTTGGATTCTACAAAAAATTCAACCTGATTTTATATGTAAATACATTTGAAACGTGTAGTGACAAACAGCTGCGGATGCTAATCACATACCATAGAGCGCCCTCTTCAGGGCTAATCTCTCTGAGACCAGTGAAAGTCAGAGCTGCTCAGACTGAACTCTCCTGCAGCCTTTCTTTTAAAGTCCAGTCCAAGTAGTTCTTCAGGGTCCCAGCTCGGTCCGCTCCACAGCGCCCCCCCCAGTTCATCTGCTCGTATCGCCACTACATTTCCCCATTAAAAATGATTAAAAGCCAATTAACTTGTTCCAGATCCATAAAATTCCCCCGACTCCTCCTCTGAAAGCGTTCGCTGAGGTTCTGATAAAGATCCAAGTCTTGGACAGAGGTTGTTGCCTGGGTTTGTCCTGAAGAACCACCCTTCATAGAGTCATTGAAATGTGATGATGTCACTTTATTTTGTAATTATTTCTTCCCTCACTGTTGGTTCATCTCTGACTTCTCTTTCTGGACCTTTATCACCTTGTCCTGTGTCCTTCATCTCCTCCTCCTCCTTCTCCACCTCTTCCTGTCATCATCCCTCCATCCTCTTAATATTGATGTCATTCGATGTAGGCTGTCCAGGTGAGACCCTCCCATCCATGTCTCCCTCCTTCTCCTCCTCCTCTCTCCTCCTTCTGCTTCTCATGCTTTAGTTCAAACCTTATCTGCTGCCACTAAACCCAGATGTCCATCTCAGTCGTTCGTCATTCCTGATTCCTGGAATCTCACCTGATCGTTTGTGATCAGAGTTTTCAAAGGGGCTGACGTGAGATGGACATGATCGACCCGAAACGTTTCATACAGAACCTTCTCCTCAGCCAGGACTAACCTCTGAGATGTTTGTCGCGTGTGTGTATGTGCTGTAATAACACACAACAACCTGATGCTCTTTAACCCCAACGCCAGCATCGTCTCCTCAACACTCTTAAAAAGGACTTTGTTTTTTTAAACACAGCAAAATCAGACTTTTCTTTTTTTTTTGTCCTTTCTAAGAATGTGAGCTAGCAGCAGTTCCACAGCTTCCCAGCAGGAGCAGCAGAGCCCAGGTGGTTTAGTCTGACTAATCGATTCTGCAATTGCACTTTTGTTTGGTCAAATCTTGGTTCATATGGATGTATACCAACAGAGGGCGACAAAGAGTGGACCTGGTACTGTTAATTACTATAAAAGTCTGGAAACTCAACAAAAAAGTCCAAAAACCCAAATATTTTATCAACGTCAGTAGTCAATACTTCGGTCTCCAGATCATGGCAGATGGGTACTAGCGTTGTCCCCCGCCCTGTCCCCTCTCTAGAGACATGGACTGACAGGACTAGCAGCATTAGTGGAGGGTGAACTCTGTGACAACACAGACTTTTTTGTTACTTTTAGTGTCCGACAAAAAGTAGGAGGGACACCATGTTCTCAACTGGCGTCTGTCTCCATGATCTCCAACCTGGCAGCTGGTGGATTCAAACCCTAAACCTTATGGGGGTTCCTCCCACTTCCTCCGCTGCTGCCACCCCAAAAAGTTGAGTTGAAAGATGTTTGGTTTCCGCTTGACGCAGTAACTGAACTTTCTTTTTCTAATTGTCAACTGAAAAATTTCCGCCCCCAACTTTTGTTTCATGACACTAGCTAAAATTCAATGCTGTAAAACACTTTGGCGCCCCCTGATGTCGGTCTTGTCCCCAACCTGAAAGTGCAATTGCGTCTGATGCAGGATATGAATGAAGTTCCGGAATATTTTTTTTCCGCTTCATCTCATTTGTGTGTTGCTAATGTTGATGTGAGTGATTGTTCTAACGGACTCTGGTGAGTACAGTTTTGACGATCCTTTTATTCAAAATATGGATTTGAACGAAAGATATAAAAAAAAAAAAAGTCCCGGCTCTCTGTCATAATTCCTCTGTCCTGATCCATGCTCAGGTTTTCCTGGACAAAAGGGAGAAAGAGGAGACCCAGGATTCCCAGGACCTGCTGGCATGAAGGGAACCCCCGGACTCCCGGGAAGTCCTGGAACAAATGGACAAAGGGGTCCCCCTGGGCGTCCAGGACCCGGAACAAGAGAGGGAATTCCCGGAATACCAGGAATCAAGGGTAAGTGAGGGAGGGCTGTGAATTCATTCTTGGATGGAGAATTTCACCTCTGAGGTTGGGATTTTCTGTGGTTTTCCACAGGTGAGAGAGGTTTCCCAGGACTGAATGGATTCCCTGGAATTCCTGGCAGACCTGGCAGTCCAGGCTATCCGGGAGGAAAAGGATTTCCCGGTGGTCCAGGAAGGGATGGATATTCTGGTGGACCTGGATATCCTGGACAGAAAGGTTTTGTTTCTGAAAGAAACTCAAAGACAAGTGGACCAGAATGATCTAGAAGGTTGGGTTCAGATGAACATGGTCTTCATTGTATTCCGTAGGTGACAGAGGAATCCCTGGACCTCCAGGTTTGTCTCCAAATATTCCTCAGTCAATCCTTGGAGACAAGGGAGAAGCAGGAATCCCTGGGGGCAGTGGCCTTCCAGGATTTCCAGGACCAAGAGGTAAAAACAATCATTTCCTACAATTTATCCAGTTTTATTTTATTCCCAATTTTGGAACAACATGCTCCAGGAATCACCAACCATCTTCCAACTTCTAATGTCTGATTGCAGGTGACAAGGGCCTACCAGGTGTCCCTGGTCGCCAGGGTCTACCTGGACTTCCTGGTTTAGCAGAACAGAGCAAAGGACAGAGAGGAGATTCTGGAATTCCAGGACAGCCAGGAGGTGCAGGCTACCCTGGACCTAAGGGAGAAGCTGGAATTATGGGATTCCCTGGCATGACAGGCCCAAGGGTGAGGAAATGTACCAAACAATCAACTTTTCTAAATCTTATCTGGGAAGATTCACCTTAAAGCTGGCTCTCCTAGGGTGATGATGGTGCGCCTGGATTTCCTGGTAATCCTGGAGAGCCTGGACGTCCTGGTGGGAAAGGTGAGCAAGGGGTTTGAGTGAACACCAAAATGTGAGTTTTTTTTTATCTTGAAGGTGGACTTCAAACCACATGACCAACCTCCTCTTTCTCAGGTTCACCTGGAGACTCTTATGGTTATCCTGGTGGTCCTGGTGGTAAAGGTCTACAGGGAAATTCCGGTGTCCCAGGTGAGACTTTTGGGTCCTGTATTGTAGAAAGCGTTGACCACAAATAGGCAAACCAGGACACGCACCTCTGTCAAAAGGTTTCTGACCATGACAGGTCCAACAGGAATCTTGTCTTCAGTCTCACCAGCCAATCCCAAATCCCGATCCAGGAATGTTCTTCTTCTTCTATACCCATTGTACCAGTGGAGTCAAACTGGGTGTGGCTGCAGGTTCTCCTTCCAACATGTGATGTTACAGGATGTGCCGAGGCTTCGAAGCGTGTGTCGACCTAAGAAGGAGTCGTTTCCGAGGCTAGCTTCATTTAGGGGAGGGGCCAAAATGATTAGGTCCAAAGTACAGAGTAGTGATGGTGAGATGAAGCCTCATGAGTCTTCGAACCACTTTCATGTCTCGAAGCTACATTTGCTCACAACACCACCTACTGGGCAAGTGCATAATCACAGGCAACTCTATCTGAAGCACATAAAGTGTGATGCACCTGAAGCTTCGAGACATGAACCCCTTCTCATGAGGCTTCATTTCACCATCACTAGTTCCAACCAAGCAGCAGTACACCTGACCTGGCTTTTTGAATCAAGTCTCCAGACAGCTGATTGGTCAGTCACTGTGCTCTGGAGAGGTTGGAACCAAAACCTGAAACCCAACTCTCCACCACACCTAAAGAGCTGGAAAGTCTCCGTACTTTGACCAAGAAATGTCTTGTCTTCTTCATTTCAGTCAAGAGATGAGAAATGGGACAATGGAACCTGGAAAAAATCTTCATCCATTTCCAATAATCCAGTCATTCTTCCTCCTCAGGTGGACGTGGTAACGATGGTGCACCTGGTGACAATGGTTATTCAGGAAGTCCAGGACTCCCCGGCACCAAAGGATTTCCTGGTGACCCCGGAAGACCTGGAATAACAGGTTGGTTTTAGTCCGGAATTATTTTCAAAGTCAGAATAAAAGGAAGCAACAGAGAGATTTTCTCCCGAAAGGTTCTCCTGGATTCCCAGGACCCAAAGGACAGATAGGATACCCAGGTCGGAGAGGAGCAGATGGGTCTCCTGGTCTACCAGGTGGTCCTGGAGGTGCCGGAGCAAAAGGTAAAAGTGTTGGAAGTGTCTCAGTGTAGTTCGATTTATTTCAGAGGCCGCAGCTCAACCTGTTTTATATTCTGTAGGTTTACCCGGATCTCCTGGTTTGGATGGGCTCAATGGTCTTGCTGGACCTAAAGGTCTCTCTGGAACTCCAGGCAAGGACCACTAACATCTACAAGAAACAGTCCTGTTGTCTGCTGATGAATGGCTGCCTTACTTTGGTTTTTGGGTCCAGGTGGAAGCCTAGGAGGTCGTCCAGGTGCCAACGGTATTCCTGGGCTGAAGGGAGAGAGAGGAGTATCCTACCCAGGAATACCTGGAATACCCGGAGGCAAGGGAGAGGTCGGAGATCGAGGTGCGGTCTTTGAATTGGATTAATGGAAACAATGTGATGCAGGAATGTTAGTAAGGGTTTGTTTTGTGTGGTGGTTCAGGTGGTCCTGGACTTCCTGGTTTCCCTGGCAGGCCTGGACCTCCTGGTGAATCAGTGGGGTCCAATGTTCCTGGACCTACAGGAGATCCTGGTCTCCCTGGATTGGACGGAGAATATGGTAAATAAACCCCTTTTATCTTTTATCCTGGTTTTCTTTCTTCTATTTCTTTGCCTTCATGATTTCCCTCCACCAGGTTTCCGTGGTCCACCAGGACCGCCGGGACCACCTGGTCCTGGCACAGCACAGGGAGACAGAGGTGATCCTGGACTGCCTGGCTTCCCCGGAGCGCCTGGTAGGAAAGGTGAATCAGGACTACCTGGAGGTCCGGGTTCTTCTGGTTATTTTGGTACCAAAGGTAGGAAGTGACCCTAAAAAAACTCCTTTTGTCTAAAAAACCAATGACACAAAGTGAACGCAGTGTTTTTTTTCTTTTTCATCTGACAGGAGAACGTGGTGAACCTGGTTACAGTGGTGGTCCAGGTCTAAAAGGTTTCTCTGGTGATCCTGGTTACTATGGAAACAAAGGAGCGAAGGGTTTGCGAGGTAGGAAACATGAATCTTGACCCAGAATTTAAGACCCAGATCAGTGTTGATCTTCTGTTGACCCTTTTTCCAGGACGTCCTGGTCGTAAAGGTCTCCCTGGCGTCACAGTGCCACCAGGACAGGAAGAGTATAGACCACGCTTTGGAGATGGGGGTTTTCCTGGTACTGTCGGACGACCTGGTCTTCCAGGTGAACCAGGCCAACCTGGAATACCTGGACTGCCTGGTAAAATGAAAACGATTCCTGGAATGAATCCAGATGGTATCAAAACCCAGAGCAGATAAAAACTGTCATCTCATCTACAGGTCCTAAAGGCCGCGTTGGTTCTATGGGTAAACTGGGTCGGAGTGGACCTCCTGGTCCTGGTGGATCTATTGGTGATGCTGGGCCACCTGGTTTTCCTGGACCACCTGGAGAACAAGGTCGGTTGGGTTTTTTTCCAGTTTTTGATATTTACACTTTTGTAAAGTTCACATTTGCGTCTTTTCTCAACTTTTTCCTGACTCCCACCATCCAGGGCCTTCCGGTGCAGCTGGTCGTCCTGGTATTCCCGGCGGGGTTGGTCGCAGCTCCAGCGTTGGCTACACTCTGGTGAAGCACAGCCAGAATTCCCAGATTCCCATGTGCCCACAAGGCATGGCCAAGTTGTGGGACGGATACAGTCTTCTGTATGTGGAGGGACAGGAGAAGGCTCACAACCAGGATCTGGGTATGGACCACAGCAAGAAGGTCCCGACTTTGTACCACTGACCACCACGGTGGGTCTTGACCATTTTTCCTTGTGTGTCCAGGTCAACCAGGGTCCTGTCTCCCCCGCTTCAGTACCATCCCCTTCCTCTACTGCTCACCTAGCAACATCTGCTACTACGCCAGTCGCAACGACAAATCCTACTGGCTGTCAACCACGGCGCCCATTCCCATGATGCCTGTGGCTGATGACCAGATCCGACCCTACATCAGCAGGTGGTGTTCTTCTTCTCTTCTTCTCTTCCTCAGACCAGGATGGTGGATCACAAATAACAAACAACCTTCTCTGCTCCCATGTGATCCAGGTGCTCGGTTTGTGAAGCTCCATCTCAGGCTGTTGCCGTCCACAGTCAGGACACTAACATTCCCACCTGTCCACCAGGATGGAGGAGCCTCTGGATCGGATATTCCTTCTTGATGGTAGGAGAGAACAAAAAAGAGCATTGACTCTTTTCACTTCTGCCTTCTTTTAAATCACTGTCCACAAAACACAGGAGCGCCCCCTAGAGCCCAGTTCAATCCAATGCATTCCATACCAGCACTACTGCGTCCATTCACTCTCGTATCCATCAAATGATAAGAATTGGTTTTCTTTCAAAACGTAGACCTGATCATTCATGGGCCACTAGATGGCAGCATTGCAGCTCAGATAAGAAATCTCACTTCCATCTGGATTGTCTGTGAAGTTTCTCCTTCGTCCAGGTCATGATATCCAAACAGTTTAGTTGTCAGCAGCTGGACTTCTTCTTCTTCTTCTTGGAGTTGAAAGACGTTTCATTCCTAAACTGAGGAACTTCATCAACCTCAAGTTGACGTCAGGGGCAGCACTAGAAGTTCTACTCCTCTAGACCAGGGATTTTTAGCTGACCATCTCACATCTTATGTTTCCAAAAAATGCACATCTGAATAAATCTCACAGAATGACAGAAGCTGCTCCTGATGATGATGAACAGTCACAACCATCTAGAGAAGACCGCTTGATGGTTGATGGTTGCTGACCCATCATGACATCAGGAGCACTTTCTGTATTAGAAGAGGCACAGATCAAAGGTCAAAACTTGGTCCTGGTCAAAACCCCCAATCTTGTATTTCCAGCACACTGCAGCGGGGTCGGAGGGCGGCGGTCAGTCCCTGGTCTCTCCCGGATCCTGTCTGGAAGATTTCCGTGCCACGCCGTTCATCGAGTGCAACGGCGCCAAGGGCACCTGCCACTACTTTGCCAACAAGTACAGTTTCTGGCTGACCACTGTGGATCCCGCTCAGGAGTTCCTCTACTCGCCCACGCAGGAGACCCTGAAGGGAGGCCAGGAGAGGTCCAAAGTTAGCCGCTGCCAGGTCTGCAGCAAGATCTTGTAGGAGGAAAGGCAGGAGACACTTGACGGCGAGAGCAGAAGCCGAGAGATGGAACGGACTCTGGCTTCAAACTCCACCCCCTCAAAGTTTATCTTCTCCTTGTTATCCCAGTTTTAGGAATGAGTTTATGATTGAGTAGAGGAGTTGGGCAGAGAGGAGAGCAGCTCCTCTCTGGATTATCACTGACAATGGTGCTAGTGTTGTCGTCGTCGTCGTTATTGTTGTTGTTGTTTTCGGTCTTCTGTCTTATATCTAGTGAGACTCTTTCTCGGCTACCTCTGTAAGAGACAGGGAGTGGGGGAGGACGGAGGGACAGAGGGACGGAGGCAGGGTGGACTGCAGTCAAATACTAGATCCAGAAACAAAGCTGCCTTAAAAGGACACTTTTAGTGACGACTGAATAAAGCGAACAGTGTTGTACGTGATATTGGCCGAACCATGTTAGCATGATATGGGCTATCTGTACAAATTGTTATCGGTTTTTCCTTTGACAATGAAAACCTGAAAACAAAATGCATGGCGTTTCCCAAATGAGTGCCTTAGAAGTAGCTGTGTTTGAACCGGAAAGTCACTAGATGGCAGCATTGCAGCCCATTTAATTATGCATACACAATAGTCTGTGTTCCACCTTTCATCCAAGCTCTGACCAATCCAGTGCTGTGTTCATAGCTCCAGTCCAAATGTGATGTTTTGTGACTTTGTGTCTCTTTGATGATCCAGACCGCAGGTCAAAGTTCAGTCTCCCACATTCAGCACCGTACGAAAAAACCCTCCAGTCAACCCTCCAACCAATGTTTGTAAATATTGCACTGACTTGAGCTGACGTCATCCAAACACACAAACAATCTGAGCAATTCAGAATAACAACCACCAGAGGGCAGAGTTGATTTGGTCTCTGTAACCTCGGTAAAAGTTCAAATAAACTTAGTCCTGGTCCATAGAAAGAACGGCCGATAAGTGTCCTTTCTGTTGGTGGTTTTTCCTTTGTCCTCTCTGTCCGACGTCTCTTCACCGTCTTTGGACTGAATTTCCAAAATGGTTGGAGCTCAACCTTTTCACTGAGCCACTGAATCAAGTCACATGACTTTTGTCTCAGTCCACAAACAACAAACCGCTCATTTAAGGCGACAGTTTTTTTGTTTTTTTTTGCTGTAAAGTTTTTCGTTCGTCTTTTAACCATTTATGTCTTTTTTCACATTCAAGTTCCATCATTTTTACTTCCTCTCACGATGAAAGATTTTCGGACGAATTGTAACCACTACGCCTCCAGCTGGTAGACCTGATTGTAACGTTAAACTTTTGTGTTTTTTTCCTCTTGTTCTCCACATGAATTTGTCTGCGTTTCTTGTTTTTTTTTTGTAATCTAGATTGTAATTATTTTTACTTATGTCATGAATAATACCCCGTGGTTTTATTTACTGAGAGGGCAGGGGAGAGGGGAAACTATGACTGTGTACATTGAAATATAATGAAAACCTCTAGAATGTTTTATATGAAAAAGTATATTCACCGCTGACGGTTGTATTTTTGTTGTTAAGGACACAGTGTGGAGCTGCTGTTACAGGGACTGCAGAGACAGAAAAATGCAGTTTTTTCCTCAAAGAGGATTTTAACACAGATTGACAGAATAAAAAACA
Source organism: Paraplagusia blochii (assembly GCA_016785265.1). Taxonomy (NCBI): domain Eukaryota; kingdom Metazoa; phylum Chordata; class Actinopteri; order Pleuronectiformes; family Cynoglossidae; genus Paraplagusia; species Paraplagusia blochii. The sequence continues at coordinate 118,603 of JAFBJS010001543.1, forward strand.
CCATTGTTGCAGAAATATGTATTTTTTGTGCTCACACACTTGGAAATAAAATTGGAAAACTAAAAACAATTGTCAAGATTTTTATGTTGCTAAGTTTGAGCAGAAAGGGAAAAAAAATATAACAACTAATCACGGTTTTTTATTGTTAGTCATTTTGGATAAAAACATCTGCTAAAAGTACGTTTAATGTGAAAACCCAGAGGAACCATTAATAATCAAACACAAAAGGTCCGGAAAATAGTGTAACAGGACGGTTATCATTACTCCTAAACGGACAACAGATGGCGACATACCGCCGTTATCCACCGACAGGCTTGTGTTGTGCGTCGAAGAAGACCCACTTCCGGAAAACAGTTGTAAACATCGTTTGCGACTGTAGCTGCAGAGAGAGCCGCTCGTTCTTCTGTTTCTTCTGAGTTGGAAACACATTAACAGGTAACGGTCGTTTTAGTGACGTCACATCCTGCTGTCACAGAATCGCTGTGTTGATTCAAAGGGTCAAACGTGGAATCGAACGAGTTCGAAGCTGCGATTTACGGAGCGAACATCACCGCAGGCTCCGTTAGCCTCCGTTAGCCTCGGTTAACGGACGTGTGTGACTGTCTCCTCACAGACAGGCTCAATGTTGCCCTGCGTCAAAGTCAACTTTATTGTCTTATTGACCATGTGTCCACAAAGACATCGCTGTCCTCCCTGAAGCCAAAAAACACTGAAATACAAATACGAAGAGGCGAATCATCGGATGAACAACCGAACAATCGTAGCAGTTTAGTGACGACCATAGTAAATAGGACGAGGTAGTACTTACTTAACAATGTCATATATTTGTATTACGGACAGTATTACACTGTATGACGTCATGATAGAATGCACTGCAGCAGTGTGTGTAGGAAAGCTGGGACTGTGTATGTGAGAGGACCAGTTCGTTTTTAGCTAGGGACTGTGTAGGAGCTGATGGACGGCAGGGTCAGGGTAGAGACCATGTCGGTGGATGAAACTGTCTTTGAGTCTGCTGGTCCTCTGCTGGTCCTCTACTGGCTCTGAGACTATGCAGTCTCCTACCTGACGGCAGCAAGAAGCTGTGAGCAGGGTGGGAGGGGTCACCTGACGGACCTGCGGGTGAGATGAGTGTTGGAGATGTCCAGACGGGACGGAGACACCATCAGCCTTTTCAGCTGCTCTCACGATCCATGGTGGCCCTGGAGGAGGTCTGCATGATGGACGCCGAGACTTTGCTCTCGTTGGTCACCCTCTCCACGTTCAGATTGTTGTTCCTGAACCCCGTGCCCAGGTGTCTAACCTGTCCCCTGTACGTTGTCTCAACGCTGTTGTTGAAGACACGACTGTTGGGTCGTGTCTTCAACTTGATGAGGAGGTTGGAGCTGAATGTGGGTGTGAGGTCATGTGACTGTACATTCAGCTCCAGCTCTGGAAGATGGTGAGATCTTCTCACATCTAACCCCACCTCCTTCATTAGCCTATGTCTTTATCAAAAACCTCTTTAGACAGGACTGTGGTCTCTTTGGGGTTCAATACCAGGACTCCACCCCCGCCCTTATATGGACAGTGGAGGGGATCCTCACCCAGGATGGACAGGGGGACACGAAGGAGAAAAAGTAATTTAATTTATCAATCAAGGCCATTCACTCGCTCCTTAAAGTCCTTGTAGAAATAATGGAGGTGAAGTCCTGGGTGGAGAGAGAAGACCATAGGGTCGTGGAGGCTAAGTCATGAGTCCAATCCACGGCCATAGGGTTCTGGGGGGAGAACAGAGACACGATTGAATTAGTCCTTAGGAGATAAGGGAGACAAGTCAGGAAATAAGGAATAAGGGAAAGGAGAGAGAGAGAGGACAGCAAGAGAAAGAAATGTACAAAAGGGTCTTCGGTCGAACCTATGGGCTACCATGGGTGATGTCAAACAGAGACTGTGTCAGTCCCCCGGACCGGGGCCGGCAGCTGGTTCCACAATAGAGGGGCCTTGGTAGCTGAAGGCTTTGGCTCCAAATCTAGATTAAGAAATCCATGGAACCACAAGAGGACCTGCACCTCAGGAACCAGGTGTTCTAGTGGGCTGAACGGGTTTAATCAACTCCACCAGATACGAAGGTACCAGACCATGGAGAGTCTTCTATATAAGCTCTAGGGTTTTCAACTGAAGAGAGGCCAGGACCATGGACATATGGTTTCTACACAGTCTTTCTGTCATGACATTTTCTAACGTGACCTCAGCTCCTCTGTTCTGGAGAATCCCGTGTGTCTTTGCGTGTCTGTGGTTCCCTGGATCCATATGGATCGAAACATCTCGTTTCATCTGCATGGTTCTGGTGGCACAGGTCAGTACGTGTGTCGTGGCCGATACGTGATTTTGTCAAATAAATGTGTCGTCACATTTGGCAGAGAAATAATTAAGGGCATCAAACACAGTGGACTTTTGTCCCTCCTGTTTGTCAGGTTGTTCACTGTCTCCTGACCCACAGGTACGCTGGAATTTTCTGACACCCACTCCGACATGTCCTATGTCTTCATCAACGACTCGTCGCAGACCAACGTGCCTCTGCTGCAGGCCTGCATCGACGGAGACCTGCCCTTCACCAAGAGGCTCATGGAGACGGGATGCGATCCCAATATCCGGGACAACCGCGGACGCACCGGTCTGCATTTAGCGGCGGCAAGAGGGAACGTTGACATCTGTCGCCTCCTGCACAAGTTTGGCGCCGACCTGCTGGCCACAGATTACCAGGGAAACACGGCGCTTCACCTGTGTGGACATGTGGATACCATCCAGTTCTTGGTGTCCAACGGGCTAAAGATTGATATCTGGTGAGATCTGAGGTGTAGTCACCAATAATATCGGACTCCCCTGCTGTACGGCTGTTTTCCTCAAAATAATAATGTCCTGAATATTTTCAGTCTTCAATGTATGTTAGTCTGGTGCAGGACATGTGTGAGACAGTGGTGAGGGGAGCTGTTGGAAGGACAGGAGACTTTAAGGTGGAGGTGGGACTGGGTGGATGCTGGGAGTGTGAACCTTTCACTCACATAATGATGCGATTCAAAACTCGATTCACAGGCTACGATCTGATTCAGGAACGATTCTTAAAAATATTTAGCAATCGATCCAGTTCGATCCGATTCAATAAAAATGTACGACTGCGCCTTCAACGACACTATACAGCTGCCAGTCTTTTTTAGTTTTAGTTAAAGTTAGTTGAGTTAAAAGAGGAAAATGGAATTTCGTAAACACCTGGTTAAATAACAAAGAATTAGCCAAAGACTAGTTTTCGTCTGTCGTCCCCTGGACATGATGTTAAAAGACAAGAAGGACACAATACATATGCAACAGAAAATACAGACAATTAAGACTTTTTTTTTTTCAGCTTCATCTCATGTTGAATTAGATGAACATTTGCAAAATGTAACTTGATCTTGATTTTACACAGTTAGTCGTTAGTATGGCCTTTAAAGCAGATCTGTGTCTAATATTAATCTAATATTAACCCAGGACATTTATACTGGTTGTATTTTATCTCCGTTAACCAGTTTATCAGGACCAGGTGACTCTCATGCCTACAGTTGTAGAAAGGTCCAGCTGTGGACATCACTCCTGGGACCAGATTGTCTCACAGGACATTGTTTTGTAATATAACCAGCCATAGATTCCATTATTGTCCTCGGACTTTGACGAGTTATTGACAAACTGCGGTTGGAAAAACTCTAGTATTTTATTCTGTCTTCTCCTCTGACTACTGGACGTTCCTGCCGTGTCTCCGTCACCCAGTCATCTGTCCCACTCTGCCGTCTCTCCAGGTGACTGCTAAGGTTTGTTGGACCTCCAGTGTTGTCCATTGTTGCTGCTTTACTGCATAGATCACAGATGGATAACCTTTCCAAAACGATTAATCTTCACACCCCTAGTGGTTGCACTTGTTTGGTCCCTGTTTTCCAACCACTAGAGTTTGCAGGTATGGTTTTAAACAAGCCACTAGATGGCAGCATTGCAGCTCATTTTCTTATTGTAGTAATAATGGAAAGCTTGTATGCAGAACGCTGGTTCCAGCAAATCTTGACAGTAGCGAGGACAGAAAAGTAGTGTCCTGTTACCAGGTGATCAATAGTATTTAAATTAATTAGGAAAGACAGTTTTTAGTGATGATGTGACACTGATAGGTGTGCGTGTTGACATCGCTATGTCCCTTGGCCTCTCATGTCCCATAGTAACCACAATGGCTCCACTCCTCTGGTGTTGGCCAAGAGACGTGGAGTCAACAAGGATGCCATTCGTCTGCTGGAGGGTCTGGAGGAGCAGGAGGTGAAGGGCTTCAACAGAGGAGCTCACTCCAAACTGGAGACCATGCAGATGGCAGACAGTGAGAGGTGAGACCCCGCACCCGAGGTAGACTATTGGACATTAGGGTCATGTAAAGGTTGGACATGTTGGTCTCCCAGAGAGATGGATAGAACTTTATTATCCCTGAGGAGTCGGGTTGACACAGAAGAATCTGAGGAGGCCTAACCCTGACCCTGACCCTGACCCTGGTCCTTCTTCCTCCCTCTGTGTCCCAGTGCTATGGAAAGCCATTCCTTACTCAACCCTAACCTGCAGAGCAGCGAGGGAGTGCTCTCCAGCTTCAGGACCACCTGGCAGGAGTTTGTGGAGGACCTGGGCTTCTGGAGGGTTCTGCTTCTGCTGGTGGTCATCGCCCTGCTCTCTCTCGGCATCGCCTACTATGTTAGTGGGGTCCTGCCTTTCTCCAGCAGCCAGCTGGAGCTGGTGCACTGAGAGGAAGGAGGAGAAGGACGACGAGGAGAAGGACGAGGAGGAGGAGGTGCTGCTGATGTTCTGCTTGCTCCCATTGCTTGTACAAGAACCTTCATATGTTATTGTGTTACATTCTTGGTTTGTCAGTGGTGCGACTCAAAGAGGTACTGACACAGTCAGTCAGTCAGTCAGTCAGTCAGTCAGTCAGTCAGTCAGTCAGTCAGTCAGTCAGTCAGTCAGTCAGTCAGTCAGTCGGTCAGTTCTCAGACCAGGTGAGGACCTGGACCTGGTTCCTGTGTAAGTTTGGTAAATTCTCTGTGTAGTTGAACTGTGTAAAATGAAATTAGAGAAACTAAAGACCATGAAGACAAAGTCACAGACAGACAGACAGAGACAGACAGACAGCAGTATGGTGTCCTCTAGCTCTACCTTATCTCCATTTTACCGTGACTCCCTTTATGTCGTCTCTTATAGTTCTCTAATTCAGTACGACTAAGTCTCTGCTTCATCTCCACCTCTTCTCCACCTCTACAGTATCTCTGGTCCATCTTTCTTCTTCTCTGTCTCTCCTGGTTGATGTGAACAAACACAGTAGGTATTTAATGCTCTGTTAGAAACTCTGCTTCATTATTGTCTCTGGTCCTTCGACCTTATGTTCTTGTTAAAGAACTCTTCTCACGTCTGTAAATATCGTTTCTTACGTCTTCTCCATGTTGACGTTCTTTGGATTCTATCTCTGTTTTGCCTTTTGTTTTATTTTTTCGTATTTTTTTGTGTTGTTCTTGTGTATTTTAAACCTTATTTCTTGCTTTTTAGTTAGAAAGGAAAGGATTGCATTGGAAAACAGTTGATTTCCTTTGACTTTTCCGTCTTTTCCTGGTATTTCCGAGCTAACTTGTACTTGAAGTATCGTCCAAACTCAGCTAAGATTTGAAACAAGTTGATGATTAAACAGATATCAACGTGGTTTGAGGTTATCCATGGAGTACAGCTCTACAGTAGTGGCCTGGAATCCAACTAGAGTCTTGGATCTTATTGATCCAGTCATTTTTGTCATTTAAAGAAAAGAAAAGAAAGGAAGTGAATCGACTTTTTACCTGTTTTTTTTTTTTTTTGATGGAACTCAAATGTTTCCTATTTTTATTTTCAGTGGCATTCCAGATGCAGGCCTGTAGGTGGCACTGTCGGCTGATTAACAGCACATGTTTTGTTTTACATCTGTTTGTACAGTATTTACTTCCCATATTTTATCATTCATAAACAAACTTGTCTGTTTTTTTCCCTGTAAACGATATCAATCCCAATAAATCCTAATTTAATGTTGTAGTCGAAACTGTTTGTCCAAGTTGGTTCTTATTCATCCAGGTCATCTCATCAAACAATAGTTGGACCTACGGAGGTGGAACAACAACAAACCTGCTCCGACCAGTTGCCTATTGTCATTAATGGTTACTAAATTGATTTACTTACAGATTTTACTGACTTATTTTGCTGTTGGCTTACTACTGCCTCCTGTGGTCACCTTCTGTCACTGCAGTAGATCTGTGTAAAGAATTTCGGTGAAGAAGTTTCTATTTAGATTCTGTTCACATGTTCAGTTCTAAAATTGGAATCGTCCACTTTCCCTCATGTGATTGAGGAGGCCATCTTTGGTCTGGAAGGGTTCAGGTTCTAATCCGACCCCCCACCACCCCACACACACACACAGAGGCTGACAGTATGGAGACCAGCGCTGGTCTCCGTACTTGCCACTTGCCTTACTTGCCTTACTTTACTAGTTACTACTCTGAAAAAAAGTAACTTGTTACGTTACTAAATCATAGAAGTAAATAACAACTTTAATAACTAGTTACTTTATTTTAAAAACACATTAAACAGTCCAGTGTTGTGTTCTGTATCAACTATCGTAATAAAATGTAGTGGAACAATAAAAACTAAATAGATGTTTAGACATTTTGACAGACGTCTTTATCGTAACCTCAACTTGACAGTTGCCGTCGTCTTGCTTGTGGGTGCGTCCTACTGTACTGCGTCGTGTGTGAGACTGTTTATTTCCCTTATAAGGCTAGAAGACCCGCCCAGGTTTCTCTCTGATTGGCTTAGCCTGAAACACCGACCTATGTCAACCAATCATCTCTCCTTTTCAACCACATGAGTTTAGTTAGTGTGGACGGACGTCTTTCACTCATGACTGAAAGACAGCAGACAGACTCCACTGACACACAGTCCTGTCTCTGTGGACGGGACAAACCGTCCATTTGAACCACAGATAGTAACGAGTAACGAGCCCGTTTACACCACAGTAACAATAACAGCGTTACTGAACGGGAAAAGTAACACGTTACGTTTTTAGTTACTGAGAGAAGTAGAGATCCAGCTCATGGGGACTGGATGCCGCTGTCCGCCGTCCATTTACATCTGTATTTTCCACCGTTGTCAATTCGTGTTGATTCTCAGTCTTCCAGGTCAATACAAAAAGTGAGGACAACAGGACAGTGAAGGTTTCTGGGCCTTTTTGGTCGATTTCTTTAACTTGATCAGTCACTAAAATGTGTTTGTTATTTATTTTTTTAAAAATCTTCCGAATCTGAAATCTGAATCAGGACATGTCCAAATGTCCCTTTTCATCTGCCGTACCGTCCCAGTTCATTGTCGGAACTGGTCGGGAGTGTTCGTCTGGTCACGTGATGCCCAATGACGTAAGCGCCGCATAAACCAAAACACTCGGGTCGGTAATCAGCTTTCCGCGGAGATAATGTCGTTTTTTTTCTCCATGGAACATTTGTGGTCGAAGGTTGAAACAATGAGAACCTTCAGGTCGTCTTAGCCGAACTGTGTCTGCGTCACAACATGAATGTGAGGGGACTTTTCCAGGACTTTAACCCCAGGTAACGACCTCAGGCTCCGCCACAGCTAACACCAACACCAAGTCGTACACATTAGCTCCCGCCTTAGCCGCAGTCTTTTTTACTTTTAATTATATGGTAAAAAGTTTTGAAAATGTTAAAGTGATGTAAATGAAATGGAGAAAACGAGTCACATTTAATTCTCAGCGTCCGCGGGTCACGGTCTGACCAGAGGACTCGAACCGAACAACAACAACAGCTACAACAGGCCAAGCTAACGTTAGCGTCTTAGCTGTTTAGTCATTTTTCTCCTCCTCACTCATCACTTTGCACCTCAAACAGTCAATGAATCAGTCAATATTATAATATTATAATAGTATAAATAAAATAGAGTTAGTGTTTTCATTTTTTATAATAGCTGAAGGCAGTCATGGTCAAACTAAGGCCCGGGGACCAAATGTGGCCCCGTCAGCTTTGTAACCAAACACGTCCTAATGATTTAAGTGGTCTCTGCCTTGTGTCCCTGTGTTGTCCACGTTTATGCCTGATGCGTATATGGTGCATCTTATTTTCTTGTCTTAGTTCTTCTGATCACTCCATCTGTCTCTTGACCTGGTCCCTTTGTCCAGATTTAGGACATTGGTCTTCAAGTTTAACGTTAGCCCATGTCGAGGTTAAGCAATACAAAAGATACAGTGAAACAGCTACAAGTAAAGTCTCTTGGTAGGAAGTAGCAGTGTGTCCACTTGTCTCTATCTTCTCTGGGTGTCTGTGTGTCCTCTGTAACTAATTTTTTTTCCATTGTGGACATGTGGCTGCAGTAAGTTCCTGATCTACTCCTGCCTCCTGCTGTTTTCCGTACTGCTCTCCCTGCGGCTCGATGGCGTCATCCAGTGGAGCTACTGGGCCGTCTTCACGCCCATTTGGCTCTGGAAGTTGCTGGTCATCTTCGGGGCTTCGGTGGGCACCGGGGTGTGGGCCCACAACCCCCAGTACAGGTACCACGTCAGCACACGCTGTAGTCAGAACCACTGGAATGCTTTGTCCTTTATTCATTTATCATTGTTATGGACAACATGGGATTTTAGAAAAGGTCCAAAACTGAAGTCTAGACCAGCAGAACGTCTCACTGCGTGGCCTCACTTGACTCTCTCCTCCTGTTTTCCTCCAGAGCTGAAGGAGAGACGTGTGTGGAGTTCAAAGCGATGCTGATCGCCGTGGGCCTCCACGTCCTGCTGCTGATGTTTGAGGTCCTGGTGTGTGATCGCGTCACCAGAGGAAACTACTTCTGGCTGCTGGTGTTTATGCCACTCTTCTTCGTCTCACCTGTGTCTGTGGCTGCCTGTGTGTGGGGCTTCAGACATGACCGCTCCCTGGAGGTAAAGGACTCTTGTCCTACTGGGATCAATATGCTATTGATACGTTATTCCAATAATCAGAGGGATCCATTTCTAACCCAGAGTTTATGGGCTGTGAGCTGAGGAACTAAGGGACCGTTTTACCTGAAAATGTGAAAATCACAAAAATAATTTAACCTAAAAGTAAATCTGAGTGAATGTGGGATCTGCTGCCCCCGGTGGAATATGGGCAAAATAACCAGACAAACCCCAAGATGTCATGGAGTCTTAAAGTTAACCAGGAAATGTCTCACGCTTCGTCATGGGGCCTTGAAAAAATATTTTAAAAATACAGTAAAGTTTAAGAAATGTTTAAAGAATAAAAAAAAAAAAACGTGCAACACCAACTATAGTATCTGAGGAATGAAGGACAGTGAAATACTGACCCCTGCTGGATCTTCTCCCTGTCTTCAGCTGGAGGTTCTGTGTTCTGTCAACATTCTTCAGTTTATCTTCATCGCCCTGAAGCTGGACCAAATCATAGAGTGGCGCTGGCCGGTGAGAAACACACACTCACACACACTCACACAGGTGGAGGAGGAGGTGGAGGAGGAGGAGGAGGTCACACTTTGATGTATGATGTCCCTTAAGACAATGGATGATGTTTATCTTTTAGGTCATGTTGATAATGTTGTCAATTCATGTTAATGTAATGCAATATTATCTCCATGTTAGTGCCACAGTGCCCCCTACTGACTGTTGTTAAACACATGAACGTCAACCTGAAGTACTTCTTACTGAAGTATTTCAGCCTTTATTGGAGTACAACACGCTGACTCCATCAGTTTTCTTGACCTTCTGTGTGTGTGTGTGTGTTGACTCGTAGGTGGTGTGCGTCCCTCTCTGGATCCTCATGTCCTTCCTCTGCCTGGTGGTGCTCTACTACATCATCTGGTCCGTCCTCTTCCTGCGCTCCATAGACATCATTGCTGAGCAGCGGCGCACGCACATCACCATGGCCATCAGCTGGATGACCATCGTAGTTCCTCTGCTCACCTTTGAGGTTGGACTTCACTTTATTATTCTGTAATGTCTTTCACTGTCTGCTCTAGGGTCTCCGTCTCTTCTGGAGTTACTGTCTGCTCTAGGGTCTCCGTCTGTTCTAGGGTCCAATATTTTTACATCTTTGTAAACACTAAGGCAGGGGTATTCAACTAAAACGCCAAGAGGTCCAGTCAGAAAAAAAATATTCAAATTAAGGTCCAGAACATCATGTCCAACTTGCCAGAGTGTTATGTTTACTATAATATTATAATATATATATATATGTTGTAGTAGAACTAACATCTTCAAATAAAGCTCTTAACTTAAGAGAAATCAGGTGTAGCTACAGCCAATATCATTTTTCTTTAACACACCTTGTCACAACAATTTCAATCACTTTAACAATACAAATCATAACAAATCAACAATTAAACACTTTCAGTTTTTCTCATATTTCACTTCCCTTTTTCTGTTGCTCAGTGGGAGAATTGAGCTGCAACTTTTCCTGCCAGGATTTTAAATCGGAGACTAAATGGTGTCTGGGCCATTACATGTGGAGGTGCCCGTTAGTAAGCCTGGACCCATAGTTTGTCTTACGTTCAACTTTTCTTTTCTTTGACAGTGCTGTGTGTGTGTGTGAGTGTCTGTGTGTGTGTCGTCTCCGACTCTTATCGTCCTCGTCTCTCTCTCTCTCTCTCACTCTGCCTGCCACTGTTAACGGCTGAGAATGCCGAGAGTTGATTGGCTGAAAAGCAGCACATGGGATAATTCAACCTGTACACGATTGGTCAGTTTATTTCCTGATCCAGTGCAGCTTTTCCTGTGTTTACAATGGTGTTGGTCGTAAACACTGACAAAGCCGCGCACCTTAAAACTTTCCCGTTAAATTCATCTGCCGTGTAAATAGATTATAGACCCGGTCCGTACAGGATTACCCCTGGGTCCGGACACGGACCGCGGTCCGGACCAGTTAGTGACCTCTGCACTAAGGGGTCGATCTACAGACTACACATAGAGAACAACTGTGCAACAACTGATCAATCAACATCAATTAAGTCAGGATGTGGAGGCGGGGCTAAATTCTGATTTATGCAGACGGACTTGGAAAGGTGAGGCGAGCCACGGGTTGGAGAGCCCTGATGTAAACCAGTCTTTTCTTTCTTCAGATTCTCCTGATTCATAAAATCGAAGGGCCCAGTAATCTGACCTACGTCTGTGTCTTCGTTCCTCTGTGGCTGTCGCTGCTCACTCTCATGGCCACCACCTTCGGTCAGAAGGGAGGGAACCACTGTAAGTGTGGAGGTCATGTGACCTACCTGCCCTGCTGTTCTAGTCAGTCTAGTTACCGACTCAGTAAACTGACTAAACTGATCTTTTCTTTCCACCTCTAACTTCTACTCAGGGTGGTTTGGCATCCGCAAAGACTTCTGCCACTTCCTGTTGGAGCTCCTCCCTTTCCTGCGAGAATACGGCAACGTGTCCTATGACCTCCAACGCAGCGAGGACCCTGAGGCGGCGGAGGACGTGCCGGTCCCCGAACCGCCACCTAAGATCGCTCCGATGTTCCACAAGAAGACCGGCGTGGTCATCACGCAGAGTCCAGGGAAATACTTTGTCCCGCCTCCGAAACTCTGCATTGACATGCCGGACTAACCAAACCTCGTCTCCACGACGATAAGGCCTCGTCTCCATGACGACAAGTCCGCTGCGGATCTGTCGATTAGCACAGGGTGAGTTTTTTTGTTTGTTACCAGCTGTTTCTGTCTGAGGCGGAGCCACTGGACGACTGTTGAGGAGGCGGAGCCGCTAAACGACTGTTGAGGAGGCGGAGCCGCTAAACGACTGTTGAGGAGGCGGAGCTTCACTGTGTACTTTTATCACTGACGCTGTTTCAATGAAATGGATTCACTGACTGAAGAAGCTGTGACATCAGACTCTGTCACTGCTTCACTTTAAAACTCAGACCCTGATGAAGATGACGGCCTTGTTTCCTTGGATGGGACCAGTGGAGGGACAGAGGACGCTGAGAAGACTTTCCAGGACTGTTGTTCCTGTTTTTAATCAGCTTGGAGAAAGTGATGGGTGAAGTGGACGAGGAAACACTTTCTTTATCGACTGTCAGACAGAAGACAAGTGAAAAAGACAGAGGAAGTCTCGTCCTCGTCCACAGCTTTCTCTGATTCCAAACTGCAGGGAATACAGAGGACGGAGAAGACGCTGTGTCCATCACTTCTTTCTATTCCTGTTTCAATCAAAGACCATCGTCAAGTTTGGGACCAGAGACTGAGACATTTCCTGCTTTTGTGTGTCTGTTTTTTTTTTTTTTACACTCTAGAGTTTTAACCGATTGTGTTCACACTAGTTCCTGATCCAAAAGGACAAGTTGGAAGGAAAAGCTGTTCCACATCTGTCATCCTGTCCAAGATTAAACCTGAGACCTGATAACCCCAACCTGGTCCTCAGACCTTCATCTGACCAAAAGCCACACGAGGTTCAGGTTCAGTTCTGCAGAATTTTCCCATTTGGCACCATGTGTATTTTAGACCAGGATATCACCTGGTCCACATCCGGTCTCCTGTATGCTGGTGGACCAAACTGATGTTGATCAGAATGCTGTCAGGCAACGCTGTCCAATAAATCATGTGACCCTTGTCAGTCGGCCGACTGTTGTCAACAAATCATGTCTGAAAGAATCGATGAGGATAATGTTCCCTTGATGGAACAGCAGATTGGACAGTCTCAGTCCTCCAGGTCATAGACAGGAGCGTCCTCCTGTGAGTCTGGACAAAGGGCTGTTTCAGGTCCCTCCGTTTGGATGGACCTGGGGGTCACCACGAACCCCTGACCCTAAATATTGTTACTGGTTGATACTGGAATCGGAAATTAAGTCAGACATTTGTCAGATCTGGGGTCCTTGACCTGGTCTCCTGTTTGAGCCACAACAGTCTCATAAAGATCACACACGTGATCGTGGTTCCATGAACGTATTCTGAGGAGAACACACGAACCACGCTTCACACGTCGAAAAAACGTTTGTGAATTGTCGTACGCATATGCAAATTGTTGTGAAACTACGCGCACGCCAATTTGTCTTACGCGGACCAGATTTTCTACGTCAGTCCGTCACCAGCCAATCAGAAGTCTCACTCGTTTGCAGCCAATCACACGGCAGTGTCCCCACGAAAGTCCAAACGTGACGTCACTAAACTGTGCCCAAGAACCAAGTTCACGTCCTACGAAAATGGCGTCTGGAAGCGGCAATGGCGAGCGTTCCAGTGTAAGTATTTTGTTATAACATGCTAACATACTTGCACTCGAACTTCCAGACGGCGTTTTCGTATGACGTTATTGGGCGCAGTTTAGTGACATCACACTTGGACCCTCGTGGGGACACTGCCGTGTGATTGGCTGCAAACGAGTGAGACTTCTGATTGGCTGGTGACGGACTGATGCAGCAAAATTATGGCTGCGAATCTGGTCCACGTAAGACGAGTCTCAAAACTACACAAATTAAAAGCACGATTTTTATGCACGTACGACAATTCGAGTATTTTGACGTGTGAAGCGTTGTTTGTGTGTTTGAATCAGTTCTTTTTGAGACTATTCTGTCTCCATAACCACTGACAAAAATAGCTGCTGGTTTCACGCCCCCTTGTGGATACAGCACTAGTTGAAGAGCTGTGTCGTCTCTGTCCAGATGTTTGCTTTGACCTTTGCTTGTCAGCAGGGTCAGATTAACACAGAAGCCAAAATAGTTTTTCATCTCAACACCAAGTGTAGGTGCAATTGTTCTGTAGTATTTTCTCACCCATAATATTTTCCTACCATAGTGAAAATTTATAGGCATATCTGAAGTTTTTTCCTACCCGTGTTTTCCTTCGCTCTCTTTTAAAGATGGCAGCGTATGTTTATAGTTTTTGAACACCCAAGACTATCAAAACCTTTTTGTCCCTCAGGACACTCCTGAGGGACGATTAAAGTCCTTTCTATCTACCCTTAAAGAGCGGGTAGGAAGATATTACGGCTGTTCAAAGTAGAGTAAACCCTAGGTCACCCCTGGTGGCAAGGCCCGGTCCTGCAGCCCCTTTAGTCCATTCTGTTGAAGTGTCCTTGTTTGTCAGGTAGAATCAGGTTCAGGTGTTGACAGAATAGAGAAGTCCATCAACGATGTCTCAACATAGGAAACTGGGAAGAATATTTATGACCAGAAATAGTTATTAAGAAATAGTAATTTAATAACAAACAAATTAAATAGCAGCATTAAAAAGCTCCAGGTTCTTTTATGAGAGCGCCCCCTGTGTGCAGTAAAGCTGATACACTGTCCTGCTGAGAGCTGGACCCAGGTTCCTGCCAAAACAGAAATAAAACATTTTTCTTGAACATCCTTAAAAAAAAAAACAACTTTTTGTTGAAATAAATAATTTTCAAACCTTTTTAGTTTCCCGTATCGAAGAGAGGAAAGAAGTTTCTCTTTTTCTGATTCGCCGACACATCGTCCGTACGCCGCCACGAGGCTGAGGGCAGAGCAGAGGACCATAACACAACGACTGGACAGACCTCCAGGGAGTTGAACAATGAGACAGACTGAGGTTGGTCTGCAAGACACTTGGACATTTGGTCCTTTCACGTTTGTCTGTTTTTATTACACAGAGCTCTTTGTTCAGTTTTTCTGAACGGACCGGTGCTGTTCTGCAGAGAACCAGGAGTTTGTGTCCACACGTCCACTCAACAGGAAAAAAAAAATTGTCTTCCATCCGTCTTCAATGGAGCCAGAATAGTCTCAAAAAGAACACACGCGTTCAGAATTATCTGAGAAGAACACACAACGCTTCACACGTCAAAACACATTATCGTACGCAAATCGTGTTTTTTATCTGTGAAACTACGCGCATGCAAATTTGTATTTTTTTCAGATGATTTTTGTATTTTTTATTTGCTTACGCGGACCAGATTCATGAGGGTAATTTTGCTACGTCAGCCCGTCACCAGCCAATCAGAAGAAACAAGTTCACGTCCTACAAAAATGGCGTATGGAAGCGGCGATGGCGAGCGTTCGAATGTTAGCATGTTAAAACGCGATACTTACACTTTAATGCTCGCTCTTCCAGACGCCATTTTTGTAGGACGTGAACTTGGATTTGGGATTTACACGTGCGTACGACGTGTGAATCGTTGGTTTGGTGTTCTTCTCAGAATAAGTTTGCAGATCCGTGCTTACAAGTGTGTTCTTTTTTTGAGACTTTTCTGGCTCCATAGTCTTCCACTAGGTGGCAGCAGATCATGTTCAGGCTAGTAGATCGTTATAGTTTCCAAATGTCCATATTTAAGTCACACTTTTTTGAGATGTTCTTTATGTCAAGTGTGTGTGATGACTGTTGTGGACCACAGCGCTGACTGACCTGTGTGGACATGGGTACTGATCCAGAATGGACGCAGCTTTGTCTCCAGACAAACCACTGATCTGCATCAACTGTCGAGCAAATACTTCCTTCACCGTCTGGGACTGGACAGAAAGAAAGACAAGAACATAATTTCATGTCCTCCTCCTCCTCCTTCTTCTGACTGAAGTCAGACTTTTGGAATGTTCAAGACCACAACCTTGTTCTTCACAGCTCCGTGGTTGAACTCGGCGAAAGACATGAGCGAGTCCAGGTCTTCACCTCCGTCCCCCTCCAGTTCTCTGGAGCGACAGGTCAGTGTCCGCCCCTGAAACACCAACAACACCACCGTCCATGGGTTATGTGTCTCCGTGTGTGTCTCTGTCTGTGTGCGTGTGTGTGAGACCTGGTAGTGTTTACTGAGGAAGCGAGTCATAATGGTCAGGTAGGCTGCGGACTCTCTGACCTCCTGGACTCTCTTCACAAAGAAACCATCCACCACCTGCACAGGAAGAAGACCAGAGTGAGAACAAACAGCTCCCCCTTGTGGACGGTCAGGGAGCAGCTGGGTAAACCTGCGTCGTTGGTGGACCTGTGTGTTGACGATGGCCTGCTGCAGCGTGGCCTCAGGTAAACTGAGGTGAGCAGCGGCGGAGCCGCACTCCTCCACCAGGTAGACGGGCCGACGGAGGCCACACCTCTTCAGGCGAAACTGTGACGAAAACAGAGACTCAGAGAAAACATCCAGCGTTCACTTCACGCTGGTCAACCTGGTCAACAGGGTCAACAGGGTCAACCTTCTGCTCCCTGAAGCGCCCGTCGATGATGCTCCCGCACAGGTCGTCCATCCTCTTCCTCTCAACAATGTAGTCCAGCACCAACTCTCTGCCCACTGGCGCCCTCAGCTGACCTGAGTCTCAAAAAGAACGCAAACGTATTCTGAGAACAACACACAAACAACGCTTCACGTCAAAATACGTTGTCGTACGTGCATGCAAATCGTGCTTTTATTTGTGAAACTGCGTGCACGCAAATTTGTATTTTTGTGACTCGTCTTACGCCGACCAGATTTGCGAGCGTGATTATGCTACGTCAGTCCGTCACCAGCCAATCAGAAGTCTCACTCGTTTGCAGCCAATCAAACGGCAGTGTCCCCACAAGGGTCCGTGTGTGAAAGTCAATAAACTGTGATTTGCATGAGCTAACGACAATTCACACATATTTTGACGTGTGTAGCCTTGTTTGTGTGTTCTTCTCAGAATACGTTCGCAGATCCGTGCTCACGAGTGTGTTTTTTGGTCCCGCCCCACTATTTGAGGAGTGCTGCAGGTCACTAAGGTCTAGTTTTTTACCTGGGAGGGGGGCTAGTTTCTCCCGGGCTACCCACAGGAAGTCACCCACGTTGAGTTTCCTGACGTCAAAGTTGACGCCGTTTCTCTGAAGCTCTTTGACCAGTTCCTGTTTGGTCTGGTGGTTCCCACCTCTGCAAGAACATTGTAAACATCAGGGGTTTAGGTGAGAAAATGTTCTCCTGGGATGGAACTCCAGCAGGAAATCTAGCACCACATGCTAAACCTCCTCATAACGCTAACGCCGTCAAACGGTCCAAACAGGTTCTGGTGTCTGTTCCACTCACCCTGTGGTTTCTATAAAGTCCACACACAGAACAACGTCGAAGGTTCCTGGAAGAAGCCGAGCTCGGCTGCTC
Organism: Paraplagusia blochii; assembly: GCA_016785265.1. NCBI lineage: Eukaryota > Metazoa > Chordata > Actinopteri > Pleuronectiformes > Cynoglossidae > Paraplagusia > Paraplagusia blochii. The sequence goes on from JAFBJS010001543.1 coordinate 135,677, forward strand.
GTCATCTGTGAACTGGGATCGGTGCCACAGCGGCTGCTGCTCATTGGCTGAGAGGAAGGCTCACTGACCCCTGCAGGACTGAACAGGAAGTGGTTTTGGCAAAAGCAGGACACGACGGAAACATGACGTTCCTGTATCTTCTTACATCATTTTTTCTTCATCTTCTTCACTTCCAGTCACATCCACCAGCCCACCTCCTCCATCCTCCACCTCCTCGATCTCCTCCTCCTGGGATGCCGGTTCTGATCCCTGTAACCGTCCAGCCAGAGCCACGCCTTCCTCGGTCAAGGAGTATCTGATTGGACCAGAACAAAATAAAACTCAGTTGGATTCTTCTGGGCCCAGACTTTTTATTTTCTGAGTCCAGAGTTTGGTGGTACCTGGCTGGGTTGTGGGTTTTGACCAATAGGTTCTTCTGGATCAGGGTGCTGACAGAAGCCCAGGCGGTGTATTTACTGCCCCCCTCTGGCTACAGATAAACAACACAACGAAATCATCAGAGAGAGAGAATTGAATCAGGAAATGTTTTTTTATCTTCTTCTTCTTCTTCTGACCACGCTGAAGGACTTGTCACAGAGCAGCTGAGCCTCCGCCTGCAGCTCCATCTTGAACATGAAGCCTTTATTGCCTGGAGTCTGAAGAAGACAAAGAAGGACAAGGACGATGAAGACGAAGACCAACCCGTTCATCTCTGAGTTGACAGAAAAGTCCAACCTTGGAGTGTCTGTAGAGAGTGAGCAGCACGGCGTAACCTCCAGATCCTTTCTGAGGAACGTACTCCCTCTTTCTCCTCCCACCTCCTTTGGCCTTCCCATCAGGCCCTGCCTCAGCCTTCTACATGGACACATTGGCATGTAGTCTCCAGATTAACGACATGCAGTAAATGAAGGGAGAAAAGTTGTGTCTCAAAAACCTTTTTGTTTTGTTCTTTTGCTCTTCCAGCAGGGGGCAGCACTGCTGAATGAATGGAAGCATTTGGACCTGGAGAGGAAGAGACAGGAAACAAAGAGGTTTGGAAGCAATCAGGAATTAAACCTCCTCTGGACTCGCCGACACCAGTGGATGAAGAAGATGAATGAATGAGAAGATGACATGTTCCTTGGGTCACAGCTGGCCATTAGGGGGCGATGGTGGATCCTGGAGACACATCAGCAGAGCAAGACTGGTCTCAAGAACAGCGTGAAGCTTCTTTCCGTCCTCACCGTTCTCTCTGAGGTATCGCTGCATCTTCTCATCCAGGATTTTACAAATCCCATCTCCAAAGTTCTGCAGAATCTTTGCCTCCTTGGCATTCTTCAGAGGAAGTGGGTATTTGTTCAAAGAGTTGATGGCCTGATGGGAGGGAAGACGGAGACAAGAGACACGAGTGACACTCTGGAGATAGTCTGCTGTTTGTGGACAGCATTATTTAGACTAGAGACATGAGACGGACAGCTCTGTCCTCACCTTCTGGTAGGTGTACTGGATCTTCAGTCCCTTCTCTTTGGCCTCGTCCCTCAGCTCATTCAGCCACTGGAGAAACAGAGGGTTGGGACACGCTGGCAGGACGCGCTTCTGGCCATAGTGGACCGTCTCTGGAGAGGACATAGTCCTGAAAGACTGGGACAGAAGGAAAAAATTGTAGTTTCATTACATAACGGAAATAACAGTTAATGTAGTTACATTACATTACTAGGATGGTCGTTAGACAATAAATAACATATTGAAAATCCAAATCAAATGATGAACAAGAGAAAAATCTCACTTTAATCGAACTGTTTTTCCCCGGTGACTAGAGAGCCCTGATCTCAGGTCAGCATTCCTGTTCTTTCCTGTTCTTTAACTTTAAGAGTCGTAGTCGCGGCGAACACGGCAGCAGATCTCGGCTCAGTTTCCTGACAAATGAAACCACAAAGTGTTGATTAACTCTTTAACGTCACTGTAAACGTAAAAACACAGCAGTAGCAGCAGCTACCGCTGTGTTTTTAAACGGACAAACGGCACTTCCGGTTGACGAGGGTCAGGTGACCGGAAACAGAAGCTGGCGAGTGCAAAATAAAATGTACGATATTTGAATGCGCCAGAGTCCAGATGTAAAAGTAACAAAAAGTCAAAGAAACGATGTTTATAATGTTTTTATGATGTTAACGATGTTTTTTTAGATGTTAATGACTTCTTTATTTTATGCTTAAAAATAGTTTATTTTCTATACAATTCTTCCTTGTTCAAGGTGACGTCATCTCCAAGTTCTGGCTGGTGTCGAAGAGAAGGTTGAAGAATCCTGTTGTCTCCCTTCACTGCTGGTCAGCTGTCCTCGTGGACCGTTAGGTGGTTCCATCTCGGAGCTGATTCCACGTGTCCTCAGGGTGGAGGGAGTTTGTTGGAATCTTCTGACAAGACCGGACAGAGACCAGGAATCCAACCTCACCCTCTTCTCACTCTGTCTCCCCGCACACAGGACAAGGTTAGGAAATACCTGCAGACATTTGTCCTCCCCTGACAACACAACACAACAAAGGACGAGTGAGGAGACAACTTGACGTTGGCTGGTTTGATCAGAGTCTCTGTTCACTGTGAAGACATGAAGGGAAACCAGCCTGGAATCTCACCGTGAATCTTCTTTTCAGCCTCATAGAAAACACACAGTGAGGGAGTTTTTCAGATTAAAGTACCAGTTTATTCAGACGTGTCGTCCTCCATCATGTAAACACAGTCACTGTTTTACTGTTAAAGTAACTTCAGACACTTAAGTCCATTTGTGCATCAAATATATTATTTTGAACCATTTTCATAACAAAAACCCAGAAATTCACAGCGAAAAAAAAACACCGGAAATATTTTACACAACAAACAGAGAAAATACAAAACTTCAACGTGCAATAATCCAGAGTATTTCTCCCAATCTACAGTATAATCCAGGAGGCAGGAGACCAACATGGCCACGTTGTAGAGATCATTTACAGTTCCGTCCCACACCCACAGGGGTCAGTATAAATACAAAAATACATTTTTATACACATAAAAAAAAACAGTTTGTCTTTAGAAATCTGTAGACTCCTTATTCATTTCTTAAATTCTGAATTCCCTTCATCTCTGCTCTCCGTCTACGTCAGGGGTGGGGGAACTTTTTTGGGGCCACAATTGGTCCCAAAAGTGGAACAGGCATTAAGGCTAAGATGCTAAAACGCTATTAGGCTTTATGCCATCTACTGGGAAAACATGGGAATTGCAGGGTAAAGGCAGGAGTTCTGTATGACACAAAATACAAACTCATTCTGTCAGAGAAGTTTGGCGACCGCGTTACCAAACTGAACGGGCGTCGTTAGGACCCCGGGCCTCAGTTTGCCCGTGTCTGGTTCACACTAAACCAACAGTTGTATTTACGTCCTCAGTCCTCTACGCCTCCGTGTCGTCGCTGTCAGCTCCCTGAGGCGAGCCCGGCGAGGACCCTCCCACCGAGTCTTCGTCTTTGCCCGCCGCCTCCGCCCCCCTCTTGGTGCTCTTGCCCTTCAGCAGGGCGCTGTCGGGGTGAAGGGAGTGGAGGTGGAGCAGCAGCTCGTCCTGCGTGGCCGCCGTGTGGCCGCACTCTTCGCACACGTACAGCTTGTTGCGTCTCTCCTTGTAGGCGTACTTGAGCGTGACGCTGTGGATCTTCTTCATGTGAGACTCCAGGGAGCAGCGCTGGGTGAAGGCCTTGTCGCACAGGGTGCACTTGTACGGACGGACACCTGTGGCGGGAAGAGACGAAGAAGAGTCATCAACTAGACATCCTCCTGTCTGTCTGTCTGTCCGTCCGTCTGTCTGTCTGTCTGTCCGTCTGTGTTCGTGCTTCGTTACCTGTGTGCGTGCGGACGTGTCTCTTCAGGTCAAAGGTGTCGTTGAAGCCTTTGCCACAGAAGCTGCACAAATGTCTCTTGGTCTCGTTGTGACATTTGATGTGTCGGTTCAACATCCGCTGGTGATGAAAGCTTTTCTGACAGATCTACAGACAAGAGCACAGCACGGACACGTTAGCTCCACCTGCTCCAGGACAGGAGACAACAGGAAGTAATGGGTAGGGGACAGGAAGTGAAGAGATGGGACGAGAAGTAAGAGGAAGGTGATGGGAGAGAGACGACGTGAAGGTCAGAGGACAAGGTGCGAAGACGCCGACAAACCTGGCATGAGAACAGGCCAGAGGACGTGGCTGGACATTGGTTTGTGGTTCTGTCTGTGATGGAGAGTTGGGTGGAGTTGGTTGTCACTGCAACAGGAAGCTCCAGGGTTAGGGTGGAGGATTGAGGAGAAACGAGAGGCAGTGGTGTGGGTTCTGAGGGTAACTCTCCTGTGGTCACCTGTGGATGGAGACAAACCTAAGGTTATTCCACCAGAACCTGAGGTCCAGAACCAACACAACAAGAACCTGTGCTCACCTTGATTTTGGACCTGATGTAGGTGGACCCTCCCGGTGTCCTCCTCCTGACCTCCGTCCGCTCCTCGGGGGGAGCCACTTCTGGAGCCTGTGTTTGACCCAGGACGGTGCTGGACGGCAGCTCCGCCTCTGTCTGAGGGTCCGACACAGAGTGTTTGGTCAAACACAGGGGCGTGGTCTCAGCTGGACTGGCCTCGGCTTCCATCATCAGGACAGACGGAGGGAAGATGGACACTGGACAGAGAGGACGAGAAGTGGAGGACAAAGGTGAAGAAGATACAAGAGGAGATGGATGACAAAGAAAACAACAACAACGTCAACAACAATGACAACGTCAACAACAACGTCAACAACAACAACAACAATGTCAACAACAACGACGTCAACAATGTCAACAACAATGTCGTCAACAACAATGTCAACAACAACAATGTTCATCTTAATTTAAAAGATAATAATTATTAACGATTGGTGGAGATCAGACCTCCGTCTTCAGCTCCATCATATTTACACACACACTCACACACACACACACGTGTTTGTGTGTAAGGGTGTGTGCCTGATTGTTTTGAATAACCTATTTCACACACACACACACACACACACACACACAGGACTTGTTCAGCCAGACAGTCTTGCAGCACCAGCTCTGAACCTTCTTCAAACAATGTGTGTGTGTGTGTGTGTGTGTGTGTGTGTGTGTGTGTGTGTGTGTGTGTGTGTGTGTGTGTGTGTGTGTGTGTGTGTGTGTGTGTGTGTGTGTGTGTGTGTGTGACTAACCCTCAGTAAGTTAACTTGACCAGTTTGTCTCACACACACACACTGAGACACCATCAAAGACAGAGACAGGGAAATAAAAGACATTAAAGGACCAGCGGACAAAGCTGAACAGAATCAAAGGTCAAAGACTTTGGACCATGTGAGGAGGAAGACAGACGGACACATGGTACCCAAGCTAAGGCCCTGGGCCCAGATGTGGCCCATTGAACATTGTGAACAAGTCCATTGTCAACAAGTGAAGTCCCCGTGTTTGGCTCCACGAGCCAAAGGTTGGGCCACGCCTGGTCTAAAACCTGGTCTAACAACACATCTGTGTTTTAGTCCTGGTCTAACCCTGATCTTAGTCTGGTTCTGGTCCTGGTGTGAAGACAGAGGGAGACATGGAAGGAGAAGAGTGAGGTCAGCTGACCAGTGACATCACACGACGGCAGCTGAAAGAAAAACTTCACAGACTGGATTTTTATGATGCTGTTTGTCTGTGTCAGTGTGTGTGTGTGTGTGTGTGTGTGTGTGTGTGTGTGTGTGTGTGTGTGTGTGTGTGTGTGTGTGTGTCTTCCCAGTTCCTGCTCAGGTTAATATTTGTCTGATGGAGGAAAGCTAACGGACCTTTCAGACTGCTGCAGCACACACTGCACACCCTGAGCAAACACACACACACACACACACACACACACACACACACACACTGACTCCGTGATAAGGCAGTGGTTGACCGTCAGCTGAGAGAACAGACGAGGAGGTTCTCCTCAGACTGACAGCAGTAAACAGAGAGAGAGAGACAGGAGGAGGTGAGACAGGAAGGACGGAGTCCAGAGGTGGATGTTCTCATCAGTCCAGTTTCCCTTCAAGGTCCAGTTGAAGCTGAACGTTGACGTGTTCTTCTACGTTTCTGGAGTTGATTATTATTGATTGACTTTTATTAGAAGGCAAACGCAGACACACAATGATTTGACGGCACACATTTAGCCTGCGGGCCTTGGGTTTGACACACGAGGATGTTGGAAAATGGAGGTAAAGGAGGAGCAGGAGGAGGAGGAGGAAAGGGACGGCGGTGAGGAGGGAGAGAGAGAGAAGTTCAGAGAGGAAACAAGGAGGCAATTATCATACCTCTGCCTCTGAGTGTGTGTTGTTGTCAGTCAGGAACATCAAGTAACGGCACATACCACACACACACACAGACAGAGACAGAGACACAGAGACAGAGACACAGAGACAGAGACACAGAGACAGGGCTCAGGGTTGATAGAACATTATTTTCTCCTAAAGTCATTGTTTGATGACAGAGTTGTGGGTTGAATTCCTCCCTGTCACTCACTGCTAACTTACCTATTGATTAACGATCCAAACTAGTCCATTCACACCAGTTCACACTAATTCTCACCACTCACCGCTTTTTCCCCTCCTGAAGAAACCGTTTCACGGTCACTATGTACAGTGGCGCCCCCTAGATGCCAGTTTAATCCCTTCCACAGCAGTAGATTTAATTTTCTCCATAAAAATCTAAATCAAATGTGTTTGTGTCCAGAACAACATCAACAACAGACAGACAGACAGACAGACAGACACACACACACACACACAGACAGACAGACAGACAGACAGACAGGTCAACTTATACTTAATCAACTCCTGGCCCTGGTTCTGGTTCTAGTTCTGGTTCCGGGTCCGGGATCTGACCAGACATAAAAGTAACGGTGCTGAGATGGAGCGCGGGGTCAGGGAGCGGAGGGAGGGTGGAGGTGGAGGTGTAGGCTTTAGGGTGGAGTCCGTTACTCGTTATCTGATACTGACTCGGCCTCACAATAAACCTCCGCCGGTGGCAACAATGGAGATTGTTGTGAGAAGAGGAGAAGGAGGAGGAGGAGGAGGAGGAGGAGGTGATAGAGGAGGAGAAAACGACTGGATTCTTTCTCTCGACGTGTCATTCTGATGCAAACGAGGGGGGGGGGGGTGAGAGGGGCTCTTACTTTGACAGTACACAGTCACGCGCGCACGCACACGTGTCGGGACTTGCCGAAGAAACGGTGAAGGAACTGTTAAAAGAATCGGATCCGTCCAGAGAGTCGGGGTCGATACCGGATCCGACCGTTCACCGTTCTCTCTGGCCTTTAGTATCGAACGGATCGAACAGAGAAACTCAATAAAACAAAAATGTCCTGACAATATTATTACAAATAATTATTAATTATTAATTCAAGTATTTATGTTGTGAAATGTGTGAAACTGTAGGAATAACATTATATTATTTATCCCAATAAAATGGGTTAATTTTATTTCATCTACTGGTTATTATTATTATTATTAAGATTTAAAACTGTTTGTATTTTTTTATATAGACAAATATATAAATATATAAATAGATACAATATCTACATTGTAAAAAGTAAATATAAACACTCATGTATTTATATTTATATATATTTAAACTATAGACACATGTGATTCACACTGGAGACGTCACAGTGGAACAGGAAACGATACTTTTCTCATTTAAATGTAATTTATCTTGTGTTTATATCGTGATGATGGTGATGATGATGATGATGGTTGTGTGGATCCCTGGTCCAGGACCAGGTCGAGTCTTGGTCTTGGACAGTTTCCCTTCTCTAACCTCTCATTGTTCCTTCTTTCCTTCTGGACTGAACCGATACCAGTGATCGATCGGTGTTCACACCGTTGGTTCCGAGTCCGAACAGGAAGAAGAAGAAGAAGAAGAAGAAGGAAGAGAGTCGAGGCTGAAGGTCGACACAACGGGCGCCGCTGGTTTCTAGGCCGCGGGTGGAGGAGCTGAAGGTGTTAAATAAACCAAAGTCCTGGGTCAAAAACCACCGAGTCTCCACAGAAGCCGCGGGGCCCGGAGCCCAAGAACCAGGGCCCAGGGACCAAGGCCCGGAGCCCAGGAACCAAGGCCCTGGTCCGGCCTTTCAGCTCCCAGAGGTTCCCGTTATTTTCCGTTACTCTCCGCTCAGATTCCCATTCCCTGGGCCTGTGTGTGTGTGTGTGTGTGTGTGTGTGTGTGTGTGTGTGTGTGTGTGTGTGTGTGTGTGTGTGTGTGTAGGAAGTTCAGCCTCAGTCTCACCTGGGATGTAAACGTCTCCTCGCTCGTGGTCCGATACTTCGCTCCAGTTCCGTTTACCTGGAGAAACGTTGGCCTTCTTCACCAGAAAGGCCCGCGGCATTTTTACTGCTGCTGCTGCTGCTGCTGCTGCTGCTGCTGCTGCTGCTGCTCACCGACGCCCGGGACACTGACCGGCAGACTGGGTCCGGTCCAACCGTCGGTTCTCGCCGATCTCCGCGGCTCTTCTCGCCGTCGTCTCCTCCACACAGCGGTACCGCGAACCGAGCAGGAGCGGAGCGGGGAGTCGGTCTAAGGCCCGGACAGGTGAGTCCTCCTCGGCCCCGCAGCTCAGGTGAGACTCGGTCGGACTGGAACAGGGCAAGTGTCCGTCCCTCGGTCCGCAGATAACGGGAGTGTGAGTGAGTGTGTGTGTGTGTGAGTGTGTGAGACCGTGAGAGTGTGTGTTCACAGACAGAGTCCCAGAGGTGGGTCTGCACAGGTACTCATTTAACAAGCAGGAAACGAGCGCAGCGCGCATGCGCGACAGAAATAACGGTGACAACAAAAAAAGTCCAGAGTGAGAGAGAGACAGAGAGACAGACAGGGGGAGAGAGAGACCAGCTCGACCGGTTCTCTATTTCCATTCCGTTTGAAGGTGTGTGTGTCCGTGTGTGTGTGTGTGTGTGTGTCCGTGTGTGTGTCACAGGCCTCGTTAACGGTCGAACCGCGTTGACCGACCGTCAGTCCTTTGTGCCTGTGTCGGTTGTTGACCACCAACCAACGGTTTAACGGTCAGGTATCGAGGCCCTGACGGTCGATACCGTTCATACTCGTTCAGCTCCGTTCATTGTCAACAGTCAGAGAAACAACGATCGAACTAACGGTTATTTTATTTTATTTTAATCATTTTTATGTGTTTTTACCATTAAAACAGACTCTGAACAAACGGCTCAGTCGCCGAAAACTAAGGCCCGCGGCCCCCATCTGGTCCGCTGTGTGATTATATTTGGCCCCTGGGTTCAGATCAACTCCTGTGTCCTGAGTTTCTACAGAGGTGAATATTAGATCCTAACATTTGACAACATCACAAATCCAGTTTTAATAAGAATAATAATAGGAAGGAAAGTATTTTTATTTCCTCTTTAAAAGGAAACAAACAAACAAACAAACAAACACAGCAGTTTCACGTAGTCAGTATCAAAGTCAACAAAGAACCGAACATGGATCCTCAAACCCGTACTCAGGAGGACACTGGAGAGGACAAAGGAAAACCACATCTAACATCAAAACTGAATTTTGGTTTGGTGGAGACTTGGTCCCAGTGGAGAGTCCTGAGTCTGAGGACAGTCTGTGGACGGATGGGCCCGTCCCAGGCTGAGGGTTCTGTGATGAGCCGACCCGACTGACTCCAGGTCAGAGTGATCAGGTGAGTTTCTGTTTCTCTTGACGCCACTGATGGGTGAATAGACTGAAACCAGAGGGAAACCTGAGGGACCAGAGAGAGTGGAGATGAACCTGTGGAATCATCATGGTCGGACACCTGGTCCAGAAGATCTTCATCAGCCTCAGTGATCCTGATCCTGGAGAAATCAAATTTGAGATTCACCATTGTCAGTAGGCGGAGCCACAGGTGTGTGATGGTGGTTATATGTCAAATATATAAATATATAAATATCTGTGTATGTAGTAGTGGAGCAGGGAATGAATGGTATGTGGCCGGAGCTGTTGGAGGAGTTTGGGCAGATCAGCTGCTCCGACTGTGAACAACAACAACACAGATCAGCTGACACCGCTGCACCTTTTCTTCTGCCTCTCCCGGCTCTCGCACCAAAAGGGTCTGTGACATCACTGACCTCTGACCTGGGAGGGTGTGGTTTCAGAGTCAAAAGAAAAAAAAACATTTTTGTTCAAGGTTCAACGTATTTCATTATGTTTCACAGGAGAGTGGGTTGATGACGGAGAAGAGCAGTTGCAGTGAGCACCAGCTAAACCAGAACTACCACCTCCTCCTCCACCTCCTCATCCTCCTCCTCCTCCTGCTACTGATTTTCCATATTTAAAGACACACAGAGCTGCACACACAGGTGTCCTGTTACTGCAGCTGAAAATGAAAGTGGAGCAGCCTCCACCCAGTCACTCCTCGGATCCTGAACAGCCACAGAGTTTGAGTCCGCTTGGCTAGGCCTAGGCAAGTCCCCAGGTTGACCAGTAAGGCTAGTCTTTAGGCTGGTTTAGACCCATGTAAAGCCACTTATCTTTGGTCTTGGTTTGGGGTAGAGGGGGTGACATCATCACAATGAGCAAACTAAGGTTCGGGGGCCGTAAGTGGCCCGTTCAGTATGTATATATATTTTTACATTGATCATTTATTTTCCATTTCTATTCCAAGTACAAATGTAAAGACAATTGTTTCTATAAACTGCACTAATACAGTTTTGCTCAGTGTTTCTTGCTCTTTTTTTACTTATTTTATTTTAACCTGTGTGTATAGTTATATATTTTTGTTTTATTTTACTTTTCTGCCTTATTCTAACCTTGATCATTTGATTTTTCTTGGACATTTTTTCACAGTCATCAGCTACTGCACCTTCACTTCACTTCACTGTCATTGCCTGCAATGTCATGTGACCAATTGACTCTATTTGGATTCATCTTGACAACTAACAAATATTTTACACCAACCTTCTCTCCTTCCTCCAACTCTGTCAGTTCCTTCGCTGTCGTTTTCCATTTATTCCTTGTTTATTTTGTCTTTATTTTACTGTAACTTTCTTCTTCTTCTTCTTCTTCTTCTTCTTCTTTCAGCTCATCCCATTTTTCAGGTGTTGCCACAACTTCCATCTACCTCCAACCACCTCCATGTCCTCCTTCACTGCATCCATAAATCTCCTCTTTGGCCTTCCTCTTCGTCTCTTACCTGGTAGCTCCATGTCTAGCATTCTTCTCCCAATATAACCACTTAGAAAAATTACATAAATTGGCCGCATCGCTGAATAACTGTCTCTTATACACATCTAGATGTGTATAAGAGACAGCCCTTACTGCAGATCACAATATCATCTGCAAACATCATGGTCCATGAAGACTCCTGTCTGACCTCATCTGTCAATCTGTCCATCACCAGAGCAAACAAAAAGGGGCTCAGGGCTGATCCTCGATGAAGTCCCACCTCCACCTTAAAGCCCTCTGTCCTTCCAACAGCACTTTTTACTGTATAGTAATGAATTAATCATATCCCTCTGACCTCTCCCTTCAATGGCCTCGTTTTCCCTGTAGATGGCGATGGTGTAGATGCTCCATCCATCTACCGTCCCCTGTATCCAATTTTAGGACCATGTGGGGCCCAGGGCCATAGTTTGTCCACACCTGGGTTAGATACCTCAGGAAAACACCAGAGAGAAAAACAAAGAACAAATAGTCCAGGACTTAAAGACTCTGTCTCTGTCCTTCCTTGTCTCTGTCATTCTCTGGGGGAGCCTCGTGAACGTGAACGAGCACGCGCGCGCTGTTTATCATGTGACAGGTAACATCTGTACAGAAGACAGAGCGACTCTGTCATAAACATTCCTGGCGCCAAAAGTATTTTTCAACCATATAATTGCTCTGTCGAACGGACCACTAGGGGTCAGTATAAACCCAGCTGCTTCTCAGGAAGAATTTTCATTTTATAAGAGGCGACAGTCAGTGAACTTATTGTCCGTTCATCGTGAATATATACATTAAACATGTAAATACTAGTCATTTAAAATAATAAATGTAGTTTAAAATGTTTTTAGAATCCCGTGACGTCACGACGTTTTGGAGGTTCGTAGTTTCATTAATTTCAACTACAGTTGGTACAAGTAAAGTTTCACATGAATTCTGTTTTTTTTCGAAATAGTTTTATGTTGATTTTTATTGAGTTTTGTGTTTTATGTTGAGTTTTTTTTTTATTTTAATGTTGACTTGTTCTGTCAGTGTCTCTGTAGTCCAGCAGGTGTCACTAAATTAACTTTTCTGTGGTCCGTTCCCTTCTTTTTGTCTGTAAATGAACCAAAAAAAACAACAACTTTAAAACTCTTTCAAAAACTCAAAAAGAAAAATGACGTCAAAACATCCGGTAGAGCGGCGCTGCGTCACTTCCGGCATCGTCAGCCTTCGATCCGCTCCCTCCGTCTCCGCCTCTCCATTTGCGGCGAACCGTTACTCGGTGGTGGAGTCGCCATGTCCTCGCAGAGTCGGAAGCGGAGAATTCTCCAGGACAAGACTCGCACTTCACCCGTGGACGTCGGCGAGGAAATGACAGACGCGGCCGCCGTGAAGCGTCCGCGTCCGGCCGCGGAGCGAGGACACGTCGCCGCTCTGATCCTGGCCAGAGGGGGCAGCAAAGGCATCTGCCTGAAGAACATCAAGCTGTTAGCCGGGATCCCGCTAATCGGCTGGACGCTGAGGGCGGCTATAGACGCCGGCGTCTTTGACAGGTGAGGACTTTTTAGAATCAATGTGGACAGACAGACAGACAGACAGAAGATAGGACTTTACCAAAGTTTACCAGAGCAGGAGTTGAGCGTTCAGACCAGGGCTGATCCTGCTGCTCCTCAGGATCCGGATCCGGATCCTGCTCCACCTCCACCTCCACCTCTATAATGTGGTCAGTTGTGTCCGTTTCCCTTCAGTCCAGAACTGGAAACAAACTTGAACCAAAGGTTGATGTTTGTCATAAAGTTTTTCCTCGATTTATTTCAACATCAGATAAAAGGAGGGAGGTCTTCAGACCAGATGTTTAGAAGTTCAGAACAAATGCAGTGAATCCATCTTCTTCTCCAGTGTGTGGGTCTCCACTGACCACGATGAGATCGAGAAGGTGGCCATATCCTTCGGAGCGCAGGTTCATCGCAGGAGTCCTGACGTTTCCAAAGATTCTTCCTCGTCACTGGAGACCATTCAGGAGTTTCTCGGACATAGGAAAGGTCAGTTGGCAGCCGCAGTCATGTGATCAGGCCTATTTATCTGCACCAGCCAATGGCGCCATCTAGTGACTGCTGAGGCCAAAACATATTGTTTCTGGTAACATGAAAAAATAAAGATTGTAGGATTGGTTGGTCAGATGGAGAAGGTTGCCAGATGTTTGTGGTTGGATCCATGAGACTCAGGTTAAATCGTCTGAAGGGCCACGTCTGGTCCGTGAGCCATAGGTTCCTGACCGCCGCTCTTGTGTTTGACACCACAGTATTTACAGCAGGGTTGGTCTTCGTGTGTGTGAGTCATGTTGTCACTTTGCTCCTTGGAAGGAAGCCCACATTCCCACATCTGCCAATGGTTTGTCCTGATCTGGGACAACGTCTCACGTCCTACTGGATCCTTTCTCTCCCGCAGAGATCGACGTGATCTGTAACATCCAGGCCACGTCTCCGTGTCTCCAGCCCATCCACGTGAAGGAGGCTCTGAAGATGATCACGCAGCAGGGCTACGACTCGGTCTTCTCCGTGGTCAGGAGGCATCACTTCCGCTGGGAGGAGGTGAAGACAGGAAGTGAGTTGGAGTCTGACAGTCTGGTTCCTTCAGACCCGCCCACACTGCTGTGGTTTTGGTTGCACCATCATGACTTCCTGCTTTGGAAACTTCTTTTCTGGTTCTGATGATGAAGGTTTTTTTTGTCCAACAAACCCAAAGTGGTGGCAGGACCTTCTGGGGTGGATGTGGAGAAGGTGACTCTGCTTCTTCTCTTCTTCAGGTGGAGAATACACCAAACCTTTGAACCTGGATCCCAAACACAGACCCCGGCGTCAGGACTGGGACGGAGAGCTGTGTGAGAACGGATCTCTCTACTTCACCACCAGAGACAACATCAACAAAGGCTTCCTGCAGGTGGACGGAGACGCCGACCGTTGACGTCTGTCTCTGTCCCGCTCAGTGTTTCAGTGTTGTCTTCTGCTTCCTCCTCGTCTCTTCAGGGAGATGTGGTTGCATATTACGAGATGAAACCCGAGTACAGCGTGGACATCGACGTGGACATCGACTGGCCTGTGGCGGAGCAGAGGGTTCTGAGGTCAGCTGATGAAAGAACAGCCTGGACAACTGTCTCCTTCCCCCTGGTCCGCTTCACGGTCTCCTCGTCCTCCTCCACAGGTACGGCTACTTTGGTGAGGTCAACCCGCAGGACGTCCGTCTGTTGTTCTGCAACATCTCCGGCTGTCTAACGGACGGGAGGCTCCTCCTGTCGGCCTCGGGAGAAGAGACGGTGTCCCTTCATTGCCGAGATCGCCAGGGCCTGAAGATGCTGCATGAGAAGGAAGTGGAGGTAAACCAGTACTGTCTTTACTGGACCATGGGTCACACTTGGAGACCATAAACATAGAAACCAGAACATCAGTGAAGACCAGAGGTGTCTTTGACCTTAGCTCTGTCCCACAGTCAGTGGTGTGAACTCCAGGGCCACCTGGTGGGAGGTGGATGAGGAGCTGGGACGATGGTTGTGGTCATGAAGACGGCTGCCCCCTGCTGGTAGTCCAAAAGTGGACGAAGACCCAGCCCAAGATTCCAGAAGTTTTCCAACTTCCAGTCAGCGACTAGTCAGGAGTTTAAAGATGGAGGGAGAACTTTGAGGAGTTAGGGTTGAGGACAGGGAGTGAAAGAAGGAGGAGATTAGAAATGCCCTGAAGAGGACGAAGAGTGGAGGGGACATAGGGGTGGAGGTATGGGAGTGTGTAGGGGAAGGTTGAAGAGCCACACCATGAAGATCTGGGAAAGAGTAGTTTCCTTCCCTGAAGGTCAGTGGGATGGTGCTCTGCTCCACCCTTTCCTGACGGATGCAGTGATGGAGGTAGGTGGAGTCAGAGTTGGACTTCGACTTTCACTCCAAATATTTGCTGAAGTTGTCCTAACATTTGAACCCTGGCTCCTTGTTGTAGTTCCACTGTTCCACCACTAGACTTTATGAAGCTGTAATAAAACTTCATCTGACCTTCTGTTCTGCTGTTCTCCTCCAACCAGGTGGTGCTGGTGCAGTCCTACCTGGACTCCCTGTCCAAGGAGTTTGCGGACAAACTTGGCAAGACAGTTTGTCCTTGGAGAGAGTTCACGGTCCTGCAGGTGGGGGACACTCCACAGGAGGATCTGGAGAGCTTCATGGACAAGAAGAAGTTGAAGTGGAAGGATGTGGCCTACATGGGTAGGAACCTTCTCAGTTCTGTGGGGAGAACTTTGACCCAGTCCATCTCTTTGAACAACGGGAAGGTCAACCTTCCTGATGTCCTTTTTGCCTTAATCCGATATTTTCCAAATTTCTAATCCCAGAGTCACCTGTTCTAGGTCATCCAGGTCGAGGTCAAGGTCCAAGGGTTTAGTCAGGCAGGTGGGGACTAACGGCTGCACTTTAACCTGGACCAAGGCCTGGTTACAGTTATTGGTTTTTCTGTACAAACCACTGATTCATTCATCATGTAATGCTGCCATCTAGTGGTCTTTTTAATGTAATATACAGCCAATAACATTGCTGGACCAAGAAGGTTGATCTTTCATCCAGTTCTGCTGCCACCTGGTGACTTTTAAGACACATGTCATTTGGTCCAACCCAGGGAAGAAGGACAACAATTGTCGTAGACATTCTTAAAATTCAACGTTAAATTAGCGCTACGTGTTTGGTCTTTGTTGTTTTCCCGACGTATCTCCATTTGTCCGATCTCCTCTCCAGGAAGCGACCGAGCTGACATCAACTGTCTGAACCTGGCCGGTCAGAGCGCGGCGCCCGGTGATGCCCCCCAGGTGGTGCGCTACGCTGCCAAGTACACCTGCCAGAAAGGGGGCGGGGCAGGGGCGGTGAGGGAGTTCATCGAGCACATGCTGCAGAGACACGAGGCCCCGAGGAAGGACAAGATCAGTGCATGCAGCAAATAGGAACCAGAACCAGAACCACAGTGGGTCGACGATACAGGAAATGGTCAAAGGTCATAGGACGAAGCCCAGGCCCCGCCCACTCTCTGAGTTTATTTCTTTCCCCTTTTTTTCGTGAAGACATTTATGAAAAGAATTCAGCAGCAACATCATGGACACGAGGAACTGTTGAGTTCTCCTCTGCTCTAAGAACCAGAACCAGGAACCGATCATGATTGAGTCCAAATTGAAACAGAACCAGGAGCTGCAGTCAGACGTTCAGGTGGCAGGCCCAGCTGGTACAGGAAACAGTACCAGGAACTAGAGACAGTTAGTGTCAGGTCTGTGGCTCAGTGCTTTTATTTTGTCGGTCTGTCTGTCTCTCTGTAGCTCAGTGCTTTTATTTTGTCGGTCTGTCTGTCTCTCTGTAGCTCAGTGCTTTTATTTTGTCGGTCTGTCGGTCTGTCTGTCTGTCTGTCTGTCTCACCCACCTGGGCTCCAGAAGGCAGACGTTTTGAATTGATTGTAAATCCAACATGGATCAGTTCATGGACCTGAAGGAATTCCTGCTTCTTCTCTGATCTTCTCTGATCTTCTCTGATCCAAAGCTCTGGACTTTATTGTTACTTTGTCCTTAGGAAAGCTCATAGAAAGTTCTTCTGTGTCCACCACAGGAAGTGAGAACTTCTGTTGTTGTTTTTTAATAATAATAATTTAAGGTTTTATTCTGTGTGAAAACAATGAATGAATGAAGACAAATACTCACTGTGTCTCTGAGCTCTTCATCATCGTCATCATCGTCCACGTCTTTCACTCTTATACACAATAATGTCCACGTCTCAAAATCAGCTACAGGAGACACAGGTCCCAAACCCCTGGGTCGCAGACCGGCTGTTGGTACAAGGCCGTGATTTACATCCTCCTCCACCTGTCCGTGACTTGGTCACGGCCCTGACCTTCATCCACCACCTTCTTACCAAAGGTCAGCTCCACCCACTGACACATCAGACTCTAGAGCTGAAGAGAAACCTCCAAGTGAGGAGACTGAGGAGAAACCAGGAAGTTTGGAAAGTTTCTCAGGAGCTTCTCAGGGTCAAAGAGACAGGAGAAGACAACAGACAGACAGACAGACACCGTCTGTACTAAAACATGGACTGACTCACAGGTCCTTCCCACCCACCAAGCCACAATTGAGGAGATGAAGCCTTCAAAACTGCTCCACCACCTGGAGACCAGGAGTAGTGCAGTGCTGGTAAAGTTAACCTGGATGATTGGATCAGATCAGACCAGTTTGGACCAGTTTATTAGCTTGGATTTATTTAATACTCGTCCGACTGAGGAAGAGACACAGTCAGTGTCTCCGTCTGGACTCATCACAGCAGAGGTCTTCTGAGGTGAACTCAGCTGGGACTGGGTAGAATCAAACTCACAACCTTCTGGGGATCTCACAGTCGTGTCTCCAGGAGATGAAAACCACCAATAGAAGAAGGTCCAGACTGTGGACTCTTCTGGTCTGAGACGGTCACCTGGTGTGTGTGTGTGGACTGTCAGTTGTCCTTCAGAGAGTGTGTGAGAGCGTGGGACAGACTGGAGTGATGACGAGCGGAGCGTCGTTCTTCCCTGACTTGTTGGTGCAGGGACTGAAGAAGGGGAAGATGGACTCGGAGAAGGAGTCGTTGAAGGTGTAGATGTGGAGTTTGGCGTCCACGTTGTAGAAGGACACCTGCGGAAGACACAGGTCAACCCGTGAGTTCAGGCTCACGATCGGAATGCTCTCGCTTTTCTTTCCCATCACCCACCTGTCCTTTTTCGTAGTCCACAAAGATGCCGATCTTCTGAGGTCGCATGTTGAGGTGGACGTCGGTGGAAGGTTCTGTCCTGAAGGCGTACTTGTTCCTGAGCAGAGGTCAGAAAAGAGTGGTCAGCTGTCAACCCTCTAACTGGGTTTTAGCCCTTTCTGGGAACACGCCCAGGTTTGAAGACGTGAACATGAAGCAATTTCTTCTCTTTTACTTGGACTGATTTTCGGGTTTTCCATAAGTGGAACAAGGCAGTAGCTTCTGATTGATTTCCCATAATTATTATCGGCCCTGTTGGCTTGTTATGTGATTATATGTAAGAATCGATGATGGACTCAATGTCCTATAAACAGTTTTGGAAATAAACTGCCGTAGACAACATTGAAAGTCACTAGATGGCAGCATTTCAGATCGGTAACTTAATCTCATACAGATACTGTGGATGTTACCAGGACTAACTATTAACTATATGTCTAGACTAAGACCTTCCTCGTTGACATTGCCCATGGTAGCCCTCAGGCTGGTCCTGGATGTGCTGCTGTGGGTTAGGACCACCGGGGGACATATGGTACGTTGAGTCCTCTCTCTCTGTTCTTTTCCTTTATTCCATATTTCTTTCACTAAGGAGGACTAGCGGATTCGGCCGGGGACCTTGTGCCCCATAGTCTCTGCCCCCCGCCCTCACCCCCACCCCTAGAACCCCATAGCCGTAAACAGGACTCCCCTGGGACCCTATAGTTAATGTTCTTGACCCAGGACTGAAGCTTACTTGCAAGGACTTTAAAGAGCTTTTGTGTACTAACTCCACTGACCCTCCAACTCCACAGACTAACTCCTGGGACTAACTCCACAGACTAACTCCACTGACTCTCCAACTCCTGGGACTAACTCCACAGACTAACTTCAAGGACTACACAGACTAACTCCCTGGACTAACTTCACTGACTAACTCCACAGACTAACTCCACTGACCCTAATTCCACGGACTACACAAACTCCACAGACTAACTCCACTGACTAACTCCACTGACTTACTCCACGGACCCTCTAACACCACAGACTCTCTAACTCCATGGAGTAATAAAAACACCACAGATGAACCCCACTGACTTACTCCAGTGACTAACTCTTCAACCAACGCCACAGAGTAACTCACAACTCCACAGAACGACTCTAGAGACGGGCCGACATTTACTTGTCTTGACTCTACGAGGACTTTAAAGAGCCTTTGTGTAGGTAACCTGTGTAGATCTGTAGATCTAGACAGGTTACCTCCACCCCCACCCCTGTCCATCCTGGGTGGAGGTCCCTTTCACTGACCATCACCCTTTAGACAAGTTCAATTGAGTTATTCTTAGAAATGGAAATTGAAATGAGGTTTTCCGATTGACGCTTGGACAATATGGTCCCAATGGCAGAAAGCTGGTATTGGACGTCCCTGGTTTTTGCCACTGGTTTGGTGTGTAATAACTCACTTGTTTCTGAGGCTGAGGAACCAGTAGCCTCTCATCGGATTCACCTCCACCTTTCCTTTCCTGTTGATGGACTGCTTGGCCACGCCCAGATCCCAGTCTGTCTTCCCTCCCACTTCCACCTGAGACACGTGAGCCCAAAGAATATTTAGTTGAACGTCTCAGTCCCCACCACCTCAACAGACGTGTGTCCTAGTCCTACCTCCCAGTAGTGTCTCCCAGAGGTGATGGCCTCTCTGCCCAGGACACACACCACGCGGTCAAAGCGCTCTGGATTATCAGGAAGTAGCTGGTGTTTGTCCCCGCACTTTACCTGGACACAGACGGGCGGATGATTTGAGTTCAGACCAACGTCCAGGGAGACAATCAGTGATTTGAGTTCAGTCCAAAATCAGTGTCTCACACTCTTCATATCATCAGACAGAACCAGTCTGGGATGAGCCGTGTTACAGTCCAGAGTCACGTCCACTGGTGGACATAAGAACAGGAAGTGAGGTCATCTTTATGTCCATCAATGTTTCCGTGCTGGACATTCTTGGACATTCTGTGTGTCTGCTTTACCTGCATATTCCTGTACACTCTTCACTCCTGCAGAACAACAGACAGGTTAGGGTTTGTCATGGGTTGGTTAAATCTGGTTAACCTGGACTAAACTGGACTTAACTAGGTGGTCTGGTCATTTTCCACTGCAGCTCAAAGTGTTTCCACTGTTTTGTGTAAACAATAACTCGAGGACATGTCCCTCTCTGAGGTCCAGCCGCTTGTTGGAACTTGTAGCTCCTTCTTCTTGTTATTGGACGCTGCAGCCAGTGTCCAATAACAAGACAGTGGCACTGACTCACCCGCTGCTGCTGCTGCTTTGTTTTGAACCTATCTCTGAATCATCATGTGACCATTTAATGAACTCACTGGGTTGAGATCGGACTGGAGTGGGATCCAAAATGGCCGTCGGAAAACCTGGGAAGAAGGAAAAAAAAACTGTCTCTGGGAAATAAAAGTTAGGATCATGACTGGTTGTTGACAAAATTGTCTGTGACATAAAGAAACAAAGGTATGAATTCTACTCATCTGTCTGCGGAGTTAGTCTGTGGAGTTAGTCTGTGGAGTTAGTCTGTGGAGTTAGAAAGTCAGTGGAGTTAGTCTGCGGAGTTAGTCTGCGGAGTTAGTCTGCGGAGTTAGTCTGTGGAGTTAGTCTGTGGAGTTAGTCTGCGGAGTTAGTCTGTGGAGTTAGAAAGTGGAGTTAGTCTGCGGAGTTAGTCTGTGGAGTTAGTCATTGTCAACAACGGCTTTAAACTCACCTCAACTCATCAATCTTTCATAAAAAAACAGGAAAAATCCCCCCCTGACCTCATAGACCCTCACTCCAGCCAAGGAACGACTCCCAGGGGTGAGGGGAACCTCACCCAGGACGGACAGGGTGTAGATCAAATTCCAAAGATCTACACAGGTCATCTACACAAAGGCTCTTTAAAGTCCTCGTAGAGTCAAGACAAGTAAATGCCGGCCCGTCTGTAGAGTTGTCCTGTGGATTTGTGAGTTAGTCTGTGGTGTTAGTCTATGGATGTAATCTGTGGACTTGGCTGAGGAGTTAGTCACTGGAGTAAGTCAGTGGGGTTAGTCTGAGTTGTTTTTATTAGACCATGGAGTTAGAGAGTCAGTGGAGTTAGTCTGTGTAGTTAGTCAATGGAGTTAGAGAGTCCATGGAGTTGGTCCGTGGAGTTAGTCTAAAGAGTTAGTCTAAGGAGTTAGTCTAAAGAGTTAGTGTCCGTGCAGTTAGTCTGTGGAGTTGGAAAGTCAGTGGAGTTAGTCTGGGGAGTTAGTCATTGAGTTCATGTGCAGTACAGCCTGCCGGTTGTTGCGTCAGCCTCTGGGTCAAATGTGAAGGCAGAAGAATGTGGGCGGAGTCTAAACTGCTGTTGACCAATGGCTGCTTGACTTGAGATTTCCGACTGTGCTGCTGTAGAATGTGGGGAATGTCAAGTTGACAAACTTGAGAAACACGCAGCTCAACAATCCCGGGGCAGATTTTCAGAGTTGATCTAAACCCTGCTGAGAACCTGAGGAGGAGGTGCTGCCACCTAGTGGCTGGAGGCTTCTTTCATTCGTTCATCATTGAAGCAGTGCAACATATTCTGTTTGGATGTGGGAATTTTCACCTTTTTCTGAAACCTTCCTCAGCTCCTCCTGGAACTTCTCCACCTCCACCAGCAGTGTCCTGTAGATGGCGTTAGTCCCCAGGTCGGCCTCCACCGTCACTGCAGACCAGTCTTTAGTTGGAGGTGGAACAGAGAGGTGGGCGAAGGTCTGACCATCAGGGAGCAGAGGGTAGAGTTGGACAAATAAAAATTGGGCCGGAGGTTTGGTTTGTCCTCTGACCTACTTTCACGCATTGGAGGAAATCGTCAGACTGGGTCAGCCTGTAGAGGGCGCTCTCCCTGCTCCGCAGCTCCTCCACCTCCAGCTCCAACTGTCGGATGATGGCGTTGGCCTGACGTTGGGCGGCCCTCCTGCTCACATCCATCACCTCCAGCAGCTGCGCCTGCGAGCGCTCCACGGCGGAGACAAGAGCGGAGAAGAGGCAGACGCTGCCGGCTGTCTCCGTCTCCACCTGCAGCTGCAGCTCAGGGGTAAGAGGACACACGTCAGACGGAGAAGTCGTTTCAGGAGAACCAGTTTTGGATTTTGTCGTATCTCTAATATTAATAATCAAATATTGAAGTTTACAAAAAGAGAAGCTTCATCTAAAGATCACCGTCCATCTGTCCATGTGTCTCTCTCTTTCTTTGTCTGTCTCTCTGTCTTTTCTGTTTGTGTCTGTCTTTCTCACCTCCAGTTTGTTGACGGACATTCTGATCTCCTCCATCTTCTTCATCCTCTCACTGATCATGTCCTGAACCTCCTGCTTGGACAAACTGAGCTGAGACTGGACACAGAGAGGACATGATGTTCACGGATCTGTCCACGGTTCAGACCTTGTGCAGATTGACCTCAGTGTACAGAATGACCACAGGGGGCAGCAGTGTTTGACGTCAGCGTCAAAAACATAAGACACTGTGTTGGTGGACACAACACAGTGTCTCGTGTCAGTTGACGTAGTTGACATAGTGAGAAGCAAAGGTTCCACCTGGTTCTCCATCCACTGCTCCGTCACGGACACCGTCTCGTGTCCTCGGTGCTGCTGCAGCTCACACTCTGGACAGATGAACAGCTGCTCCGTCCTGCAGAAGACCTGGGGGACCATGTGTCCATGGAGAAAATCAGGGTTGGTGTGACGACAGACCTTCTGAATATTCCAGAACCATCTCAGAGGCTCGGGCTCAGATGTTCTCAGATGTTCTCAGATGTTCTTACCGTAATTCCTCTGTTGTGCAGCTCGCAGACGGAGACATCCTGGCTGCTGGCGGCGCCGCTCACCGTGAACCTGCGGCGGCCGCCAGAGCGAGCACCGTTAGCAGAAGGTGGGGTCAGTGAGGTGGCGTGGACCAACATGGTGGCGATGGGACTGCTGTTGGGGACGGAGGAGGCCAGAGGCAGCTGGAGCAACTCCTCCCCTGAGGAGGTGCAGACAGACAGGTAGGTCAGTCAATTCTTTGGTCTGACAGTTGGACAAATTCTCCAGGGACGGTGGCGGTCTCACCCGGGGACTCTGCATTATCACTGATGGACACGGCCCTCGCCGCCGTCACGTTCCGAGGGAACTTGTTCCTCAGCTCAGTGAACAAATCGTCTGGAATGACTGTGTCTCCTCCTCCTCCTCCTGCTCCTCCTCCTCCTCTGCCTCCTCTCTTCTTCTCCTGTCCTCCTCCTCGCTCTCCTCCACTCATGGACCTGAACTGCTCCGTGATCTCCCTCAGAGTTCTGTTGATCTGCAGCTCTGGACGCTTCTGGAAGGTTTTCTTACACAGAGGACACTGGCACACCTGAGGGGAGGACAGGAGGTGAGAGGACAGGAGGTGAGTGTGAGTGTGAGGAGACTTGTCCTGCTGCTCCTGCTGCTCCTCCTCACCTTGGCCTGGTCCCAGTATCTGCTGATGCAGCTCATACAGAAGCTGTGTCCACAGGGAGTGGACGAGGGGTTGATGAAGAC
The DNA here is from genome assembly GCA_016785265.1 of Paraplagusia blochii. NCBI lineage: Eukaryota > Metazoa > Chordata > Actinopteri > Pleuronectiformes > Cynoglossidae > Paraplagusia > Paraplagusia blochii. The sequence goes on from JAFBJS010001543.1 coordinate 159,114, forward strand.
CTCCAGACAGATGGAGCACTGGAACTGCTCGTCACACAGGAAGCTGCCGCACAACGACATCCTGCTCCGTCCTTCTCACACGCACAGCTGTAAATAGAAACAAAACTGAGGCCCGTGGACCGGATGTGGCTCGTTACATGATGCTAAATCTGGCCTGGCAAGTTTGTCCAAATTTTCCTCCGTAGCTTAGCCGTTAGCATGTCTGTATGAGGAGCAGAGGACAAAGCGTCCTGGGTTCAATTCCCAGTTGGTCAAAAGCAAGAAAATGTCTCCTCTGTCTCTTTGTCTCTTTGGATAAAAGTATCTGAAACATTGAACATAAGTTGGATTGTTCATATGAAGGATCATCATAAGGACATGAGGACAAGTCACCAGCCTGGAGCTCCTCCTGTCCTAGCACCCCCGTGTCCTCCTCTGTCTCTGGACCAGGACACATCGACCACAGACCAATACCAGGTGAAACATACGAAAGTGACTTCACACTCTGCCTCTACAGGCGCCCCCTGCAGTCTATCTGGACATAGACATCTAGGTGGACATCTTGGCCTCACAGAACAGAAGGTTGAGGAGAAGACATTTGGTTCTACCTAAGGCACCAATGAAAATCAGCCTGGTTGAAAACTTTGAGTCAACAAAGACGACAAGGATGTCATTCAAGAGAAGAAGCAGCAGAAGAAGAAGAAGAAGCAGCAGCAGAAGCAGCAGCAGAAGAAGAAGAAGAAGAAGAAGAAGAAGGAGAAGAAGAGCTGCTCGACCTGCTGCTGATGTTCACTGGAGATAAGATCACAGTGGCTGCTGCTCAGGAATGAAGAAGAACCTGATTGTGGAGAAATGTGACGACTGACAGACCACAGACCCAGAGATCATGTTGACGGTCCCTTCAGTCAGATGACCAGTTCACACTGACTGTGGATGATCAACCCACGGACTGGTCAAGTCTGGACCTTCTTCTGTCTCCCGTCTCCTGTCTCCTCTCTGGATCTTTCCAGACTCCTCGGTTTTATCGTCCTAACGTCTCCCAACCTGGAGGGTCTGATGTGTCAGTGGGCGGAGCCGACCTCTGGTAAGAAGGTCAGACCTGTGACCCAGTCAACATCTGGTCCTGGACCAGGGTCAGATCCACAGACAGATGGAGGAGAGGATCTGGACGTCCTCCATCAAATGACCCAGTCCCAGCTGAGCGAGTGAGACACGGTGTGGCTCCGCCAGCCGAGGGTTGGACACCACAGGAGCAAACAGCAAACCTTGAACTGAATCAAAGAGTAAATACCTCTGAATCCACGAGACCAAGTCCACGTCTGCCACCGATCCACTCTCCGTCCCCTGTCCCCCGGTCTCCTTGTCTCTCCGTGTCTCTGTCTGTGTGTGTGTTATAAAGGTATGAGTGTGTTTGTGTGTCACGCCTACTTTTCTCTGGCTGTTTGTCAGGTCAGTGCGGCAGGACTGGTTGAAGGAGGGGAAACAGACGATCACTGTCTGTCTCTGTCTCTGTCTCTGTCTCATGTCAGTAGAGAACAGCGGCTGCGTCCCAACTCATTTCTACCAACTGTCAATAAAGTTTTACTTCTAAGATCTAAAAAAGAAAAAACCTGGAACAAACTGTCCCTCAAACCTTCAGTCGGGACTCACATGTCCCCTGACGTCTCTGCGTGTTTGATGTCAAACAGAGTTTTTCATGGTCGTTGTGGAGGAAACGTTGTGTTTACACTTTGATTGAACAACTTGGCTTGGACTTTTCTTTGTCCAACGTCTTTATTAGAGATGAGACATTTTCACGTTGACTCAAAATTGTCTCATTTCTGATCCAGGTCTGTACATTTGGACAACGATCAACCTCATGTGACGTAGTTCTGGTGATGCCAGGCTGATATTATTGGACACTCTGGACAAATGTATGGTAGTGACTGTTGTCCCTGTCCCTGTCCCTGTCTCCGGGGTCCGGCTTTTATCTTGGTGAATGAGAATTAAAGAAAGTTCTTTAAGTTGAAATTAAGTTTAAGTTGTCCAAAAACACAACACAGTCTCATATTTATTCACAACAGTGAGACCAGGGACCGGAGACCCGAGACCGGAGACCCGAGACCCGAGACCCGAGACCAGAGACCAGAGACCAGAGACCAGGGACCAGGGACCAGGGACCAGGGACCAGAGCAGGCTCCTCTGAAGATGCTGATCTTTGTCTGAGACAGGGTTGGAGACTGGCTTTGATGAGGACGGTGGAGTCTTCCTCTTCTTCACAACAACATCAAATGGTTACGCCATCATCATCTTCCTCATCATCATCGTCATTTCCATCATCTTCATCCTTCAGTGGTGAGATCTTCATCTATTTTGGCCTTTTCTGGTTAGCAGTGATGTACAGTTGGGCCCCGACCCACTGGTTTAGTCCATTCATATTAATTCATATGTTAATTGTCTGAGGCAAATGTATCGGAACGTGTGTGATCACAAAACAGACCAATGATATGGAGCAACCAGAGGATCAATGGACCTGATTATTGTCAAGAGTTTCTTTAAAACTACAGGATAAATTCGATAAAAACTGAATAAATTCTTTAAAACAGATCGAGTTTCGAGAAAGTTCAAGGTTTGGTCATTAGGGGTGTGACGATTCACTCACATAACGATCCGATTCATGTCTCGATTCACAGGCTACGATTCGATCAGGGACGATTCATAAAAAACATTAAACGATCCATCCAAACTGTCCCTCAAACCTTCAGTCGGGACTCACATGTCCCCTGACGTCTCTGCGTGTTTGATGTCAAACAGAGTTTTTCATGGTCGTTGTGGAGGAAACGTTGTGTTTACACTTTGATTGAACAACTTGGCTTGGACTTTTCTTTGTCCAACGTCTTTATTAGAGATGAGACATTTTCACGTTGACTCAAAATTGTCTCATTTCTGATCCAGGTCTGTACATTTGGACAACGATCAACCTCATGTGACGTAGTTCTGGTGATGCCAGGCTGATATTATTGGACACTCTGGACAAATGTATGGTAGTGACTGTTGTCCCTGTCCCTGTCCCTGTCTCCGGGGTCCGGCTTTTATCTTGGTGAATGAGAATTAAAGAAAGTTCTTTAAGTTGAAATCTGTTTGTCCAAAAACACAACACAGTCTCATATTTATTCACAACAGTGAGACCAGGGACCAGGGACCCGAGACCCGAGACCCGAGACCGGAGACCGGAGACCGGAGACCGGAGACCAGGGACCAGACGTCAGAGACCAGAGGCCAGAGACCAGGGACCAGAGACCAGAGGCCTGAGACCAGAGACCAAAGACCAGGGACCAGGGACCAGAGCAGGCTCCTCTGAAGATGCTGATCTTTGTCTGAGACAGGGTTGGAGACTGGCTTTGGTTCATTATCATTATTATTATTCTTATTCTTAGGACTTCAGCTGATGAAGTGTTGTCCCTGTGTGGGAACATGAGTGACCCCTAGTGGTGAATCTCAGGACTGACTCTGATCTTCTCCACCATCTCATCTGCACTGTTGCCATGTTTCTGCCACTTATCTGAGATGAGGAAGATTCCATGGTGATGATGAGGACGGTGGAGTCTTCCTCTTCTTCACAACAACATCAAATGGTTACGCCATCATCATCTTCCTCATCATCATCGTCATTTCCATCATCTTCATCCTTCAGTGGTGAGACCTTCATCTATTTTGGCCTTTTCTGGTTAGCAGTGATGTACAGTTGGGCCCCGACCCACGGGTTTAGTCCATTCATATTAATTCATATGTTAATTGTCTGAGGCAAATGTATCGGAACGTGTGTGATCACAAAACAGACCAATGATATGGAGCAACCAGAGGATCAATGGACCTGATTATTGTCAAGAGTTTCTTTAAAACTACAGGATAAATTCGATAAAAACTGAATAAATTCTTTAAAACAGATCGAGTTTCGAGAAAGTTCAAGGTTTGGTCATTAGGGGTGTGACGATTCACTCACATAACGATCCGATTCATGTCTCGATTCACAGGCTACGATTCGATCAGGGACGATTCATAAAAAACATTAAACGATCCATCCAGTTCAATCCGATTCGGTTCAGTTCGATCCAAACCGATTAATTTGCACACCCCTAATATATATATGTATAGTTTATATTAGGGGTGTGACGATTCACTCACATAACGATCCGATCTCAATTCACAGGCTACAGTACGATTCATAAAAAATATTAAACGATCCATCCAATTCAATCTGATTCGGTTCAGTTCGATCCAAACTGATTAATTTGCACACCGCTAACACACAACGACACAACCACATAACCACAGCGAGTCAACATTTTCCATCCCCCCCGTCCTCTGTGTCCTCAACTGTGACTCCAACCACCTCCATGTCCTCCCTCACTGCATCCATCAATCTCCTCTTTGTCTCTTACCTAGTAGCTCCATCTCTAGCATTCTTACTACGATTCACTCACATAACGATCCGATTCATATCTTGATTCACAGGCTACGATCCGAATCAGGAACAATTGATAAAATATATTAAACGATCCATTCAGTTCAATCCAAAACGATTAATTTGCAAACGCCTAATATTTATATGTAGTGTATATTAGGGGTGTGACGATTCACTCACATAACGGAACTCTGCCCCCTTTCTTTCCTTCTTAGCAATTACAGTGAAACTAAACGAATGTTTTCTTTCCAGGCGCAGGACTCAAACCTGGAAAGCGCCTGGTGTCCTCCTCTGCCTGACAACACCTGTCCTTGTCCTGCCGACTACGTGTCAGGTCTGTGGTTTCTTTTATCTCCGTTTGTCTTGACTCGGCCGAGCGCGGCTGCCCGAATGCTCTCTCGGCTTGACTGGGGACGGTCGAAAGCTGAAATTCGGTCGAAAGTGGAGGCACATTTTTCTCGAAAATTTTGGTCGAGAGTCGAGTTAAATTGTATTATTAGTATTTTTTCTATTATTAAAAATACTTTTTATCCAATCATATTTCAGCTAGCACGTGTTGTCAGGTTTCATGAAATCTGCCAAAGCCTTCAGGAAAAAGTGAAGGCTCTGCCCGCTGTAAGTGAATGGACTCAGTGTCCATCATCTTGCCAGATTGCGAACCTCGAGCCTTCTAGCTGCCTCTACGTAGAAGGCACCATGTACGTGTCCCGTGATTGGATAATGTCATTTTGCATATGTCATCTCCGTCAAGGAAAACCTCTGCAGACCCAAAGTTACGTTAGCACAACAGTGTTCTTCACTGTTGATTTTGTTTTCTTCCCGTTCAGAACATTTTTTTCAATCAAACAAACTGCTAGTTTTTGGTCTTTTCAGCTCTCCAGCACCAGCACTCCGTACCAGGTGGGGGATTTCCTCAACAAAGTCTACACCACATGTGATGACATCATTGGCAACCATGACGTCTACAAGGTGAAGACCATCGGAGACGCCTGTGAGTCCGAGAGCATGTAGTCTTCACCAGGCAGAAGTACCGTCATTTTTATCCTTGCCTTTGTCAAAAGTTGGTCCAAGCAAGTCTGACCATCTGTCCAGCCATCAGTTAGGATGGTGTTTATAGTTGGACAAGGAAATGAAGATCTCTCCTGGTCTCTCCTAATTCTTATCTCCCGGTTCAGTATTTGCCGCTGTGATGGGCAGTCTTGGGTCCAACACTGCAGACGTGAACACAAAGGTTTTGTGTATGTGCACAGACATGGTCGTGTCCCGTGTCCCCCGTCCTTCACGCTCCAGACATCGCCAGCATGGCCCTGGACCTGGTGGGCGTATACCACTCCTTCAGGATCCCTCACAAAGCCAACATGCAGCTGCAGATACGAGCAGGGATTCAGACACGGGTCATTGAACAGGTTCAAGAGATCATCTCGAAGGGTTCTGTTGGAACAAAGAGGCCTCGGTACGGTCCAAACAGACCGTACCGAGTCAACACCGCGTTGAGAATGGAGTCCACCAGTCTAGGTAATGGTTTGACGCTGATGTCACTGCTCTCCAAGAATGGTTTACAAACTGTCAATTGTAGGTAGTGAGTTAAAGAGGGACAGGATTCAGGTCTAAGTTTTGCCCAAACCTCAAGATCAAGAAAACTTGGTGCCTCCTAGCTTTGAAGATCCAGTCTAACTCCAGTACTTTCTTCTTGCTTGAAGAGATTAGAGGTTACGTTCTGGAGTGTCGAGGAAACCTGCAGGTTTAGCTAACCTCTAGCTAACCTCAAACGCTGCTGTTCCAACACTGCCTCTTGTGGTCGCTTTGTGTCACTATGATATGACAGCAGTTTCTCGACTATCGTGGGACTTACGTTCCAAATCCCACCGTGATTTGCAAAAGACTACAAAGAATTATTATATCATCTTCTACATATCAACCCTTTATGGCGCCCCCTAATGGCGAAAGACGTAACAAATCCTAGACAATTCTTCACCAGTACGTACAGGTGATTTCTTTCAATAACCAAAAACCTACAGTAGAGCAAAATGTCTGTGTAGATTCTCAGTCATCCAGGTAATTCAATCCAAAATAGTTACTTCGAAAGCATCGGGACAGAGTAGGTTTCTTGGAGACATTTCACCTCTCGTCCAAGACGCTTCTTCAGTTCTAACCGACTACAGGGGAGACCCCTTTCACAGGTATGCAGCCTCGTTTGAGGTTAAATACCAGGTCTCCCCTGTAGAACTGAAGAAGCCTCTTGAGGAACCGCCCCCTGGGAGCTAGATGGCAGTGTAGCAGAGAAGCTCTAAACGCCCCAAACATTAAGAAATCTAATTCAAAACGGATACAAACAAGGGATGAGAAGGGGCGAACAACCAAGTAGCCGAAGGAACCCGAAAAAACAGGAGAGTAAACTCAATCTCGGAATGGAAACTAACGCGGAACCTGAAGATAGCGCAGAGATGAGAGCCCCGGAGCAGACGCCATTACTAAGAACATACTTTGTTGACATGACTAAAGAAATACGCAAACTTAAAAAAGAGATGAAAAACGACTTCGTGGAACTCAAAGAAGAAGTTAACCTCAATTTTAAACACGAATTCGCAAATTTTACGGACTATGTAAACAAGAAACTCGACGGAATTCATGACGAACTACAACAACACAAGAAAAACTTAACCGACGCTCAGACGCGTATAACAGAGACGTTCAACATGGAAGCCAAGGAAGCCCTGTTGATAACGCTCAGAGACCAGAAAAAACTGCAAGAGAAGATCACCGACCTAGAAGGCTAGAAGACACCAAAGAAATGATCCTGAAAAAGGTCTGGAAGAAACGGATTCAACTAAATGGCGCAGCTATATTCTTCGACCACGACTATCCCACGGAGGACCCGAGGACACAGAAAACAACTGAGTTACGGGAGGTAGAATTAAGGGTATAAACTCTAAACTTAAAAAGGCTACTTAACTACAACATATATAGAATATAGTCAAGCGGAAAAGGTAGGAACATGCTGGACTGTTCTAGTAGGCAAGGGTCTTTTTTGACACCCACCGCTAGGGAGGGGCCCTACTTTCAGAGGATGTCCCCCTCACCTTTCAGCAGGGACATGGGCTTTGGGACATTAGTCCACAACTATAGGAAGGACTGTTCTTGTGTTAGCGTTTGTTCATATGGTTTTTTTTTTGTTGTTCAGTGTCGGCAGGAGAAGGAGTGAAGCCTTTAAAAATGCAACACAACCAACTCAGGGTGGTGTCTCTGAACATGAATGGGTTAACCAGTCCAATGAAATGAAGGGGAAAGGTAATTGCAAAGATCAAAAAGCTAAAATCACAGCTGATCTATTTACAAGAAACACATCTTTCAAACCAGGAACATGAAAAATTCAAAAAATTGGGCTTTAAAAATACGTTTTATAGCACATACAAAGGGGGTCGTAAGAGGGGGGTCGCAATTTTAATCTTAAACAGGGTAAAATTTGAAATGAAATAAAAGACAAAGAAGGGAGATATATTCTGGTAAAGGTCAGACTTGTAAATGTTTATGCCCCTCCAGACTGTGACAAAACCTTCTTTAAGAAAATTGAACAGTAGAAAATGAAACACAGCTTGGAGAATGAGTGTAGGCTAAATGCTAAACGACCAAGGATTTGTTGAGGAGATTAAAAAGGAACTAAATTTCTTTAGAAATGAAAATGATGATGGGGAAGTAGACAACACCACCCTGTGGGATGCTATGAGGGCAGTTATGTGAGGAAAACTCATATCAGGGACATCATACCTGAAGAAAGCTCGACTAGAGTTAGATCAAAAGAGATAAGTGAACTTAAAAACTTAGAACAACAACATAAAAACTCAAATGACAGAGACAAACTCAACCAGATAAAAGAAGGTAAATGAGATACTAGCAAATGAAGTAGAGCGAAAAATGCCATTTCTTAAACAAACGAATCTGCTATGAATCTGTCCCCAAAGCTACAAAAATGTTAGCTTGCAGATAAGAAAAAAACAACTTATAAATACAATACACAAAATTAGAGAACCCAAGACTAAAACGTTAGAATTTGAACCAGACAAAATAGAAAGAAAAATTACTACAAAGGTTTATATGTACAACCAGGCTCAGCTGATGAAGACGATATAAGACAATTTTTAAATACACTAGAACTACCATCTATACCACGGGTGGGCAAACTTTTTGACCCGTGGGCCACAATTTCTCCTAAAAAAAAAACTAAAAGGCCCGGGGGCCACATGTGGCCCGTTGAGCCTTTTAATGCGGCCCGCCATCCCTGTCCAAATTAAATCATTTATTGATATTATAATGAAACTTCCGACTTTTCCCTACAATGCCTGCGTTTTCCCAGTAGATGACATTATATAGGCTATTAGAAATGTAGTATTTTGGGTTTGATACATGACTTTTACTTGCCATTTATCTTAGCTTACGCCAGACATGTCCAAAGTCCGGCCCGGGGACCAAATGCGGCCCGTGTTCGATTTTCATCCGGCCCGCAGCCTCCGTCATAAAATCAATAACGCCTGGCCGCGAGTAGAATTACGTAATACATTGGGCAGCAGCGCTGTTACCTGCGTGTTCTAAGTGCTGCCATCTAGAGGCTCAAATAGGAACAACAACTATACACCGCTAGTGCGCACATCACCACTGCATGTCCTGTCCCCGGATCGCCAAGCAAGAGATTGATGTGTGCCGGCGCTAGGCGATCTGGGGACAGGACATGCAGTGGTGATGTGCCCCCCCCTCACCGCTAGTGCGTACCCTCACAGTCCAACCCTGCAGGCTTTCACTCCAGAATAATAAACATTATTATGGTGAGATATTTTTTTTATGTTTCAAATGTAATTTGCACCCAAGAGTACAATTACTTTTCTTCAACTGTTACATAAAAGTTAATTAAAGTGTTAAAAAAGTGTTAAAAAAAAGTGAAGTTAAGTGAATATTTAATTTCAATTTTCAATGTCAATTGAATTTTGATATGCATGTAAATGTATTTAAATTAATTGCTGTTATATTTAAAGAACGTCCGCCAAGGTTGGCCCCCCTACATTTTTAACACACCAAATCTGGCCCCCTTTGCAAAAAGTTTGGACACCCCTGGCTTACGCGAACGCTCCATCTCTCTGCTCTTGACTCGGCCCCGTGTCCAATTTTAGGAGAAATTGTGGCCCCCTTTGCAAAAAGTTTGCCCACCCCTGGTAATACCCAAAGAAGGTAAAGACAAAGAATTATGTGAAAACTATAGACCAACATCAACATCTTAAACTGTGACTAAAAAATATATATATATATACGACTGGAGACCTTTACACCAGACCTTCTACATGAAGACCAATCAGGTTTTATCAAGGGACGACAAACACAAGATAATATAAGGAGGACATTACATGTAATAGATAAATGGATGGATGGATGGACGCTGAAAAAGTATTTGACAGAGTCAGTTATTGGTAGAAATTCTTAAATCTATGCTTGGAAAAATTTGGCTTCAACACAGATGCAGTAAATATGATCAAAACTCTATCAAGACAAACGGCAACCTTACAAATTGGCTCAAGTTACATAGATCCACCAGACAGGGGTGCTGTTTGTCTCCAACACTTTTTGTTATGTTCATTCGAGAGGACAAAGACATACAAGGCATAGAAATGAAAGACAGTGAGCATAAGATTGGCAACCCGATGTCTTATGAAAAGATTGGACTCATTTTACTACTTGTCAGGCTACAAACTCAATGTAGCAGAAACACAGGCTCTACCTATGAATGATCTCCCAACCCAGGACATTGAAACAGTGTTTGATTTTAAGTGGAACCAGTTTTAATCCAGTCTTTATCACGAAGAAATGTTCAACATTATATGAATCAAATTACAAAGGGTTAAATCAGGAACTTCAGAAAGACGTGGACAGATGGTCCACACTTACATGAGACTTTAGCTCCAAAATAGAAATAATCAAGATGAATGTTTTACCAAGGATTCTGTACCTGTTTCAATCACCACCCATAGAAATTCCTAAATCACAGTTTAAAGAATGGGACAAAAAGATCTCAGGGTTTATATGGGGAGGGAAGAAACCAAGGATCAAGTACACAACCCTACAGGTTCCCAAGGACAAAGGGGGAGCAGCTTTACTGGATCTTCACCAATACTAGTATGCAGCCCAACTGTGGCCCCTGGTACACTGGTGTGGTCCCTAATACATTAAAGGTGGAAAGACAGAGAATTTAAAGTAGGAGAAGGGTGTGTTCAAAGTATGATAGCAAACAGGGAGCTGTTCAAGAAATCTGAGGAAATACTAGATCCCAAAACAAACTTGGTTTGTAGTGGTCAGAAAATACAACCTAGAAAAGGAAATAAAAATTTTGAGCTGGTTGCGACCCAAAATTTAAACCAGGGACAATGGACAACCGATTTTACCAATGGCGCGAAAGGGGCATTACAGCAATAAGTCCAAGACGACTGTGACTATTTTAGATATCTTCAGGTACAGGATAACTTTCTAAAAGACATTCAACCAGATCATCCAGCGGATTTGAACAAAGTGACGTTAACATTAAAGAATGCATATACAAATAATACAGGAAAAATAATATCAATGTTATATAAAGGACTGGTCAACAACAGGGGAACCTCCACCCTCTACGTCAGGGATAAATGGGCCAAAGAAAGTAGAACACAAATCTCTGAAGAAGATCGGTTTAACATCCGTACAAAGAACCAGCACCAACTCAAGGGTGTGGAAAGAATTTGGCTGAAAAATATAATCAGGTTTTTATAACCCTTAAAACTAAGGACAATCCTGTTGGAGACAATGTGGGGACCAAAATTGCTATACCTTAATAATTTGTCAAGTGAAAATATTCAATAATGTTGTCGGCATCAAAAAAGGCCATAACAAGGAACTGGTGTGAAGAAGATCCACCAATCTTGAAGTTTGATATGGAAAGACTTACACATATATTGAGAATCCAACAGGCTGAGTGTGAACTTAAATGGACAAATGGACAAAATACAAAACCCAGAACAGAGACACCACCTGAGAACTGATTGTCCAGCTGTATTGTTATACCATCTTAAATGTATGTATATTTTCCTTCCTTTGATTTGTTGATTGAAAAAATAAAACAATAAAACTTGAGTGAAAAAAAAAAAAAGAACTGAAGAAGCCTCTTGGATGAGAGGTGAAACGTCTCCAAGAAACCTACGATGTCCAGTTGCTTTCGAAGTAACTAATTTTGAGTAGAGCAAAATATACACAGTACAAGAATACACTTCAAGTAGTAGAACCTATGATGCACTGGGGACATGAGTTCTCTTTAGGAGAGACAAGGATGGACAGGATCAGGAATGAGCTGATTAGAGGGACAACACAGACAGGAAGGTTTGGAGAAGAAGAAACTAGAGAAGACAGATTGAGATGGTTTGGACATGTTCAGAGGAGGGACAGTGGATACATTGGTAGAAGAATGATACAGTGGAGACATTGGTAGAAGAATGATCCTAGAGATGGAGCTACCAGGGAGGAGACAAAGAGGAGATTGATGGATGCAGTGAGGGACACGTTGGTAGCATAGTCGCTCCAGTGTGTCCTAGCTCTTCCTCTGGGTCTCCTCCCAGTGGGACATGACCCAAATACCTCCAGGGGCGTCTAGGGGGCATCCGATGTAAAGAGCCAAGCCACCAGAACTGATTCCACTCGATGTGGAGTAGCAATGGCTCTACTCCGAGCTCCTCCTGGGTGACAGAGCTCCTCACCTTATCTCTAAGGGAGCGCCCTACCACCCTGCGGAGAAAACTAATTCCCGCCGCTTGTATCCGGGATCGCGTTCTTTCTGTCATGACCCAAAGTTCATAGGTGAGAGTAGGAACGTAGATTGACCGGTAAGGATCTCTCCCCCGACCTGGAGGGTGCTTACCACCTTTTTCCGGTCGAGAACCATGGCCTCGGATTTAGAGGTGTTAATTTTCATCCCAGCTGCTTCACACTCGGCTGCGAACCGCCCCAGTGCATGCTGTAGGTCCTTGTTCGAAGAGGCCAACAGAACAACATCATCTGCAAACAGCAGAGATGAAATCTGG